>CAIGQQ010036459.1:2104506-2114802 GCA_903798035.1 Danio albolineatus | reverse complement strand
ATATAATTTATTATTGAGAATAATACAAATTTTTTTCCTTAACAAAAAAGATTTATAAAAAAAACTTTGGCTAACAATATATAAAATAATAATAATTCATTTCAGACAAATATCTGATCATTCAATGAATCAGGTAAAAAAAATTTACCTGATTCATTGAATGATCAGATATTTGTCTGAAATGTATGCAGCTTAGCACATATTAAATAAACAATGCCTCGTTTCCACATTTAAAAACATGTAATACACATTTTTGTATTATTCTCAATAATAAATTGGTGAGTGTAACGATAACTATTAGGTTTGTTTTACTTTTTTCACATTTACTGTCTTGCCACAAATAGAAAGTTTGCCCAAAATGATAAATCATTATTTAGTCTCCCTCTATTTTTCCAAACCTGTATGAGTTTCTTTATTCTAATGAACACAAAAGAAGAATGTAGGAACCTGGACTTCCATTTTATTTGTTTATTTGTATGCATGTCAGTGTTTACCAGTTTCCAGCATTCTTCAAAATATTGTCTTTTGTGTTCAACAGAAAAAAAATGTGTTCCATTGGAACCACTTTCGGGTGAGGAAATTGTGAATAAATTTTCCTTTACAAAACAGAGGCTAGTTAGAAATGTTTACCTTTGATATCTCTGTGAATCTTCCTCTCTGAGTGCAGGTAGTCGAGTCCTTTCAGTATTTCTCTGAGGATGGTGGCAATATACGCCTCTTCCAAGGTTCCAGGTCTGAGCTGAAGACAAAAAAACAAAAACAAAACATTAGATATGTTAAGCAGAAGTGATGTTGCAATTTTCAACAGCTTTAAAATAACACAAATATGAAAAAAAAAAACCAACTGACCAGATCCAGAGCGGATCCACCTCCCAGATATTCCATGATGATCCATAATTTAGAGCCCTGAGAAACACACCAAACCACAAAATAAAAGGACCGAGTTGATATGATAAATGTACAATGTTTTATCATCACTTCTGTCCTGAGACTCTTATTTTGGTGTTATTTGTACAGTATTGAATAATATTTTTAATGGGCTGTTTTTTTTTTTTACTTTTTGGTTTAAAAAAAAAAAAAAACTTTTAGAACTTTTTTTTATCAAGTGTATTGATAATTATTAACTGTAACTGTATTGAATTATGTGTGTGAGTGTGTGTATATGTATATATAACTTTTAAGTTAAAATAAATGATCAGTCTCCCTTTATATTAAGTGGCCTTAACTAATATGTACTTACATAGAAATTAATAATTAGTTACATTGTACATATTGTGTAAATACATGTTTTTACATTTTACTTATGCTTGATTAAATACCTGTATGTAATTACATCTGTAATTAATTTCTGTAATTAAATTTGTAAATACACTGTTGACCATCCCTTACACCTTAACCCACCCTTAAACCTACTGATACCACCAAAGTTGTCCTTAACCCTACCCCTATCCCAACTTAAGAGCATCATCTCAAATACATTATGAACACAGCAAGTACATTCTATTTAATTTTTTGATGCAAGTACATAGTAGTTAAGGACACTTAATATAAAGCGGGACCAAATGATCACTTAAAAAAAAAACCTTTTATATTATTGATTCTTATTCTGATTCATGATACATTCGCAGTGTTTTTCCTCAACTGTGGGGTCAAAAAGAGTTTCAACTGAGATGCCTAAATGTCTCTGGTTTCTAAAAATGTCTATGTGCTAACGATAAATGAAAGCCTTATGGGTTTAGAATGACACGTGGACCAAAAAGTGATATTAGTAGGCTACTATTAGTTAGCAACGTATTGTATGTAGGAATTACCACTTTTAAAAAAAAATTTGTATCTTAATGTTAATGTTTCATTCATGATAGGGATAGTTCACCCAAAATGAAATCTGCCTTCATTTACTCACCATACACAGCTCCAAACCTGTTTGAGTATCTTCTGTTGAACACAAAGGAAGAAATACTGAAGACCTTTTGGGTGAAATATCCCTTTAATGTAATTGGAAAGAGCTTCCAGGAAGTCCTGTTTTTTCAAATGCTTTCATTTGAGTGAGTTACTCATGAAAACTACGAAAAAAAAAAAAACATGGTATTTTAAAAGAATAAAACATCCACCAACCGTCAGATAGGATCCATAGTATTTGGTGACATAAGGGCTGTCGCACTGGCTGAGCACCGTGATCTCCTGCTGGATGTCTTCAATCTCATCTTCTGCTTCTTCCAAGTCAATGATCTTAATGGCAACAACCTCTTTAGTGCGGTTGTTTATGCCCTTATAAACCTCTCCAAAAGAGCCTTTACCGATGCGCTCCAATTTGGTGAAGTATTCCTCAGGATTCAAACGTGCGTTCTGAAACAAAATAACAGAAAGATTTTTCAAAATTCTTACATTTATCTACGAAAATATCCAACAGTGTTTATCTTCTTCACACAGGTGACCGCACTACTTTTACCAAAGCAACAAGTCAACATCTACCCAATCATTGCTGGAATACAGATCCGGAGAAGATGAGTATCTATAGATGGAACCATCAGAAATCCCGTGCAGTTTTTTAAGCAATTTTTTCATCTTTTGACTCTAGGAGAACACATCGAGCCTCTGTTTCCTTGTTGAATGCGACAAAAACATGAATCAAACTGACGATCCACCTGGAAGTGACACAGTTTTGAGGAGAGGACTCAAAGTTCAGGAGATAAGAGCTCCTCTTGGTATCAGCTGAACATCTCATTTCTGCATTCATTACTCTCTTATTGCACCTATTTAAAACCCTGCGCAATCAACTAAGCTTTACTATTCTTGGTAGTACTGCCCACTGGAGGCCCCATAAAATGAGATCAACAGGCCACGCGCCTTCTAAAAATTCTCAGAAACATGAGTTCATCGTTCTGCCGCTACACCTGTGCGTGGTGGGTGTGACTCTTCCGTCAAAGATAGTCAGACTCTCTATAACCTCATCAAAACGTGATGCGCAGTGCAGTTATCATAGTGACCTACAAAGCAGGAGTGAAAAAGCTGTTAACTGCATCATGAACCAATCATCTGTATTTAAAGCTTCTCATTTGTTTTTTTTACTTTATATTATTATGGTGGTGTCAAGAAGATGAATGGGAAGATATAATAAAACAGACTTAGGGATGCACAGTAAAAATATGTCATACAAATTTTATTATTGATTTGAAAATAAGCTAAATAAGCTAAATTCTTGAACATTTGTATAATAAAAAATAACAACAATAATAATAAAGACACTTAAGTAAAAAATGCTAAATTAAAATTAAACTGATATTTTAAACAGGTACATAATGATGATTTGAAAAAACTATAAATTTCTGATTAATTTTCCATTAAAATATATATATATATATATATTAGGGCTGTCAATTGATTAAAAAAATTAACTAATTAATCACACTTTTGTTTGTGATTAATCATGACTAATCACGAAAAGCCGTATTTATTACAGAAATAAAAACACAGGCATGTAAGTGCCATTTGAATTTTAAAAAATCAATGCCAATAACAAACTTAATTATTTCCATGTTGGATTCTAAGTGAACTACAAAAAATCCAAAATACAGGCATTGCAAATATGGAAATTGGAAGAAAAAAATAATAATAATAATAAAGTATTGAATACAAACAATTGTATTCATTGTAAAGTTGTTTTGCGGGTTGAGAACATTAATTAATTAATTAAGTAGAAACAATTTTGCTTAGTCCTCCTCAACATTAAGCAGTTGCTAAGACTGTCCAGTCTGTTGACATTATCGGGTGACAACACACACGCACACACACACACACACACACACACACACACACACACACACACACACAGAGAGAGAGAGAGAGAGAGAGAGAGAGAGAGAGAGTGCAGTACAATGCACTCCCTTCAAATCATCACCACGCACGACTACGGTTCTTAAAGTATGGCTGTATTTCTCAAGCAAGGATTCTGATACAGCAACGTGAAGCAGATGCTTTACAAAAGTTGCGTGTAGGCTGGAAACACGTCAAACTTAATTTAACATTTGAGGGTGCTTGGAATCAATTTAGAGAGGAATGGGTCCGCGGATGAACTGTTTTTGCTTTTTCAAACAAGCTACAAACACACATTCTAAATGTATTCAGTGCACAAGTAGTGCAAAACAAAACATTTTACAGTGAAATACCATTAAGTTCAATAAATAAAACTGTAGTAAAATTGTCTTTAAAACAGACAACATAAAATAAATTAAGATTAACTAACCTCAACTCTAGTTAAAACATACTGTACACAGTAGTACTAACTGCTTGATAAACAAAACTGTAATAAATAGTCTTAAAAACAGACAACATGAAAAAAATAAAGATGAACTAACCTCAATTCCAGTCATAACAATAAATAAAAACTAACGTAAATCAAAACCACCTATTCGGTTCTCCCGCTCAACTTCATAGTGCACAGAGAACATATTAAAATCATGCGCACAAGAACGTGAACAAAAATCTATATAAATTAATAGATATAATTGTAGCCTCATGCGATTTAGATATTCCATGTGCTTAAATCGCGATTCTTTTGCGATTTAACATTAGCCCTAATATATATATATATATATATATATATATATATATGCTAATCATAATATATAAATATATATAAATATATAAAATCTGTTTACTGTTAACTACTAGTTACATCTAGAATTTTAATTTATATCTACTATTAGCAGAATATGTTTAGCCAGACATTTGCTCTTATTCTGTTGTTCTCATTCTAACAAGATTAATCAATAACCAGAAACATCCCTGATTTTTTTATTATCAATATTGTAATTCACTTTGTCAATTAGTTGCTGCAAATGTTGTTTTAGAAAGATGTGTAGCCTACTTGTGTAAAGGGTTGCAAATCACATTGACGTTTCTCAGAATAAAGAAAACATTTGGTTTGCAGTTTTGATGAACATGTTTTTGACTAAACATTTCTATGCTATTTTTTTCTAACAATAACTAAATTAAGATGCTTTAAAGGTTGAGTTTGATGCATGAAGTCCATCCTAAATTAAGAAAATGTTATTTTGTGTATTATTGATGTTTGTTATATAAGGGAGTGTTGAGAGGTAACAGGATTTTGCGCAAAACGTGGGAGATAACTACTATTAAAAATTAGTTAAATATTAGCTTTATTGGTTTGTTAAAATGTACCACAATAGTTTTAATTAGACAGGCCAAAGTCCACATTTAATGGGCACTGTTTCAAATGTAGAATTCTAGTCTGAAGCTTTAGTTTGACTATATATATATATATATATATTTTCATCATATCAGTTTTCAACAATGCCAGAAATAACTGGCTATTATACTATTATGTAATGCTAAAACTATTAAGAGTAGAAAAAAATGCATTTTTAAATTATTGTTGTTGTTATTACATAATGTATTTTTTCTAACTTAAAATAGAAGCATTTGACACCATTTATTTAGATAAATACTAAATATAACTATACGTAAACTCATTTTTTTATTATTATTATGGTATAACACAATGACATTTAATGCAGAGTTCAATCATCATCCAGAAAGGACAATATAACAGTTATATCTATGAATGAACAACGCCTGAAGGTCTTTTGCTGTCATCTTCATCTCTCTGCTTTACCTGGTTGCGAATGTTCTGGAGGTGAGCCATGTCCTGCTGGATGCACCAGCTTCGGGGTTCACAGATTTTCCCCTGCCTCTCTTTCTTGCTCAGTCAGTCTCCCACCAAAGGAACAGCTTGTTCCCAGTCTACCGCCGTCTAAATCATTCCAGTGGATCAGACAGCCCCGCTGTTTGTTTTACAGGGACAGTAATGTGTATCCCTGTCCATCCAGAAGCGCAGACGGGCAGTCTTTCGTCTGAATGTTTACGCTTTATGTTCTGCATAGGAGACTCCCTCTACAACCTCACTACTTTGACTAAGAGAGAAGACGTGTGTTTCGCGCATGCGCATCTCCAACGAAGGATGCTGGGAATAGTAGTTTTTCACTCGCCTTGCAGAGTTGTAGTTTATACTTCGAGATTCACAAATAAGTGAGTGTCATTCGTTTGTAGATCCTCTAATTCAGCTTTAGTGTCAGATTTGTTCTAAATTAGATTGACAGTTAAATACGTGACTTGTTTTATAACTTGTTTTAAGCTATCTGAATTGAGAGAACAACTCACAGATCATACAATTTCTTTTATAAATTTTAAGGGAATATTTGTTGAGCAGGGGCTTTAATCTTATACACAGATCTGGAAAATCCATCCATGTTTTACCGTTATTTTTTTCTGTAAAAACTCAATATATACCAGCTATATATATACCAACTCAATTCCTGGAGGGCCGCAGCCCTGCACACAGTGCACAGTTTAGTTCCAACCCTGCTTCAACACGCTTACTGGTAGGTTTCAAACAAGCCTGAAGGACTCAATTAGTTTGATCAGGTGTGTTTAATTAAGATTGTAATTAAACTGTGCAGATCTGCGGCCCTTTAGGAACTGAGTTTGACATCCCTGACATTTATATTATAAACAGCTCTGTTTAATAATATAAAACCATTATTTCTTATTATATTTATTTAATACTCTTTAATATTAGTTTTAATCAATTTAGGATTTATTTGAATATTATCTAACTTTAAGGCGCCACGGTGGCGTAGTGAGCACGTTCGCCTCACAGCAAGAAGGTCGCTGGTTCGAGCCTCGGCTGGGTCAGTTGGCATTTCTGTGTGGAGTTTGCATGTTCTCCCCGTGGTTGCGTGGGTTTCCTCCGGGTGCTCCGGTTTCCCCCACAGTCCAAAGACGTGCTACAGGTGAATTAGGTAGGCTAAAATTGTCCGTAGTGTATGTATGATGTGTGTGAATGAGTATGGATGTTTCCCAGAGATAGGTTGCGGCTGGAAGGGCATCGATCCGCTGCGTAAAACAAATGCCGGATAAGTTGGCGGTTCATTCCGCTGTGGCGACCCCGGATTAATAAAGGGACTAAGCTGAAAAGAAAATAAATGAATTATCTAACTTTTTGTAGCCTATAAATTATTTTATACTTTAATTTTCTTCTATCAAAAATGTGTATTGTATTTTTTATACTAATTCGTTTATCTTAAAATGTTTATTTATTTGTAGTGATTTTTATGTTTAATTTCAATTTGTCTGTATATTTCTTTTCTCCAAACATTTCCACTGAGCCCCTCTGCCCATGCAGCGCACATGCAGTCCCCATGGGGGAGCCAGGACCTCTTATTATTGTGTATAAAGCACAGATCACTTTCACCTTTGATTTATGCATTTTCTTACATAGAAGAACTTACATTTTAAAAAAAAAAAAAAAAACTAAATTATTGGTATGTCCAATTGGCATTTTGCGTAGCTTCCGCCTTTTCCCGCTAGGGAGCAGTGTTGTACAAAAATATTGTAGTCAAGTCAAGATAAATTAATTAATACAATTATTAAATTTAAACTTGGAGTCATTGTTGTTGTTTTTAACTTACAAAATTGTACTGATATGTTGATCAGGTAGGCCTATTCGTATTTTGAACGAAGGAGTTTCTCCAACAATGAAGAAACAACATGACATGAGGACGTGTGATGGGCATGCAGGGGCAGGTACGTGTTCTGTAGAAATCCTATTGCTTCCCTTGCAGAATACTTACAATTAGTATTCCTCAGAAATGTTTACTGACATTTACTTTCCACATTGTCCCATTATTCATTCGAAACAAACGTAAGCCCCATGTCCCAATGATGCGATGAAGTGTTACATAAGTGTTATCAGCCTCCATCTGTTATTTTGACAAGATAAACTGTCACAAGCGGTTTATAACACTTTATAATCGGTTTAGTTTTAAAATGGGATACAGAAGAAACGTCAAGTGTGATATGAAAACAGGAACTGTTTCACTGTGTGCGGCTAAAGATAAACTTCAACTTTCTCCTTTTGTTTTTGCGCTGAACAGAAGTGCCTGGTTGATCATTTTACTTTGTTACTGTCTCTGTCTGAGTGAGGAAGTTTACTGTTTTGTGTTCGCAGTGCCGATTTATTGTACTCCATTAGCCTATCAGCTATTCAGCATTTGAAGAAGACCTTAGGTGTTTAGCATACTCCTGGTTACAAGGAATTACTAGACATGTCAGAACAACTCTTGGTTTAATGTTTTTACATGTTTCTTTGGGAAAGCCGTTTTGTCAGCTGGGTGGGTGATTCTTTTCAGTTGAAACTGTCAAGACTTGTAAGACAACTTTTACCACAGATGGTGTGTGGGACTGGTATTTATGGCCTATTTTTGTTCAACAACTTTGCACAATAAAATAACTTTTACAAACATAATGCACAAAACTGTAATAGAGTTTTGAAATAGAGTAAATGCGACCACCATCAGTTAGGGTAGGCCTCTCTCAAGTATTGTTGACACATTCGTCTAAATCAGAAAACCAGTCAGAATCTGAAGTGACCACCGTTTGTCCCATGCAGTGAAACACATTTTTTTCAGAGCTCATCAGGTTGTTAATTATGTTAATGTTAGTTCACTCCTCTTCAGTGGTTTTGTGAAGTTTCTGGATATTGGCAGAAACTGGAACACGCTGTCGTAAATGTTACATTTGAGCATGTAACCCAATTATGAACAATGGCATGTGAGCATGCTGGCCATGGGATGTTTTCAGATTGTTGGAATTGTGTACAGATCCTTGCAACATGGGACCATGCAATACTATTGGCCAATTGTGTAATGTAACAAATTAAAAATACTCAAATTACTGGAATTTAGTAGTTTTTCTCAAAAATTGTAATTTATTAAGTAGTTTTAATAATGTGTACTTTTACCTTATCTTAAGTACATTTTTAATGCTGTATCGGTAATTTTACTTCACTACTTTCCTTCAACCTACAGTCACTATTATTTCCTGTCTATGGGGCTATGAAAAATCAGTCCTGCGAGTACATAGAAAATAAATCGCTAGTCCAAGAAGATACTTTAGACTGCATGTCACTGATGATGATGAGAAGATGGCAGATGTCAACTGTATGACTGAAATGGCCTTAAACAATTACTAAATGCAGTACAGAATGTTACGTTTACACACACACACATGCACAAATTACATGTAAACGCATCAACCTTTCCCAGCTTAATACTCACTACTCATGAGTACTTTTTAAAGGGCTACTTTTCACTCGTACTTTAAGTAACATTTACAACAGATAGTTTAACTACTTGCACTACATATTTGGGCAAGTAATGGTACATTTACTTGAATATGATTTTGCAGTAATCTTTAAACACTGCTAATGGCACAATAATGGGCCTTAGGATCTCGTGGTATTTCTGTCCATTCAGAATGCCTTCAATAACATGCTGCAGCTGTGTTTGTTGCACAAAACACCATCCCATACCATAACCCATCCGCCACCATGGCTTACTTGATTGACAAAGTTTATATCAGCAAACAGCTCACCCGAACGACGACATTGTATACACACTGTCTTTTACTGTATTACTGTGAAAATTGGGATTCATCCATGAATAAAACGCCTCTCTATTTGCCAGATGCCATCAAATGTGAGCATTTTTCAACATTTATTTAGTCGGTTAAAGTAAACTGCTCTGGAACAATCAAGGGTGAGTAAATGACCACAGAATTTTCCTTTTTTTGTAAACTATACCTTTAAAAACCCAGCTTGTAGATGTTGTACATTATTTTGTACAATATAGTACGGCTAGACCAATACTATAAACTATAATGACGTTGATTTCTGGAACTGACAACAACAAAACCAAGGAATAGCATAAAGTGTATGTGATTTTGTAATATTGCTAGGTTCCCAGATTGAAAGATGGATTTACTGTACCACTTTAAACAAAGCAACACACTAGACTGGGATGAGCTAAAAGCATAGGTTTTAGATGTTCATCAAGGCTATATAAATGTGTATATGCAGCAGACTGAATGATTTTAATGCACAGCAGAGAACGACTGCCTTCTTGAAGTGCGTTCAAATTATAATACACAGTAAGCTGGGGATTATCCCATTTATACCAAGGTCACCTTTCACCACTAATAGTTGTTTTAATTTATAAAATACTGTGTTTTTGAATACATTTTCTTGTAGTTAATCTGCTTTAGTAATTTAATTGTCATTATGGTAAAATAACAATTATTAATAATTGCCCAACAGAACAATTCAAGGCTATGATAGTAAATTTTGTAAATTGAATAACTGAATCTTATTATGACTTATGACAATTTTAATGATAGATAGATAGATAGATAGATAGATAGATAGATAGATAGATAGAT
>CAIGQQ010036459.1:2094337-2104496 GCA_903798035.1 Danio albolineatus | reverse complement strand
GATAGATAGATAGATAGATAGATAGATAGATAGATAGATAGATAGATTTCCTTTTTTTGCTATGTTTGTTCCTTCATTCTTCAGATTTTCTGCTGTCAGATTTTCTAGAGAGGCGGACTGTGAAGCTGTAACCGCGCTACTTTATCTCCGCCTCATCTGAGAGCTTCACCATAGAAGGAGACTCTTCATGCGCGCTGATCATCCAAACACCGAGCAAAGCAAAGCTGAGCCTCGCCACCTCATGACAGCAGTTTAATCTCTGCCTCACAGACTGAACCTCATAACTCTGTCATCTCCTAATGTCGATGATTAAGACTGCTTGATGATTTGAATGATTGACGACAAACAGTGAAGATAACCGCTCGCTGATTCTCCGCACTTCTTACAGCCTTACAAGATTCATGTTCTTTCCAGGCGAAGGCGATAAGCGTATCTTTCTCCTGACACAGTAAAACGCGCAAGTTTTCCTCTTCATCCAGATCGGGTGGCGCCATCAGACTTTAGAAAGAGGACGGAGTGTTGGAGAAACGATTCCATACACGGTGCTGAAGGTGGAGGTTTCCAGCTGATCGTGATTGATCTCCACTCATGAAGGGCATGGAGATGTTGCGCCGCTCCTCGGTGTTTGCGGCTGAAGTCATGGAGGTGTTTGATCGCTCACCCACGGACAAGGAGCTCGTGTCTCAGTCCAAAGTGCTGTGTAGGGATTACATTCACTCCAGACTGCACCGGGCTGGAATCGGGTGGTCGAAACCAGAACACGGATCTGGAGGAACACTGGCTGAGGTGTCTTCAGTCCTGCTGTGGTTGGGTAGGACATCTGACCCTTCACTTCTGTACATTATCAAGCTGTAGGCTACAATATGTGGACTGCTACTGTGGTCAAGTGTTTGTGTATTGTTTAGAAATTAGCCTGCAAGGTGCTATGGTCAAAAATAATGTATATGGGGAGAATTGGGAGAATTTTTGGAGTACTGAAGACTATTTGTTTGTGCATGGATGTATGTATGTTTTGAGAGAAAGTTTATAAATTGTACATAGTCCATTCTAACAATACAAGATACCAAAAATCATGTCAGGCGTATTTAACAAATCAATCATTTGGTGACACTGTTAGGATCACACGTGCAACCCCAAAATGATAATTATTTTAAATCTTTATACGCTCCCACTATCAGCCAAACTTGAGTTTTAGCTTGTTGGCAATAGATAACGAATAGTAGCCTACATACAAATGCAATAGAAACTGGTATGATATCTTCTTCCTTCATAAATGATAATACTGTAAGTACAGATCAGAGTATACCTTTTCATTTTTGCATAACGTTATTTGTCATGCTGATTAAAAGTTGATTGAAAAGTTTTTTTCTCCCACATTTTGACTTTTTATTTTCCTAGTAGTTAATTCAATAAACAGTGTAGATGCTTTAATATATAAATATAACATCCGTTAAATTAAAATCCTTTTTGTATTTTTTATTTCAAGCAGATACAGTCTCAAATCTGTATTTGACCCATATACTTCTTATTTGAGCTGTGAGTTCATGTTTGTAAGATGTAAGTCTGAGCCAAAAATGCAAAGCACTTCCTGTAAGCTTTCAGTCTTGATATTTGTTTGTTTCATAAAGTAAATGGCAAAGTGACCTTTCAGAAATGAAATTAAACACGTGTTTCTTGGCTTCCTCAAAGCCGAAACCGTAAGATTGCGTAATATTTTACAACACTCTTATGCGGTCTGTCTGTCTCACCCATTGTGAAGTACTTTGCCTTTTGTACCATACTAAATGTGCTGGATTGCTTTCCTCGTTTCTTTCTTGCTTTCAATCCAATGGATATTCTGAGCTCTCTAAAAGTACACAAGACTGGATGTAGATTAATCCCTATCAATAACATTAAATCTGCTGATCACCAGACACCCTTTAAGCTGCCTAAAAATACACCCCATGACGGACATTTGAGTTACTTTCAACTGTCAGTGTTTTCTAAGAACCTGTTTCTCGGAAAAGGGTAAAGCGAAGAATTTTAATTTGAAGCAACTGTGTTTCTGGGGGGAGCTGCTTTTTATGGACAAAGCATGCAAACATGCAGATCATTATCACAAGGCAGACTGAGGATTTCCCACCCACACATAACCAGATTAACCCTGTACTGTGCTGAAAAAAAACATTATGACAACAAGGCCTGTATTCCTTGGATACATATACACACACACCCCCTCTCCTACCTGAACCACTTGCAACGAGACGGATGATTCAAGTGGGAGAGACATAGCTGAACACACTGTCAGGGCATGTAATGTTACAGCAGAATGAAAGTTTACATCTGTCCATTTGGCCATAATATGGTAACACTTTAGTTAAGTGCGTATTGTCACTATGAACTTCCTGATTATTGAGATATTGTCTGTTTGTTTGAACAGAACTATTCTGCATGATCTTATTTCCCAATCCTACCCCAAACTACCTTAACTATTAATAAGTCAAAGTTAATAGTGAGAATGCTTAAAATAAATGACTGATAGGAGTAAAATGAACGTTCTGTTATCATTTACTCGCCTTTCACTTGTTCAAAACCTATTTGAGTCTCTTTCTTCTGTTGAACACAAAAGGGTTTCCTTTTATATTTTGAAAAATGCTGGTTGGTCACACTCATTGAATTCCATAGTATTTTTTTCCGTCGACGTAACCAGCGATCTTCAAAATACCATCTTTTGTGTTTAACAGAGGAAAGAATTCAGAAAGGTTTAACATTATCACGTGATGGAGAGTAAATTATAAAGTCATTTTAAATTTTTGTTGAACAAGCCCTTTAAAGGGAACATTAACTGCCTTCTTTTTTTGTTCTCTGAGGCCCACTTATAATGTTATCAAGGTTTTTACATCGAAACACGTCATCATTTTAAAGTGATTAGCTATTTTTTTGTGCCGTTTTGACTCCCCTCGTCAAAACATATTTGAATAGGAGTAGCATATTTTACACTTAGAATCAGACATCCACCGATATGATTGGCTGACAGTCTGCATATTTAAATATCTTCAAAACTTTTAAAGGACATCCGTGTGCCCACTGATGTAAACGTCATGTCTACATCCGTCATAGATGAACACTGATGTGATTTAGGCTAAAAATGTTTTAAAATGCTATTATGATCTACAACAGTGGTCTTCAAGCTTTTTTCTCCAAGTACCACCTCAGAAAAAAAAAGTCTCTCCAAGTACCATCATAATAGCCAGTATTGAAGTACAGTAGCATAGGAGGCCTAATTAAGCAGCTACAGCACTGCACAGTTCATAAACGAGGCAGATTAATTCTTCTAATTAAGAATTTTTATCATTGTCTGCCACTTAAATAAAAGGTTTAGCCTATTAAAATCAATTTACTGATTTTTTCACATTGGTGTTATCATACGCGTCAAAGGCCTAAAAGTGTGTTAATTTTTTTTACTTTAATTATTCAGAGATTCCGCCATGTACCACTAGTGCTACACGTACCACAGTTTGAGAACCACTGATCTACAATATGACAAAGCAATAGTGAACACGTAATGAAAAGTTACTCAAATATGTGATGCAACATTACATTGTTTTTTAGCTTTAATCGATCTTAAAATGCATTGTTAAACGTGTGCCTTATTTGTATACAAATACACTTTAACCTGGGGTCCGTTCTTTGTACGTGGGTTACTCAATTTGCTGGATTTGGTTATTGATGATTTGACAGGATCGTTTCGTTCTTCAAAACTCATCCGAGAGATGTTGCCATAGCAACAGTTCTGGTAGCACAAACCTGCTCGGTAGCAGGTTTATTTCAAGTAAACAGGATTAGATCGGCTCATTTCAAGCAAAGGTAAAACTGAAACTATGTAGCGAATGATGATAATTTCTTACAGTAGTAACCTATAGATTATATACACTTGAATAAAAAAGTAAAATAGTTAAAAAAAGTTTGTATGCATATTTATAATTTATTCATTCATTCATTTTCTTTTCGGCTTAGTCCCTTTATTAATCCGGGGTCGCCACAGCGGAATGAACTGCCAACTTATCCGGCATTTGTTTTACACAGCGGATGCCCTTCCAGCCACAACCCATCTCTGGGAAACACATTCATACATTCTCATTCACACACATACACTATGGACAATTTAGCTTACCCAATTCACCTGTACCGCATGTCTTTGGACTGTGGGGGAAACCAGAGCACCCGGAGGAAACCCACGCAACCACGGGGAGAACATGCAAACTCCACACAGAAATGCCAACTGGCCCAACCGGGTCCTGCCCCAACCGGGGATCGAACCAGCGACCTTCTTGCTGTGAGGCGAACGTGCTACTCACGCGCCACCGTGGCGCCCTATAATTTATTGAAATAATATTTAATATTAAATAATTAATCATATTTTTGTCTATATACAAATAAGTAAAAAAAAATATATAAGTAAAACTTATTATATAAAAAGTAAATAAAAGTACAAAAACGAATTGGTTCTTCCCAAGGGGATCAAAGAGCATTTATTAATATAGATTTCTTTAGATACAAATGCGTACTATTTAAAGGTACAGATACAGCTTTAGTACAATTTCTGAAAGATTATCGACATAAACAATATTCGACTGTTTTTTGCTTGTTTGTTTGTTTGTTTTTTTATGAAGGAATAATAATTTATGCAGTCATGCATGTTTTGACTGCTAATATGCCGGTAATTTGATGCTTTGGAGCAGTTGCAGACGCCTTTACCGATTTCAAAATGTGTTTTTGATGCAAAATTTCTTTAAGTTCCTTACGCTTTTAAGAATTAAGAAACTAAAAAATAGGTCTAGGCTTCTGAAAATCCGATCTAAAAATGTAAAACTAAATAAATCACTAAATACTCCTGACACATGAAAGAGTAAAGCCTGCAGCTCACAACAAAGGTGGAAAGTTATTGCGTATCATATTTAACAAACCCTTTACTATGAATTTTATGTCATTTTGCTCACATGGATTATTGAATATTTTTCAGATGATGTCATTACACTACTGTGCCGTCAGTCAATCGTTGCATTGCTAATCATTATTTCGAGGATCAATAGATCTGTCCTACACAACACATACAGCGATCTCAGATCAGTTCATCCAGACATTTTAATCTGATTCACGAACTTGTTTGAAGAACCGAATTAGCCAGAGATTAGTTTTCAAGATTAAAAGATCCAGGATCTGCTGAATCATCTTAGATCATTTAAGCGAGGTACGAAGAATGGACCCCTGAAGTCAATAGAAGCTCTAATGACACAGGCTGAAGCTTGATTAAAAAAAAATTAACAAAAGTTTATTCAAATCATTCATAATGTTGGGATCTATGGCATGAATAAGTGGGAAGAGCCAAACAGGCAGTCTTGTACTAAAGTAGCGGGTGTTGATTTTATATGCAGGTTGAGTTTAGCCACATTATTATGTAATAAAGTGTGGGATTGGCTTCAATAGAAGCTGATTTTTACACCATAAAAATGTATAAACGGAGTACAATCATCTCTAATATTTCAAAAGATCTAGGCTATTTTGATTTTTCACTTTATGACCTCTTTAATTACAGCTTTTCATTTTAGATTGCAGTCATTGTGCATTGCCGTTGTGTCTGGTTTCTCTGAATTTGTCATTCTGTAAGACTCTAGGGTCTAGATAGTTTCATCCTGTGATTAGAAAAGAGTTTGTGGCAAGAAAAAGAAAGCATGCTTCTCTGTGTGTCTTTAGGTGATGAGCTGGAGTACCTGCGTCCCAACGTGTACCGCAACGTAGCTCGACAGCTCAACATCACAATAGCCTCTGAGAATATCGTCTCTGATGCCTTTCTGGCCGTCGCTGCTGAAATCTTCTCCACAGGTTGGTCCTCGGCTTGTCTTAATATAATTTAGAGGAGAAAACGTTTGATTGTTTCTAATCGAATTAGTTGCTGCATCTGGTTTCTTGAGATGTCGTACTGTAGATCCTGTCAGTTAAGCAAGAGCACACTACTCATGCTGAGTTAAAACAAAAAAAGACCTTTTTTTTTTTACTTAAAATGTAATACCTGCAAATATTTTCTCACCCTCATGTTGACGTTGTTTTCTGCAAAAATCTAATATTTTTAATAATGTTGGTAATCGACACAAAACAAAACCAAAACAACAGGCATTTCCTTAAGTTAGGGCTGCACAATATCTCAGAGTCATATATCAATAGTCATACCGTAGGACTTCAGTGTTGATTTGGGATTATATTTAACCAGGAACCACATTTCATAACACAGGATTTGAAGAGTCTTTCAATATTTTAACCATAACAGAGTGAAAGATTTAAATGTAGCCCTGTTTTTAAGGCTGGTGTAATATTTCAAGTAAATTTAAACCATTTAGACACAAGAAGTTGTAGCTTCAACAAAGATTAACTATATTATTTACACAAGAAAGACTATACTGTTATTTTATTTCTGTGCTTTAACCCATTTGACTCCCCAGAAAACATAGTTTATTTATTTGTTTGTAGGTGTGTTGTGTGCATCATGCTTATAATTTATGTTATTATATAGATGCACTCCCCTATAAAATTATCCCAATCAATGTTATATTAGGATTTTTTCCAAATAGAGTCAAGTCATCTTGTGAAATTATATTCACAGAAAAACAAAATATCGCAATGTCAGTTTTTTCTAATATCGTGCAGCCCTACTTAAAATATCTTTTTTATGTTCCACAGAATGTAGCCGTAAAGGTTTGGAAGAACATGAGGGTGAGTAAATGATGACAGAGTCTTTTTCCTTTCAAGTGACATTCCTGTATTTTTCCTTATTCTTCAATGCGGAAGTGCGCTCTTTTCAGAACTTCCGATTCAGTTGCCTATGGGAGAAATGACTAGGAATAATAAATGGCAGAAAATGGTCAAACTACTTGCTCTACAAACAAGTGTTTACATAACTATACAGAGAAAACAGAATAAAAACTGAGAAAATATCAGTTTGTAACATTAAGCAGCATAACGAGCTGTTTTTAACGTCTAAAAATGAATGGAAGTGAATGTGACCGTAAGTCTTAAGCATAATAAGATTCAAATGGCTGCACCCAATCGTACGCGAGGATAAAGGTAAATATAAGATCCATCTATAAGCTTCACTGTTGAAGTTCACACACACATTGATGTTGTATGCAGTGTAGGGATGGGCAATGTTATACAATTTTGATATACTAATACAGTGATTTTCTTATTTGATAATTAATATAAAAAACTTTTTCGAACAGAATGATCATTATACTCGCATAAACCGTCCTCTAAAATACAGTATTTTACAGAGATACTGTAAAATTAAAATGTTTGAACTGGCACTTTCTTACAGATTTCTTTGTTTTTCCTGTTTTTTTTTTTTAGCCAACTTTAGTTTTCTACATAGTTTTGAATCCAAAAAAACATCTCAGAAATGCAGTAGCATTTCATGTACTTCACTTTGATTGTTCATAAGGATGGTTATATAAATAAAAAATAGACATCTTTGTGCACTGTAAAAAAAACAAAAGCTGACTCAACTTAACTCAGCTTAAATCGAGTCAGCGGAGTACTTGGGTTGAAAGTTGAGACAACTCAAAAAAGCTCTGCAGCAAGTTGGCTTAGAAATGTGTTGAGTCAACTTTTCTTTTTACAGTGAGGATTACATCTTGGACTAGGGTGTTGGCATGTTTTAGGTTAAATGAACCAAAAGTACTGAGAAGATTTGAAAGTGATGCAGAAACTTACACACACACACGTTTGTTTTTGTGAAAAGTGGGTACATTACATAGGCTTCCATTCATTTTATACTGTCCAAACTGTTTATTATATTGCCCTCACCCCACCCTACCCCTAAACCTAACCATCACAGGAGACTGTGTGCAGCTTTACTCTCTGATTAAACTCATTCTGTGGGATTTATAGGCTTTTTGAGATATGGGGACGTCAGCAATGTCCTCGTATTTCACCTCCTTTTTGTAAAACCTGTGTCATACCTGTGCCATTATACAGATTTGTGTCTTGACATGTCACAAAAACACGTATACACACACACACACACACACACACACACACACACACACACACACACAGAGACACACACAAAAGAATCAATACCGAAGTAGCTTGTAAGTTTTGAAACGGCAGTATTGATGCACCAGTCTCTGTTATGTTTACATGACAATGAGGTACTAAAAATGGATTTTTTTTTCTTGCGTGTCTTTGGAAAGTTTTGCAAACTACAATGTCTTCACACGGAACCCCAAAAACTATTAAAAACATTGTTGTGTGCATGCCAGACCAGTAGATGGCAGTATCACTGTGTAGAGAAACACTATTCCCCTGTGCATATGCAGGGTGCTTCCCAATTCTTATTTCTGCATCCTCCTGTCCTCTTCTTGCCTCCTTTTCTCGCGTGTTAACTCCATGTGATTTCGAGGGACACAAGGCAAAGGACAGAATATAGCGAATCACGTGAAATGATATCCTTGTTTCCTTTAGCGTCACTTCAAATCATCATCATTTAATGAAAACTGTATCCCTGATGTTGCTTGCACTTCCATATTCTTTAACATTACAAATAATTGTTTACTTTGTAATTTTTCAACCTCCACAAAATTATGAATTATTCACAGTTATTAACAGTTTTTTATTTGTGCTGAAAAGGACATTACATCAATTAATGAAACTTAAAACAAATCACATCAACAATAACTTTGATTAATATTTACAGTTTGAACTGTAGTTGGCGATTATTGGCACAGATGTGAAGGAGAGGAGAATTTACACGCACGTCACGTTTAGTCAGTAAAACACTTCCGCAAAGGATCCACCGGTGCTTCCTCGCTCATACCCCTCTCTCCTTGATCTTCGCCTCTTTGCGGCGCAATTAACAAATTGACTTGTAGCACAAAATGGTTGTAGCTTGGATGGTTTCGGGGTAGGAAACGAGGAAGGATATTGGTACACATTCACTGTATGGTCTTCCAGTCCACCATTGTTGTTTTGGTGGTTAAGTACTCATGCTTATATAGACTGGACATGTAACATGCGAGATGTTTTTGTAGTTTGCACAGAGATGATTATTGGCTGACTAATTTTCAAACATCTGTATTTTCAGGTCCCCATATATACTAATGCCATGTAAAGTGATGAATAAACGCATAGATTTGATACTTTTAGTTGATAATGGTGTCTTGTAAGCAACCCTAAGTGATATTTTAATATTAAATTCAGAAATTTTATATTCACTAACATTAAAAACATGTATTTTATTCCCACAGCCAATACTTTCAATTGAACAGTATTCATGACAGAAAGATTTCAGATTGAAAAAGTGTTAAATGTCCACATCAGTTCACTGTTTGAGCGAACTATCCCGAGAAGTTACACTCTCTTTAAAGATGGTAAAAACAGATCCACTCTGACATTTCTATAAACACAGGAACAGTGCTGCACTCGACCCTGAGAGCTCCATAAAAGATGGATTTTTCTTTCAAGTAAACAATGTCTGGGCACCATGGAAGTTCTCATTCCCTTTGCTGCACGCTGTGCATCACTTATATTTAGTGCAAACCCTTGGGATTTAGTTTAGTTCAGGACTGCAACTCTTATTTGACCTCGAATGGTTCGAGTTCATTGTCTTTTTTTTTTTAACATGCGCAGATGTGCAGTAGCATGTTCAGCTCATTTACTTGAGGAAATATTCATTGTGTTTTAATTACGAAAACACAATAACGCATGAAACATTACACCCAGTGACGCCCTTGCTCCTCCTGTTGGTACACATACCTGACCCCAAGCAGTTTTTAACTTTCTAAGTGACCTTTGGTTCATAGTTTTCTACGACTCTGCTATATTTTTTACAGCTCTGGGAAAACAATACGCATGTGCACACACACAGACACGGACACACATACACTTTATATCAACTTTTCTGCAAATAAATGATTCACATGATACTAATGTTTCTATTTAAAATATAGGAGACACGCTATCATTAGTTAAAATAAAAACGCATGCAATAAAACACACTATTTGACTATTTTAATCCTAAAAAACCCAAACCTATTAATGGCCAATTATTATTATTATTATTATTATTATTATTATTATTATTATTATTATTATATTATAATAATATTATAATTATTATTATATGTGT
>CAIGQQ010036459.1:2056666-2093937 GCA_903798035.1 Danio albolineatus | reverse complement strand
TATACACACATATATTTGGACTAGAAACAAGATGAAAACATTTTTTTGCATTGAAAGAAATTTGTAAATTTATTTTTTTGGGTGAAATTTAAATATCAAACAGGTGTGACATCATTTCAAACTAAATCAGGTCAAAATTTTTATTCGATAGTTCCAAACTACTTGAAAAAACAAACTTTAGAAAAATAAATAAAAAATAAACATTACTGGTGATGCCTTCAAACTACCAGTATATGGTGATTAGACAGTAGGTGGTGAGACTCTGGGACTTTACCATCTATGACTTGAACTTTCGCTCTTGTTCATTTACTGTGTTCAGTCCATCACGGTCAGAAATCAAAGAGTAAAATCAAATCTGAAAAGCAGGGGTCTGTTCTATGTACCTTACTTAAACGATTCCCTCGAAATCCCTTTTTGAGGGGGATTACACCCAAAAATGAAAATTATTTTATTAATTACTCTCATAATTAATTACTCTTGGGAACTCTTGTGTCTTTCTTATCCCCTGAGACAGATGTTCATCTTCAGGACACAAATTAAAATATTTTAGATGAAATCTGAGAGCTCCCTTATCCTGCATAGACCGATAAGGGCAAAAAAGGAGCCAAAAACTGTCAATGTGACTTCAACTGTAATTCCATGAAGCTTCAAGAGCATTTTTTTTTTATCCCTAACTAAATACTGTAAAACTGATTTGTTTGCCTTTGTCTCCCATGTCTGTTCATGGTGCCATTAACTACAGGCCATACAATATCTGCTTACCAAGAAAGAGCCCCTGGTTGGTCTATATACAGTAAATAAACATGACATGATGTTTAATTGATCTCAAAGTGAAATTCAAAGCTCCAGCACAAAATCCACATCATTAGTATCAAATAGCTTCTTGACTGCTGTTTTTTACTGTAATTTTAGTTCCACAATTGTTATGATATTAACAGGAAAAACATCCAGCACAAAAGTACTGTAAAAAATATGTTGGTCACCACCAACTCTAGTGTTTTAGAGTTCAGTTAGTGTGTTTAGCTCAATAAAGGTAGTGTAGGTGATTTCAGAGTGGCTAGCAGTTGCTAAAGCTAAATATCTCACCCGCCGCCCTGGATATTCACTATCTAAAAACCATGCTTCCTCCAAAACACATGAATGTGCACACAGAGTCACAGACCTGAGAACAGATGTGATAAAAGGAGGAAATTACCTCACATCTCATTCATCAGTGAGAAAGCATTCAAGTTCAAAGCACACATTATAGTATTAACATAGTAACGAGAGCGTTCTGAAGCACTCAGCTGAAGACACTCGGAAGAGCGCAGGTACACATGGTCGGTTCGTCTGCATAATGAGAACGTGCTGATGGCGTGATCTGTTTGTGTGAATGCAGATGTATGCAAATCCTTGAAATCTTCGGACCAAATGTTTTGATTGTACAAAGTTTTTAGTTTTTTTTTTTTTTTGTCAACAGCTTTCCACAGACGATTTAAATACATCTAATTAAATTTAGACCACTTAATGAGTGCTATTAAGTTGTGAAGAGGCTTTCAACCAGTTTTTAAGAAACCAAACAGAAGTTAAATATGAACACAAAGCTAAACAAAATACACATACAGTTTTCATAAGAATATGACATATACAGAGGAGATCATAAATTGAGAAGCTTATTGATTAACACCTTTTTTATTTGTATTTTTTGGCAAAAAATTTTTATATTTATCATAAAATGTTTATAGGCGGTTCATTACGCTTAATAAAGGGACAAAGCCGAAAAGAAAATGAATGAATGAATGTTTATGAATTTTTAGTTATAGCACAAACCCAAGACACTATATGCGGTGGTGCGTTAAAGTCGCCATGAAATTAAAATGTACCTTTCTTATTTTTATACTGTATGTAGTTCCTGTTGTAAACGATGTATCTGTGCACTTCGTTATTGTGTAAAAATTTATTTGCCCTCATAAACTTTAATGAAATAGCATAACTTTTCCTCCCCCTCTCAAAATGGGGCGGGGCTTTTGTAAGCAACACCCACCTTTCAACAGTCCATTCACTTCCTAAAGAAAAAAGAACTCGCACCGCCCCACTTTTTTAAAACTTTCTTTCATTTCAAGTGAATGTACATCACAACAGTGCAAAATAAGACAATTTTTACTTTCATTTCATGGTGACTTTAACACTGGAATTGGAACTACAAGGATGGCTGTAGACTGTTCACACAAGACTGAATTACAGTTTTTCTCAATTGCTAAAAACACTAAAACCCATTCAAACAAACAAAAAGCGCTCTGGGGTACTTCAAATATTTGATCGGTGCTCTTTGGGTAAGGGATTCATCAAAGCATACAACAAAAATCAATCCAAGGCGCTCAAAAAATGTGGATTTTTTAAAAAAAACCTTTATTCACATGGCTTATTCTTAAAACACCAACGCGTTTCGGCAGAGAGCTGCCTTGACCAGGGTAACCTAAAACCCTAAACACTAAAACCCGTTGTCTGAAGTTCTTAGTTGCCTGACCTCAATTAGCTAATTGTGCAGTCTGTTGTCAATACCTTAAACCATTTCACATGGTAAAACACAATGTGCAGATCTTACTTACAAAACTCTAAACACATGCTCATTCTCCAAACACATTCTGCACTCTAAGGCTACGAGTGTGTCATTTTGATCACTTTGTTTATTATTTGAGAGCGGTGCTTGATTTTCAACACAGGTAAAACTGTTTTGGGGCAAAACCTTTCAATTTGCAGAGAAGTGAGAGGTTTTGTTAATAGTACTTAAGGATGACGTTTTGTGTTTAGCAAGGGGTCATAAATTGTGTTTTAGCAATCAAGAAAAAATGTACATTTGTATATTTGTAAATCATATTTCCATTCAAAGCTTCTTTTCAGGTTTTAGAAATAAGCTTTGACTGTCTGTTGTCATATTTAGGAAGTCAATACCCTAAAAATACAAGATTTTTTGCAAAAGCGTAGACCTCCAGTTGTCCTTCAAGCGGCAAAGATTTCTCACCACAGTGAAAGTTGTTTTTAAAGGTTTGAAAGACATGTCTGAAGTATAGTTATAATTTTGCAATTAGAAAGTGATGTTTTAGTTAGCAAAAAAATCTGAGGCTGCTGTGCAGATTATGAAATGCATGGGGTCAGTTTAACTGTTGCCCATTTAAGGTAGAAACACTGTGTTTTATCATTCGTTGTCATTCTCATACACTGAGGGACAAGTTGGGTCAGTAAAGTTTTATTGTAACAAATTTATTAAATGACAACATTTAAAAATGGTCAAAATTAAACTGTCAAATGGTTGCTACACCAAAAAAAAAATATTCTTGCTTATTCAAACTAAATTATTTATTTAATATAAATTATAGTAAAGTGGTTAATAAAAAAATCCTAATATTCCTAAATGTATTGTTAAAAATATTCAATAATTATCCATACCGAATGATATAAAACATGATATTGTGATAATTTATTTTATTTTGTAAAAAATCACCCAACTCTATATTCAATTCACTTAAAGTTGTTAATTTAACGTAATCAATTTGTTTTGGGACAACTTGACTGAACAGTGTTGAACAATACCGTATATGTTTTACAGTGCAGTTGAATTGGTTTTGTCAGATTATTAAGGAAATTATCACCTGGTCCCAAACTATCAAGGAAGAATTCTGAAGTTGTTCAATAATTTTGTATAATTGGGGGTAAAAATATACTCAACACAAAAAAGGAGCTTTACTTCTCTCCTTTTTCAGTTAACTGAAAGTAACATGGTGCTGTGTTTATACAACATCAAGGCCCAGAAAGCACACACACTGCTGCCTTTCCTCCTTTGTCCAGTGTGTGCAGACTAGAATAGCGTTCATGCGTTTTAGTGGTTGGAAATCTGATTAGTCTCTCAGAAGACTGGCACAGTTCAGCGAATCTGTTGAATAAGGAGCTGTGCTGGTATGTGTGGCTGTTGAGGCAGGGCATGTCTGTGGTGTGGTGTCTGTGCTCATTAGACTGTTTCTGTTCAGGCAGATTCAACGTGGCACTGGGCCAGAACAAACCTGCCTGCACGACACTAATCGAGTTTAAGTCATTGTGTCATTTTTCAAATATGTGCAAAGAAATCAATTTCCATTTATGACTTGATGAACACATATAAGGAAAAGGCAAAACATGTAGTGCTGTTTCTACACAACATAGGTTAAATTTAGAGTCATTCACATCACAAATCTTATTCATTCAAGAGAAGTGAGTGATTTTCTGTCTTATATGCCACATTTAAAGGGATAGTTCACCCAAAAATTAAGGTTTACTCACTATTTACTCACCTTTACGAGTTTTACAAAATAAGTTAATTTGAAGAAAGATGAAACCTGTAACCATTTGCTTCCTGTAGGAAAAACTGGTTTCCAGCTTTCTTCAAAAATATTTTTTCAAGTGTGAAACAGGTTTGGAACAGGTCAATGATTAGTAAATGATGACAAAAAATTCAGTTTTGGGTGAACTGCCCCTTTAAGATCTAATGCACGGGGCTAATATACTGATATGCATGATTTTTCTTTCTCAGTTGTAAATTTACAATTATTTAACTTGTATATTTGAGGAAATTCACACACACACACACACACACACACACACAAACACACGCACACACACACACAGAGGACACAAATTTGACTGATATTTTTATTTATTTTTAATTTTTATTTCTTTATTTTTTAATACGTGTGCCAGAAAACAGTTTGCAAATATAGCATTTAGTTCTTATTTGTTTCTTCTTGTGCATGAATAGTTTAAATTGCCTGCAAATTTTGTTACAAATTACATTTTGGTATTAATCTGTGGATCACATACATCCCAAAATATGGACATGCTCTGAACAGACCACAGTTATCTCTCACACTACTCATTTAAATCAACTGAAATATGGCACATTTATAAACGCATTGCATTTCATAAGCACAATAAAGAACTTGTATAAATATAAAATATCTTAATATGAGTAATGCGAATTAATGCGATTATCATATTTCCTTAGAACATAGTTATCTAGGACAAGTTTGATGCGTGCCCTTTTATCACTTGTAGAATTGTGTACACAAAGAAAACGTTCAGCGCTCATAAAGGACTGTTTGATGTGGTGGATGCCCAATTTAAAAGTGAAAGTCAGCAGTGGCTTCAGGTGAAAATCATTCTCAGCATTTTTCAAGGTCTTCCTCCTGGGAGTGCCCAGATTTTGTAACCGCAGTATTTGTATGAAGTAGACGCACCCATACTGAACTGTCATCAGGAAATGAGACATTTTTGTGGTATACTACTATTATGAATATTTAGAGGCACATTGTAAAAGAATATCTGTAAATTAGCAATTTTGCAGATTTCATGTTTTTATTTTTCCCTGTTTATTTATGCTTTTAGATTGCATTATGGGACCTTGATCTTTCTTTTGATAGTTTAAAGCAGAGATTCTCAAAGTAGGGCCTGCGGGCCAAAGTTGGCCCATTGTAACTTTTGATGTGGCCCACCATCTCATCTGAGAATGATGAAGAGTTCGTTATTGCTAATTTGAAGTAACCTTTTTGTTTGTTTGTTTGTTTGTTTGTTTTATTGCTGAGCTACAAAAAAGCATACTAAAATGAAATGTTTTAATTAAATGTAAATGAATCTGAGTTTGTAAAGCGTAAATACTGTCACTCGACAAATAGAGGACGATTCAGAAGACATCGGCGAGTAAATCAGGGCAAAAACTAATGTAACTATATAATGTTATAAATGAGATTGTTTTGGTTTTGACTGTAATAAGTTTATTATACAATGTATAAAATATTATACTGTATTAGATAATATAAAGCAAAGTTTTCTAGTTATTTTTAAACATTATTAAATAAATAAGGAAATTACCCCTGGCAGCTATATTTACCTTTGGCCCACTAGCCTCAATAAAGTTTGTTTTTTGGCCCTTTATAAGAAAAAGTTTGGCCATCCCTGGTTTAAAGTGATATATTGTCTGGGTTGGTATCGTGTTTAATGTAATAAACTGCCAGTACATTTTCTGATATTTTTACAGACTTATTTCTCTATATATAATTTCTTGTACATTATATTATTTCAATTTACTAATCAGAAGAGATCAACATCCCATACTGCATTTCACAAATGTAAATAAACGGAAACCCAAAAATTGGGAAAATGATAATTAACAGATGTTTTTTGCAGTGTAGATTGCATAGATTCTGTATAGATAAATGACTTGGATTTTTCCTCCCAATGTTTTTGATTTCTGTTTTTGACACTCGTGTCTACGTGCCATGCTGAGGGTTTGTTCTGTTGGATTGGCTTGAGAGGGAAATGAAGGGCCCATTCACACAAACAGATACACAAAACACAGTGAGATATAATTAAAATCCCAATTAAGGGGTGTCCCAATCGCTCAGTGTCTTCACATCTCCCTGTTTTGACCTATCAATTGTCTGTTGACTACTGCATTCCCCAATTTATCTTTTTATTTTCCTAAACAACGTCTAGGTTCTTCATTTATCAGAAAAATAATTGTGCAAACCCAAAAAGAACATAGCTTGATTAAGATTTTGCATTTGTTTTGAAAGTACATTTTTTGTACTTTCATTACATTTGTATACAAACCATATGCAATTTAAGAGAAAAGCTTACTAGTGTAAATGGCATAGGCAGCAGTTACTCTTAACACAAACATTTTCGTTTTAAAATGGTGTTTATGAATGTACTGCATTTTATAAAAGCGGTCTTCATTGGCACTATTTAGCTTAAAATGCATGATGCATCATACGATATCATTCGTACTAACTGTACATGCATTCATACTTGCAGTCTGCTGGTCGTGAAATGGTCATATGAGTGATGCTTTATGAATCAGGGAACGATACACAACAGTCAAGAAGACCAGTCAGAGAGGGATTGTGGATAGCTGCACCTCAGTTTTTAAAGTGCTCGGTTTTTGTGTATCGAAGATGCCAGAATACTGTGGATGCCAGGCGTAAAGTCACAAAACTTGTGCATTTTAAAAAGAAATGGGTAAATGGCACCTTACTCTAGCAAGACTGCTAAAAATATCAAACGTTTGTCATAGATTCAAACAAAGGCCTGGTTAAATGACAATTAAATGTTGTTTTTTCTTCAACAAAGTCTTATGTGGAGTCTACACAATGTCTAAAACTTCTTGTGCATTTTTGATCACTGGTGAAAATGCTCATTATCTTTTGTGTGTCCCAGGCTTCATTTATATCTAGTTTTAGGAAGCATTTTTCACCAAGTCGATTATAAATGGATCACTCTATAAAAATAGGTGTAATGGTTTGACCTTGACAAATTACAACCACATCCTGAGATGTGTAAAATAGCATTTGATTGGTTTGGTTTCATATAGTGTAGTTGCTCTCATGCTTTCAATTAGATACAAAAGAGGATCTACACTTAACCCTTTTATATAGGGCACTCCTTGAAATACTTATTGGATAAGTGTTTCTGTGGGATATTACAGAACTTTTATGACTTTGTTCTTGTGAAATAAGCTTAAATTGTTATTTTCGGCTGACAATTAAAGTTTGTTTTGAGAATCTTTAATCAAAGTATAACCATTTGCTTCTATGTTTGAAGTGGTGGTCCAAACCTGCCAGTTTCTGGCTTCAGCTACATATTCTTAACCACACTCCTTTTACCGCTTTTTTGCTATAAGGGCATGATGCAAAATATAAAGCCACGCTCCCTACTCCATATTCACTTTCAGTAGGAAGTGCTCAGCAACTTTAGGTTCATCTAGGTTAATTCCATGTACTCACCTAAAACATGATTATGTTGGGTAAATCAAATAGTAAAAATCCTATTTGCTCTCCACATTCCTTTTATCGCTTGCTTTCTGGCTCCAAATCACATGGCTTTACTCATTCAAAATCTTAACAATATCTGAACACAAGTGGCCACGAGATGCGTTTGAGCTGGTTAAAACCAGATGAAAACAACATCTTGACTGACTTGCGTTTGTTTGTTGGTTTTGTTTGTTTTTGTGACCAGATCACTCAAAATACATGTTTATGCCAGGTGGAAACAAGGCCAAAGTGAACACTTTAACCCTTTAGTTTCCAAGATAAGGTCTAAGTGTAGTCCTATACTGCACTCTCAGAAATAAAGGTACGCAAGCTGTCACTGGGGTGGTACCTGGGGTGGTACACATTTGTACTTAAAGGGTCCATATTGGTACCTCACACGTATACATTAGTACCTAAAATTATTAAGAGGAACACTTTTGTACTTTTTAGGTACTAATATGTACCCTTGAGGTATTAAAATGGACCCTTTGTTTACAATGTGTACCTTTTGAAAAGGTACCACCCCAGTGACAGCTTGTGTACCTTTATTTCTGAGAGTGTGCGTATTTAACTAAAAATAACATGCAGTGACAAAACATGTGAATAGTTTATAGTTTCAAAATATAATAGTACTGTGATTTTAAAATAAAAGCTGCTTAATGACTTAATTTAGTGAATGTCTAGTCTTGGCTTAAACTAAGCCTTGTTTGTGTAACCAGCCCTGAGTGTAGTTTTGGAACTTTTATAACATAGTCAGTCCAGTATTGCTCAGTGTTGGAATACAGCATGTTTAGACTACTGAATGTTGACTTTGGCCTAAAAGGAACATACTTTCTTGCAACCAGTAGTTCAGTTTCCTTTTTGGCCTTGCCAAATACATTGAAACTCAAAACTGTATATCAGTAAAGTTTGCTGTATATTTCATGGCTAGTTCAACCAAAACTAAAAAAATCTGTCATCATTTTGGTAATCTTCCACTTGTTCCAAACCTGGGTTTCTTTCTTCTGTGAAAATACAAAAACAAATATTTGAAGAATGTTGGAAACCACTGACTTCAATACAACTTCCAACTATGGACATCAATGTATATCAGTTCAAAAAATCTGCGTTTTTCATTTAACAGAAAAAAAAGAAAGTCTGCGCGAACCACAAGTCGCAAGAGACTTTTATTTCAGTACTTCCAACTGAAAATGATTATTGACTAGGGGAAAAGGCTTTATTTTTGCACATCGTTCCCCAATCTAATGACAAGAAGGACCGCCACTCTAAACATGAAAGCATATGTTTCAGACTTTGACGTTTTTTGATTACCTAAACAATTTTTTTTTTCAGTGCGTTATCTTGTACAAATAAATTGTTCACCTAAAGAATGGCAATGTGCGCTAACAAAATAAACAATGCCAATTTTGATTTCACTCAAGCTTTAAAGGTTGAATGCATCGCAAGTAAATGTTAATTTTTAGGTATATTTTCCCTTTAATAACACTTTTTAGCATGACTGATTGATGTTTCAGTAGTTTGTATTTTATGTAGTATGTAAATATTGTCCATGTTCTCTTACAGGTGGATATCACAAAGTGTGTCGTCAGTACAGACCCCAGTTTCCACTCTCACTGGCTAGTAACGGCTGCCTGCGCCTGCGGTCACTACCTTAAGGCTGTGGTTTTCTACCTGCTGAGAGAGAAATGAAGAGCAGAATAAAGTGACAGACAGAAAGGGGTTTCTAGTCACTGCTTAAGCCTTTCACTGCTCTTGATGTGTTTACACTTGCACAAAGTTTGCACTTTTCCTTTAAAGGATATTCTTATGCTCCAAGATGAACCATTATCTTTAAAGGCGTTGTTGAGTATTTAACCTGGCCTTTTGCACTCTGTAGGCATTCCTTGCTGTTACCGTTTTTTTATTGAACCTAATGTTGATATGCAGAATACCAAGCCCTGCGGGATGCATATGAGAGAATGTTATTATGACGTGTGTGTGTGTGTGTGTGTGTGTGTGTGTGTGTGTGTGTGTGTGTTCTATCAGTGCTGCCTTGCCCAACATTGTCTTATCACAATGTTTCTCTTATTATTTTATTTTTTTCATGGTTTCTAAATGGAGATTCTTAAATATTAAGGTTTGTAAGTGTAACTGATATCCACAGTGTGGTGAGAAAATGGCCTGGGGTTCTTTAGAAAACAGTTCTGAGAAAAAACGGCAGTAGGAGAAAGAAATGATAATGTATGTGAGATGATAAAGAACAATAGACATTTCAGTTCATGTCAAATTTCAAGCTGGGACCTGTCCAGTAGTATTTCACAGGTACCCACTCTAAATATTTCTGACTTTCACTGAATAAAAAGCTGAATTTCCTTCACTTAAATTGGATAGGAAAACAGGCAGCTGGTGTGTTGTCCCTCCAGAATTTTGTAATCGCTGAATTGAGTGTAAAATCAAGCAAACGATGCAAAATTTAGAGCAGATTGGATTTTTTTAGTAGTTGCAGAATTACATTTAGCCAGCCAGGATATCGTCACCTTAGATTTATAAGGTTCTATCTGACATTTTTGTGAAAATTGAGTTTTTGACATATTCTTATTAATTGACAACTTATTTACATTATAGGATGTTTTTTAGTAAACTCTTTACATTTTAAGACTTTCAATTAAAAGAAAAATGTTACACACGTACTGTTTGTTATGGAACGCAAAAACTTTGAAGTTCAATATCTCAAAATCATTCAGAACACAGATAGAACCTGATAATTCCAAGGTGATGATGTGTTTTATATCAAATAGCATTATATTCGCTTATAGAAAGGCCTCATCCAGTGTGTGATACCTTGAGTTGTCATAGACCTGACAAGGTGTGTGATCTGCTTTTTTTCTTTAGACCAAAGTCTACTTTGAACAAGGCTACATTTGTTAACCAAGTCATTTTAGGCCACAATAATCAGAAATCTTTCCCACAAAATTCAGGAGGGACTGGAAGAGCACTGATCAGACTGAACAAAACAGCCTTGTGACTGCATTTGATTACTCGTAACAAGTGGAAAAATATAAAATGGCAGTGGAAAAATAACCTTAGATAACTACGTGAAACAATGTGGTGAAAAAAATAAGGGTATACGAAAAATACATTTTGATAAATGCAAAGTAAAATTGTAAATGACAAACAAAAACTCCTGATATTCTCTGATTTGTACTGAATATATTCCATGACCTGTGTGAATCCTGTATTTCATAATGTTGTCTGTGTCTTTTCTTTTTGTAATTTATTTTTTGTATATATTTTCCCATTAAATCTTATTTTTGGTGTTGTTGGTGTCTAAGATACATTCACTAATACTAACTTAAAACTCTGTCTTATAATGATTTCTATCATTGTGTTGTATAGTTTACTTTATCAATATAAATCTGTGGGAAACTACACATTGTTTTGTGTATGCTAAACTGAATGTTTTCAAAAATAAATAAAACTTTTTCAAAGATGTATTTGCTGTGCTTGTTTTGGGGTTGGAAAAACATTAACGTAATAATAAAGGCTTCATGCTGATAATTGAACAACATTAGTGTAATTGGTGGAAAGCGAGTGGGAGGATGCTGTTCTGATCAGATAGCAGAGTTTAGAGATATTGTTACTATGGTGATCAACCTCAATGTGGTTTCATTTACTCAGACTTTGAGTAAATATGAATTATTATCGAGGGGTGTACTGATACACATCCTAGATAAAAAGAAAACTAGTAATTTATTGTAAATAATGTTTTAAATTATAGTAAAGTGCATTCTACTGTGTATAGTATTTGCAGCACTTTGAACTACGGTGAAATGATAAACTCTAAGTACTGTGGTTTTACAGTAAACTGTATTGTATAAAAATTGTAGAAAACAGCAGTATTCTGTGATTTGTTTCTGTAACTAGTTGTTTTGTTACTATATAGCAAATAAATGATTACCAGAGAATTCAAGTAGTTTCCTAAAGTACGGTTAAAAAACAGTAGTATTTAAATTACTGCTACACTCTCAGAAATAAAGGTACAGGAGCTGTCACTGGGGCAGAACCTTTTTTAAAAGGTACATATTTGTACCCAAAGAGTCATATTAGTGCCTAAATGTACATAAAAAGTACCTTTGAGGTACTATTATGGACCATTCAGGTACAAACATGTAACTTTTGAAAAGGTACTGTCCCAGTGACAGCTCCTGTACTTTTATTTCTGAGAATGTACCGCACTGTATATTTTTCATTTGGGAATTAAAGCACATTTATACATGTGCGTGTACTTCTGCCAAAAAGAATTAGCATATTTTATAGTCTGTGTTCCATGAAATTATTCTTAGAGCAAATATTTCACAAGTTTTGTTTGAAATGACTGTTCCAGCCTGGAATGTTATAGTAATTTAGCGTAATCATATCAATTGTGGTAATTCAGTGACACCTAGTGGTTTCAAATGTATTTTCAGTCACCCAACGACAAAATCACTCACCATTTGTTCTCTCTAAAGTGGTTCCAAAACTTTATGAGTTTCTTTCTTCTGTTGAACACAGCAGGGACCGTTTGAAGACAGCTGAAAACCTGTAACCGTTGACTTCTATAGAGAAAAAACAAATAGGCTGTGGAGGTCAATGGTTAGGTTTCCAGCATTTTTCTAAATATCTTTTTTGTGTCTTTAAGAGAAGAAAGAAGCTCATAAAGGTTTGAATCAAGTAAATGATGACAGAGTTTTCATTTTTGGGTGAACTATACCTTAAATATAGGCCTGCATATGGTGTAAAATTTATCGTTTAACAGGCTATTTGTTAGCATGCTGCTGACAGGAGTAAATTGGAAACAACTTGGTTACAAAAAAAGAAAAAACAATAATAATTGGAGAGCTGTAACAGTAACACAGGGTATATTTACAGCTATAGGCACCATTATATTTAGTTTATAAAGTTTATATTGTTTTTAACTAACAGAAATGGCTATCATAGAAATAGTTTATTAGACCTTACAATAAAGCTGTTGAATACATAATTCCACTCTTATTCTCGTATTGAACAAGATTATGTTGATTTACTGTAACAAATCAACAACATTAAATGGTCAATTTCCTGTTTTCTGTTGTCTTTTCAGTTTACTACTGTCTGATCATCCAGTTGAGACAATGGACGCAGATGCAGTGGACCCCCAAATGTGATCAGGGACCCGCAAAAAGGTATCTAGTTTCTTGTGTAAAGATCTAATTTATACTGTGCAAATGTTACATTTTTATTTAAATTAGCTTATATTAGGCTAGATAAATTAAAAAAATATTACTGGGAAAATATTTGGTTTAAACTAAGTTTGATTTCTGTACTCACTTTCAAAACTGTTCATTTTAATCTATTTTATACACATTTGTTTTATTATTTAGTTTATGAATTATCTATTATATTTTTTCTGTCTTATTTAATCATGTTTGTATTATTTTAAATGTTGTATTTATATGCTACATTTACATTTATGTTCCTTTCCCAGAGATGGGTTGTGGCCTGAAAGGCATCCGCCGCGTAAAACAAATGCTGGATAAGTTGGCGGTTCATTCTGCTGTATCGACCCCGGATTAATAAAGGGACTAGTCACTAAGCCGAAAAGAAAATGAATGAATGAATGATATTTATGTTGCAGAGGCCACCAGAAAACCCCTTTTTCACTCATATAGTTTTCTAGTCATCTGTAAATTTTGCACAAATATTTGCACATTTAGATTGAGTAAACAATATACTGATCACAATTTTCACTGTTCTGAATGTTTAAAACTATCTAAATTAAGCAAATTTATTTACCTTATTAAAACAAGTAACACTTCTGATGGGGGAAACGTAATAGAAAGTAATTTAGCTCATTTATAATGTCACATTCCACAACTATGGGATTGCCCAACTACTTCGGCTTGTTTACATCCGCTTTCCAGACAGAACACACCAATCCCCGCCTATCCAGTTCGTAAAAGTGTTTTGATTAGTTATCGTTAAAGCGACGCTTCGTGATCAAAGCGGAAGTGAGTTCCTATTGGCCCGAGTGTCGTAAGGGACACACAACAAACAAGATAGGCTGAATCACTGTCGGGATGGATGCAGGTAAGAAACCCGCAGGAAAACATTTCTTTACATTTCGGTCATTTGTCCAGATGTCATGAAATTGTTAAAAAGAAAAATTCTTCTTTCCACAACAAAGTACGCGCCTCTTTTTGGAGTAGCGGCCTCTACGTTTTGGAATTTTGCCGTTAAATATGGTACATAGATGTCCCAACTGCTGCCAACTGGACAGTATAAGAGATCATTCTGGTGTCAGATGAGGGATGGACACAGTTTTGTCTTCAAGGTGTCATTGCACCAAAATGCCACGACCACCCGTGGAAACTGTTAGGCTGTTTCGGTTGTGTTTTAGAGTATGGTCAAGTGCATACATAGACAGCGTTTTTTTGGACATGATAGGAGTGTTCCAGTGCACGTATGTTGCTGTTGAGCGGTAAATGCCTCAGGGAGGTCGTATAAAGCCTCAGTTATCACATTTCTGCATACTTTCATAACCTATTCGCCAATAACATGTAAAATAGGGACTTTTTAGGACATTTAAAGGGAACAAATCAGTTTTATTAAGTGGAACGTAAAAGAACCTTCATGTAAACTTAAAGCGGTGTAAAGGCTGTGAAATTGTTAAGAAAGAAACAGGTACCATTGTACAGATCTATTAGTATCAACCCTAAAAGGCAAAGTGTAGGAAAATGTAATATTATTTAATTTATAGTATTATTTATTTTCCAGTTCATATATTTTATGATCAGTTGCAGTCAACTTTATAGATACTAAGTGAAATGAATGCTTAATTAGTTGTTCGTTATTTCATTAAACATGTTTTTGTGTTCATTGAACTGTTGTTAAACTTTCTTAAACAATTGAGAATGGAAATTAATATGAAATGTTAGATCTTTTTTGTCTTAGAAGTTATTGCTAATTACTGCTTCACATGGTTAACCCTGCTAAAAAGTTTATTTTTCAGTACTTTTGTTTGGGACTGAACTCGTCTTTACAAACCTTCATGTGATTTTAAGCGAGAACTCAAAAAGTGTATATGGTTAAGGGGTTAAAGTTACTTAAAACTGTTGCATATGAATTTGTGTGGTTCAAATGACATCTGCAGTTTTTACAGTGACATGCAGTGTCAGTTGTGTTGCTTTATTACCATTCACAAATTATTTTCTGTGGCTTTGTGGCAAAACAAAGTGCCAGATGCACACTTCACGCTGAGTACTTTCTATACGCTGAGTATACAATTCAACTGGCATGGTGTTTTTTCGTCTAAATAGGGACAGTAGACTAGTATCCTCATTCAGATTTAGAGATCAGCTTTGTTTGTACTTGCTTTAGTTTTTATTTGTAAATTGTTGAGCCACAAGTTGATGATTGGCTTTTCACCCCGACAGCTACTCTCACATACGACTCACTGCGCTTTGGAGAGATCGAAGATTTCCCGGAGACCTCTGATCCTGTCTGGATTTTGGGAAAGCAGTTCAGTGCTCTAACAGGTCAGAAAGCGTGAAACGTTGAAGGTTTTGTGCTGTTGTGTTTTGGTTTTGCTTCTAACATGGGTTTCGTTTTGGCTTGCAGAGAAGGATGAGATTCTGGCAGACGTCACCTCGCGTTTGTGGTTCACATACAGAAAAAACTTCCAGCCAATTGGTGAGAGTGAGGGTCATCAATCCTGATCTCGTCCAAGCAGTCCATTTAATTATTCATCTGGAATGATAGACCGGTTTAGTTTGGTTTGCTAATGGATGTGATTTTACAGGTGGCACTGGGCCCACTTCAGACACCGGCTGGGGCTGCATGCTTCGATGTGGACAGATGATTCTTGGGGAGGCTTTGATCTGCAGGCACTTGGGCAGAGGTAACGCTAGCACATCTGAAACGTGTGCGTATGTTTGTGGTTTTGAGATGGGGATTCATGAGGTCTGCAGTTGTCTGAGGCTTTACACAAAAACAATGTAGCCAAAATGGAAGTGTCTTCCCCTTGCGTTTTAAAGGAACTCCACTTTTTTGGTAATATGCTCATTTTACAAGTGCCCTAGAGTTAAACAGTCATTTCTGAATAACATTCAGCTGATTTCCGGGTGTGGTGGGAGCACTTTTAGCTTAGCTTAGCATAGATTATTGAATCAAATTAGACCATTAGCATCTTGCTAAAAAAATTGTAAATGTGATTTTGATAATGTTCCTATCTAAAGCTTGACTTTATAGTTACGTCATGACTAGCAGTAAATGAAAAGTTCTTATTTTCTAGGTCGATATGTCTAGGAACTGTACTCTCATTGGGACATCATAATCAATAAACTTTGCTGCTGTATTTTGGCCTCAGTGTTGCACGATGATATCACACAGCACCTGAAAATAGTCCCCAGCAAGCCTCAGCACTGTGTAATAAGATTAAGCTCGCTGCAGCCAAGTTCTTTGATTATTACGCTGGAATTAGAGTATTGTTCCTAGCCATATCTACCTAGAAATTTTCAGTTTCCATAGTGAAATTGCACAATTACACAGTGTTGCTACAGAAGAGTCAATCGTTAAATAGGAACATTATCAAAAGTTTTTTTTGAGCGAGATTTAATGGTCTAATTTTGTTCAAAGATTTATGCTAAGCTAAACTAAAAGTAAAAACCAGCAAATCCAGAGATCGGCTGAATGGATTAAAAAAATAGTAAAACTGAACAGTTTAGCTCTGTGATTTGAAAAATGTGCCTATTTCAAAAAGGTGGACAGTTCTTTTTTTTACCAGGCCAGTATTTAGCACTGTAGTACAGTACCTGTAGGGAAGTGAAAGTGTGTCAGTAGCAACTTGCGTGCACTTACAATTTTCCATATAAATATTAGGGCTGGGTGATTAATTCCAGGCGATATTCATTCATATTTTGGCAGTAAAACCAGTGTTGTAATCAGATGTAAATCTCCAGTAGCTGCTTTCAGATGGGCAGCGTTTACAACACAGGACCATAGTTCAGTGACAAGCTACGCAAAAGATAGCAGAAGATTTAATCAGCACAATCCTGAATCCTTGTTCTGCGACACCCCTAAGTGAACTATGGCTCTGTGATGCTGCTGATCTGAAAGCACATGAAAATACCAGATTTAATAAGGTGCTCTTATTCCTAACTCACTTCAAAACTTCAGTCGAGTTTTTGAACTAAATTATTCTGTGAGATGCTTAGTCTTGTGTTTATTGATCACATTCATCAATAACAGCAGTTAAATCAGCTGCTCTGTTTGATTTCCAAACCGTGTTTCTTCTTTTTGGCGAGATGTGCATGAGAATAGCAGCTTTTGCTGAATCGAGATCTCTAATTCACTGCAAATAATCGTGCAGACCTAAAGTATATGATGTATCTCTGCTGGAGGATGTAATGTAGGTGAAGTGTAATATTGGTGAAGTAAATGCACACTTTGCTGAAGAAGCAATTAGCAAACTCTTGACCAGTAACAATACTACTATGTGAGCAACCACCTTTTTAAAGGCATAGTTCACTCGAAAATGAAAATGTAGTCACTGTTTACTTGCCCTCAATTGGTTTTAAACCTTTGTGAGTTTCTGTCTTCTGTTGAACACAAAATAAGACATTTTAAGAAAGCTAAAAACCTGTGACTATTGACTTCATAGTAGGAAAAACAAAAACTATGAGGTCAATGGTCACAGGTTTTAGGCTGTATTCAAAATATCTTCTTTTGTGTTCAACAGAAGACAGAAACTTAAACAGATTTGAAAAGAAGTGAAGGGAAAGTAAACAATGACAGAAATTTCAGTTTTGGGTGAACTATCAATTAAAAATCAACATGTACTGCATTGTCTACATACCTTACCCATACTATACAGATGTATAATGTCACTGTTTTCTAAGATTCCCATTTTGTGTGCTTGCATGGAAGGATAATAGAGGCATGTTCAAAAATTGTTTTCAAATGTATTAGTTTTTAGCCACCAACTGTTGTCATGCAAAAAAGTTTCTGGCTGAAAACATTGTATAAACTGCCATTGTGATGTAATGTGTTGTATGTTTTATTAGACTGGAAGTGGAGTCCAGGTCAGCGGCAAAGACCAGAATATGTCAGTATCCTCAATGCTTTCATTGACAAGAAGGACAGCTATTATTCTATTCATCAAATAGGTACTACTTATCCTGAGCTTGAATATTATATGAACATTTTTAAACGGATAATTGATCACAAGTCATTTATTTGCTAGTAATTCACATTTTTTGTTTGAAAGTGTGCTTCTTTGGGATTCATTCAGTGCAAGTGAATGTTTACTGGTACCTAGGGAATAAACAAACTTTATAGTCTAAACAAAATTAATACCAGTGGCTCCTGACAATGCTTTGTGGTCAGTAGACTTTATATGTATTTATATATTTATTATCTAATCCACCAAGGCGTACCCTTTTAGTTAAACATGCTATTTAATTTTCTACTGAAGAAAAAGTCATGTATGTTTTTGATGGCCTAAGGGAAATTCAAAATTGTGGGGTGAACTATCATTTTAAGTTTATTTTGTTGTTGAGAAAGTGACTGTAGATGACATGGTATGTTGTTTTCTTCAGCTCAGATGGGTGTAGGTGAGGGCAAGTCTATTGGCCAGTGGTATGGTCCAAATACAGTGGCACAGGTACTCAAGTAAGTCAGCCAAGTCTAGTTGAAGGTATATATTCAGCATTTTGTTTTGTGAATTTTAGTCACATTAAATGTAACTGTAAAACTCTACCAAAATCTTAGAATTATTATAATTTGTTTCAAACTGTTTTTCTGTTTTGGAATAAACATATGTAAACATTTGTGCTCATGTAGGAAACTTGCAGTTTTTGACTCCTGGAGCCGATTGGCAGTTCATGTAGCTATGGACAATACTGTGGTCATCGAGGAAATCAGTGAGTTCTCTTTCAGATTGTCTCATAAGCAGGTCTAAATGGAAGCTGCAGACTTTCTGTGTCTTATGTGGGCTTATTTAGAAAGGAATCTGTGTAATTCTAAGAAGACTCTTTGAGCTTATCAAGGTTATTTTAGTAAATGAAGACTAAATCTACTGGTCCAAAACAATTGATGAAAAATTCACAAAAAATGAAAAAATGAAACTAACAACAGTCACACACAAAAAAAAAAAGAAATAAAAGAATAATTGGCGAGAATAATTAATATTTTCAGAATTCATAGGCACTCTAAATCTGTTTAGAGAAACACCTGTAGATGGCAGGTCTTGTTTAACTTCAAATACCTGTACAGTGTGATCTTTTACATGAATTGGAGTATTGATAGATTTTAACTATATATATTCAGTTTTTATATTAATTTAAATATTATTATTGAATATTATGCACATTTACATAATTTATGCACAATACAATTTGTAAAGTAATATTTTCTGTTTTAGTGGATATTATAGGAAAGAGAAACCTGCTGTAGTGGTTCCAGATAATAAATCCAATTAGAAGTAATTTTTTAATTGTTATTTTGTGTTAGTTTTTTATCTCCTACACTCCTATACAAAATCATTCTGCATAAATCCACAGATTTCTTTTTTTACAGAATTCTGCACAGAAATAGCAAAATAAGTGGTCATAAGTGATTACATGTTTTGTATGTTGTACATAAGTTACCTACAATTTTATAGGAAGACCCTCTAATTAATTGCATTAAGTTTGATCATCTGTCATCTGTGAATTTTAAACTGGCCTAGATTTTATTTATTTTTTTATTTTTTTGAAGAAGAAAAAAATTACAAAATTACAGCACATATTTATTGTCTCTGGATGTGTAAAAAGTTTTTATTTAATCAATTGCTTTAGCAAACTGTGCAGCTGACAAATAAATAAACATAAATGAAAAAAATATATGAAATATTTAAATATCATAGCTATTTAATCAGCAGGTATGAATTATTTGTCCATTTTCTTTAGTGCTTGTCTGAACCACCTTCTATTTTAAGCCTCAGGTCCTTTTTTAGTTTACACAATGTGGTGGAGCAATATTAACACATTACTTCTTGCAAAACCATTGTTCCAGCTGATGAACGGCAGTTCGTTCGTTCAGAGATGTTCAGTGAGATTTAAGTCAAGACTCTGACTAAGCTACTGAAGGGCATCAATTTCTTTTTTTTAAGCCACTTCAGTGTTATTCTGGCAGTGTGCTTTTGGGTTGTTGCCCTAGCGAATTCCTCTATTTATCCTTTCTGGCAAGAGGGAGTAGATTTGTTTGTCAAAACCTCCAGGAGTTCTGCAGCGCTCATTATTCTTAAGCAGAATGCCAGTGTTAGCTGTTTAAAAGTACATCAATAAAATAACAATATCACTAACGGAACCGTATTTCACTGTAGGCAGGGTGCTACCTGGCTGATGTTCAATGTTCCGTCATACACCACATGAGGCACATAGATTTATTTTTTTCCTTTTTTTTTGGTAGCCTGAAGTTACATTTGATGTTTTTAGTAAACAACTTTTTCTTTCTCACCTTCAGAAAAGTCCAGTTTGATGTAATATTGATAAATTGGACAGAGAATAACTGAAGCTTTATTTAAAAAAAAAATGCAGATTTAAACTTGCATTTCAAAAATGTCATACGCATTGGGGCTACACAGGCACACACAGACCACACATGATTCTAAAGTTACAGTTGCATTTTGTGTCTCCTTGATAAACATTTATTGAAACAGTTTTGATTAATAACACATATCAAGTTATCTCTAAAATTATGTTTGCATTTGTGTTTCTGTCTAGGATGTTTTGTCTTAAAAAGATGAACTTAAGGACTCCCGTTTTACCTATTTTTGACTGTCTCTGCTTCTTGAATCATACAAGTAGCTTCAATTATAATAATTTTCCTAACAATTTTCAGCTTTTTTGTGTGTCTTTGCTCCTCTTAGTACTCTTACTTTTTTGTTTTTTCAGTAATTAAAAAAAGTTTTTAAAAAATAAATAAAAAAATGCACAATTCTGTTACATTGGTTAGACAAAGGCAAACAACCTTTAAAGCACTGATAGGAAGTGATTGTTTGGGATACACTAATAGTAGATAAATGTTAACGCTGCTATTGTGATATTTGAGTGAATTTCTCATTCACCTTTAAAAACTGTAATATGATGAAAATATTTTTTTAAATTAATTTGTGTATTTCATGTTCCACTGTGTTCTGATGCTCTTGTTAGCGCTTTCAGTCGGAGAAAAGCGCAATATAAATAAAATTTATTATTATTGTTACTATTATTATTATTATTATTATTATTATTATTACATAAAATTCTGTTTTAGACATGCCATGTTGTATGTGGTTGGCGTCATAATCAAGTACAAGTACAAAATGGTATAAATGTCAACTATGTTATTGTCAACGCTGTTTTTGGTTTAAACAGTTTAACATCAAGTTTAAAAAAAAATTATCAACAGAATAAATGTTCACTTTTAAGCATTTTAAATTAGTAATTCATTCATTTTACTGTAAATGATACGTTTTTGTGTATTATTCCAGTTTAAGAAAAATGAAGGCAAAATGCTTCCGTACTTACAATTCTGGAATTTAAGGTTATTGTGTGTGTGTGTGTGTGTTTTATTTATATATTTATAATATTTTTTTTTTATTATAAGACTGTTTGGTGCGTAATGGGTGTTTTTGATATGCGTTGATTCCAATTTTGCAACTATTATAAATGATAATGATTCATTTAGCATATAACTGACTGACAATATTTGATAATGTTAGTTTTGGCTTTTTTTTCCCCCAGAGAGGTTGTGTATGCCGTGGCTGGACTTTGACAGGGGTGCATGTGCCGTTTCTGAAGAGCCTCGGGAGATGAATGGAGATCTGGAAGGAGCTTGTGCTTTGGCCGAGGAGGAGACGGCTCTGTGGAAACCCCTTGTTCTGCTGATTCCTTTAAGACTGGGCCTCAGTGACATCAATGAAGCCTATATTGAACCACTTAAGGTAAATCTGTTACATGGTAATAGATATAAATACTCAACATCTCTCTGTTAAGGTCAGTCAGAATGTCTTCACTAAATATATGCTGATTGGTTGACTTTGTTTTCATGTCTCACAGCAATGCTTCATGATGCCTCAGTCTTTAGGAGTAATTGGTGGGAAGCCAAACAGCGCTCACTACTTCATTGGCTTTGTAGGTAAGCGGATATCTTTGAACTTAATACATACATAGTCAGTTCTCACTTGGTAGATCATTGGATGTGCAAAGAAAAATCATTACTCACCCATGCTAATACATTCCTTGGGTGAGTTCATCAAAATACTCCATTAGCTGGATTTGATTATTGACAGTTTGACATGATCCCGGATATTTTTGTTCTTCAAATGTCAGGAGTTGTTGCCATAGCAACAGGTCTGTAACTTATTTTATATGTTATTAATTAGAAATTGAATAAGATTAGGTTGTCGTTTTAAGCAACAGCTTGACTGGAAGTTTACCAACTGTAAAAAAAAAAAACCAAGAGTATTTTATTGAATTGGGGAAAATACTACTAATAATAAATAATAATTTAATTTATATATTTTAATTATAATCAGTTTTAAAACTAATTTACAAATGTGATATATACAGTATACAATATTTGAAGTAGTTCATAACCTTTCATCAAAGCTGTCCTAAAACGATTCAACCACACCCCTTCTTGTCCTGTTCTAATGTTGACTACTGTACACTTATGTAAGGTAATGTATACATGAGGTACCACCCCAGCTATTTCATGCTTGCTTTTAAAGTTATGCTATTTTTCAGCACCATTTAATTTATTTCACATGGCTATCACTTGCTGTAAGTCAAATGCAATCACCGGTTGGTATAATATCAGTTTTTAGGAGCTTTGACCAGTTTTTTTGAGCTTTGTCTTCAGAATGACTTCAAAGAGGGTGTTAAAAAGTAAACTAATATCGATGTATCAAATATTGGATTGAAGCACTTTGCAGCCATGAAATCTGAGTACCTCCATGTTTTGTTTTTTTTAATCTGTAACAAATAATATATTATATCATATGATATATTAAATTAAATGCAGGTGTCTTTTTCCATTCGTTAAAGGTCATGGAAAATCAGTGATGTCAGGGAATTTGATATTTTTTCTTGAAGTGGGAACCCTGTTTTAAGTGAGGTACAATGAACGAACCCCTGTAGTCCACCATTATTGTTTTGGTTGTGAAATTCAATCTTTTCGGCTTTTCTTTTGGGCTCAGTCCCTTTATTAAACTTGAGTCACTTATCCAGCTGCAACTCCTCACTGGGAAACATCCACACATACTTTTTTTGCATTTATACACTACGGCCAATTTGGTTTACCCAATTTACCTATACTATGTTTTTGGACTATGGGGGAAACTGTGGGGGAAATGCCAACTATCCAATTCACCTGTACCACATGTCCAAATTTTAGAATAGAGCTAAACCATGTCATATTCTCAAGCAGTGTTACAATTAATAAAAAAACATGAGTAATGCTGTTTTTAATACCATCAACATTTGATTTTTAATCATTTCAGTAGTGACGTCCTGACATACAATGCTATTTTTATTATGACACAATGTGCTTTGTACTGCAAATTATTTTTTGCATGTGCGTCATTATTTTTAAGCAATGGACAATACTTGTGTTGGTATTGATTGCAAAATGTTGGTTTAGAACCTCTGCCGTTATAGTGGCTGAAAAGTTCAGATTATGTTAATGTTGTAGGATAGCAATATTGTGATTTCAATCCACATATACATAAACTCATATTTTCTTCTTTATGCTGCCCTGTAGGTGACGAGCTCATTTATCTAGACCCTCACACCACTCAACCTGCAGTGGACCCCAGTGAAGACGGCCATTTCCCAGACGACTCATACCACTGCCAGCACCCACCATGCCGGATGCACATCTGTGAACTCGACCCCTCTATTGCTGCTGTGAGTACAGCTTCATGTAGCAGAAAATACTTGTTCATTCTAGTATAGGGGATGTGCAATGTTTATCGTCTACAATAATAATGTAATTGTTGTGGAAACAGTGCCAAGCTGGCGTTAAAGAGCTCCCCTTTTACAAGATATAAGATCAGCCTTTGGGGTCTCAATCATGTGTCTCCAAAGTTTCAGCTGAAAATACCCATCAGATTATTTATTACAATGCAGAAAATGCTTAGAGCAAAGTATAGCTTCATTTTCAGTCTGTGCCTTTAATTGCAAATGAGCTGGTTCTCCCCACCCACTGTCCCCACTTGCATGTCTGCTTCTTGTGCATTACGTTAGATGAACAGCAGTCAGTGACAGACACAGATGAAACAGAAATACAGCTAATTAGTCAAAAATATCAAATTTATTTGATTGTAATTGTGGTGGAGTTTATTCAAGCCTTTCTGAAACTAAGTCACACACAAATGCAGTTATAAACTTTGCAGTACACACACACATGCTATATCCATTATGCTAATGTACAAAATAAAACAGATTTGATGTCCACAAAGCAGAACTCCAGTTGTAAGATTGAAACATCCTCGTATAATGTTATAGTTGTACTGACCCCAGCGATTTTACTGTCTTTTTTTAAATTAAAAACATGCACTAATTTAAACTTGTAAAACTTATTCATGAGGTGCAGCTGGTCACAGAGAGTTGCGACAGATCTTTAAATCTCAGTTTCTTTGCAAATCCTGTTCTGTGAACATGTTAATACACGCAGTGGTGTAGCACAAAATGCGTGAGCACACCCACAGGAGTTAAAGCCCAAGAAGTAAAGACCGAGGGTGGGGGGAATGCGAGGCTTGTCCGCTATGCCACTGAATACGCACCTGTTAATCAATTTGGTGGGCTGGGAAAACCACACTTTTACATCACGTTGTGGTGGGCCTCAAAATCACTGGGATTTGGATCCTATTTTAAAGGTCAGAACATTTTAAGAAAAGACTTGTTGTGTTTATGTCACTCCAATATGACTGAGTACACACTATAAGTACCTACACACAGGGGCGCCGCTAAGGGGGGGAAAGTTAGGACGATTCTAAGGGCCCATGCATTCTAGGGGCCCCCAGAGATCTGCTTTATAACTAATATCAGTACTATAGTGTAATATAAATTATGAATGTATCTCTAAATTACAAGTAAAACAATTTATTAGAAAAAAACGGCTTATATCTGCCTCTCGTGTCTGTCATTGTCAAATTGCACCCCCCCCTCCTTTCACTGTATGGTTCAGTCCGTCAGTAGCGGGAAGAGAGTTGATGCTTTGATGAGTGCGAGCGATCGTCAGGTAAACTGTCAAAACAGCGATGTCCTCCGGTCGAGGTTAACAAAGGTTAAATCCGGTCATCAAAAACGAAAAGAGCGGCTACAAAAAGCAGAGAGGGTGAAAAGGTAACGGCAGTTGCTATCACAGTTATTTGAAAAGAAAGGTAACGTTATGTCTATTCACAGAGCTTTCTTTTTGCGGTAATGACAGCTCCGCTAGTTTAATTTACTTTGCTAATGATGAGCTCTCTATATATACAGTACGCCCTCACCCGCTCTTCCATACGAAGTTCCCCAAACTCATCTCCCAGTTGAAGAAGCAGGTAACGGAGATCCTGCCTTTAAAAATAGCATGTGCATTGCAGTCTGCGTTTAAGTATTAATTTCACTATGATATTAACTTAATTGTTGACGTGGCCACTATTAAATGACCGCTATTTTTCCACAATGTTGATTATGTAGAATGATATTAGTTATAACAGCAAAGCAAACATAAAACTGAAAGACAAACCTTTAAATTGATCAAGTTAGGTTTCCTTGAAAGATAATGATCTATTAATTTTTTTTGCCCAGTGGACCATTTCTAGTAATATAACTGATTAGTCAAACTCATACCATATCAGCAGAATAGTGTAAAACAATATCTCAATGTCCATGCTGACAAGTTTTGAATTAATTATGTATCTTTTAAATATGTCATAGCCAGGATGCTCCTCAAGCCAGTCTTTTGAGCCTAGATTGTTAAAGTAGAGCCCATAGTGAATGGCGCAATTTAAATGTAATAAATCTGCAGAATTCTGTCTGTATTACTTTACTGCATGTACTCAGTTACACAAGCACGTGTGTAAACACACACACACACACACACACACACACACACAGATATACACACATACAGATATTAGCCCCCCTTTTATTTTTTTTTATTTTTTAAATATTTCCCAAATGATGTTTAACAGAGCAAATTTTCACAGTATGTCTGGTATATTTTTTCTTCTGGAGAAAGTCTTATTTGTTGTATTTTGGCTAGAATAAAAGCAGTTTTTAATTTTTTTAAAAACCATTTTAAGGTCAAAATTATAAGCCCCTTTAAACAATTTTTTTTCTTGATAGTCTACAGAACAAACCACTGTTATACAATAACTTGACTAATTACCCTAACCTGCCTGATTAACCTAATTAACCTAGTTAAGCCTTTAAATGTCACTTTAAACTGTATAGAAGTGTCTTGAAAAATATCCAGTGTAATATTATTTACTGTCATCATGACAAAGATAAAATAAATCAGTGGTTAGAGATGAGTTATTAAAACTACTATGTTTAGAAATGTGTTAAAAAAATCTTCACTCCGTTGAACAGAAATTGGGGAAAAAATAAACAGGGCTAATAATTCTGACTTCAACTGTGTGTATATATGCACATAAAATGTACAATTTTCAGTGAATATTTTATTACTGTTCCTTTTTTTGTACTACGTTTACATTTGAACAATAAATCATCTGCTAGCTACAGTCATGGCCGTTCTCTTACTAAATACTGATAATTGGTGGGCAAAATCAATAATAAACTGCATAGGTCAGTATGACTACATCGCGGACAAAGAGTTTGGATAACTAGCTTGGTAGTAGGGGGCCCATCCTCATATTTTTTCATGGGGCCCAAAATTGCTAGCGGCGCCCCTGCCTACACATACTGTAGTTCTGTCCAAACCACTTCCAAAAGTCAATTTAGCATCATAGATGCCATTTAAGTATGTCAACCTCAAATCAGCTTTTAGTTTATAACGCTCATGTAAACGTCTCCTCTGTTGTCGTTAGGTGTCAAAAAGTTTTAAATGTAACTAGTTTGAATGACGTTATCATCTATGCCACTTTTTTCCCATTAGGGCTTCTTCTGCCAAACTGAGGATGATTTTGATGACTGGTGTGCACAGATTCGTAAGGTGTTCATATCATTTTTGTTTTTACTTAATTAGCCTCCACTTGGAGTGGATCTCTGATTCACTGTTCACGTTGGTTTTTCCCTTCTACAGGTTTCAAACTGTAGAGGTCTTCCCATGTTTGAATTAGTAGATAGTCAGCCATCTCATCTAATCACCGCCGATGTACTTAATCTCACTCCAGGTAACCCCTTTACCACTTCTTCATGAATTCAGAATTTCAAAAGCGTTATGAATACACAAACCGTAATATTATATTATTTACAGATTTCTCAGATTCGGATCGACTTGAGCGCTTCTTCGATTCTGAGGATGAAGAATTTGAAATCCTGTCTTTGTGAAGAAGAAAGAACTACATTTGCCAGACTTTCTGAATTCTGTGGTAGATCTCCCCTAAGAGGACAGAGAAGAACACTGTTGACGTCTAAGGCCACTGTGGCAAACACACAGCTTTCTTCTTCAACAGCTCCACTGACTGCTCTGTGAGTGAGCTGAGGTCCGGTGTCACGTCACAGGCACTCAGGATCATCAGTATGTATGTACTTAGCTGCATTTACGTGTATCCATATTGAGTCTTAACACTATTGATTCATTTTTAAGTGATATGGTGCCTTTTTACCCCCTTAACTTAAAACACAGGTTTGCCATAACACATTTTATGGTTTAGGTCCGGAGTCCTGCCAATCATATATGATTTAGCATTACTCCCGACCAAAGAAAGTTGATGATGTATATTGGACCTGTATGATATTGTAAATGACAACCGAGAAAGGTTGAGCGTTTGCAGACTGGGTAGGATGGCTCGTGTAATATACAAGAATGATTTTGTCTTCATGTTTAAAATCTCTGTACACAAGTTTATTTTATGAATTATTTATTTAATCATTAAAAATAAAAAAAATTAAATCTTAAGGTTCTCTATGATTAACAGAAAAACAAAAGATGAAGTTTATAAAAACACTGGCGCAGATGAGTTCACCTCCACAGCTCTCCAACTGGCTGGTCCTCAGCTAAACTGATGATGTTTTCACTCAAATCTTTTATATCTTTGTGGACTTCTTCTATGGTCCTCGCAGCATCAATCACCTACAGAAAGAGAAAGACAAAATAAGAGATGCTAATGCAGAGTTCACACACTGAACGACTTTAGCCCTGATTTTTCGCTCGCCGGCAGGTTGTGAAAAATCGCAGACAAATGCATGAAATCAGACTCAAACCTCCATTCGTTCATGCGAGCGACAGTCATGCAGTGTAAATTATTAAAGACGCCATTGTAGAGAAAAGCAGACATGCCAATTGATTAAAAATCTTGCTGTGTGAAAGTGTTTAGACTGAAAAACGCATCTGCAATGGCCTACAGCCAATTCAGGGTTTCTGCAGGTTTCACAAAGTTAAATTTAAGACATTTAAAGACATTTTTAAGACCATTATGAAGGCATTTACTTTCATTCTATGAATGAATGACTTACACAGGGCTAAATGCTAAGGATTTTATTTTAATAAATCAGTTGGAAAATATTTTCACTTGCCCTATCAAAAATGATTATAAATTAATACATTTAAAAATACAATCATAATAATTTCATTATACAAAAATCTGTTCAGTATCTTCAGCAGTAAATAAATGGAGAACTTTTAAACAAATTACTGTAAGCGAAGTAATTAAATGCTAATTTAAAAAATAAAGTTACACGTATCTTTGAGATTGGGATCGTTGGTGGTTGTATGGGTGTTAATGGCCAGATTGGGTAGCTATACATCAACAAGGAAAAATTCAGACCTGCTAAAAAAAGATTTAAGACCTACAACACAATTTTTCAGTAGATCTAAGATTTTTGAGGTTTAAGACATTTTAAGATGTTAAGAACCCGCGTATACAGAAATCAGAAAGCAAGATACAGAGCAGCAGGGAGCTTATTTATTTGCATAAACGAACTTCCATAGAAATTTGATATTGGCCACATAAAAAATAATGTTGCAAAATAATTATTCTATCAGCAATAAAACAGAATAGATCACTAACAAATGTATTCAGTTATTTCTGTGAAATTTCTTCACATTCAGAGCAAGAAAGAAATCATATTGTATTGATCTGCCACAGGCCTTTGTGGTGCTTTGTTTTAATGAAACCAGTTCGAAAACATCAGCAAAAAAAAAAAAGGATTATATAATAAAATCACCTTCCAGTTGATTGAGGTATCCTGCATGAGCTCTTCAAACCGGTGCTGAACCGTACGTTGGAAAGCACTCGTCTCATATCGTTCGTTTCCGTATTCTCCACGGTTTGCAGCCACATTGGGATTGAGCTGTAAAAACATGACCAGGTCTGGTTTTGGAAGTCCCACATCTGGATTCATGCACCATTCCAAAGAGAAGCCCTGAAAAAAGAAATTAAGGTTTATATATAAATACATATACACATCTAAATATTAAGTTCCTGTTCATTGGTCCAGGAATAAAAAAGTACAAAAAAAACCACCCAAATGTCTGGTCTGACTTAGTTCAGTTTACACAGTTTCGATCTCAGAATTAAATGCTTATTAAGGCTGCATTTTGATGAACGATTTCTGCTGCTTTTCTGTTTTGATAAACATGATGCTACTTTTTCTGGATTCTTGATCAACAGGGTACCAGAACATTAATTCACCTATTCTTACATTTTTCATATATTAGTCATATATTTTGACATGAATACATTCATATATTCTTTTGAAACGTTAATACAGACACAATAAATGTGACTTCATATGTATATATTAGATGTAATTGAAATATTGTACCACTCACAGGCTTGGCACTGGTGAAAGCCACTCCTGAAAATGCATAGCGATCCACCACTAGATTAATTCCGTCCTCCAACTTCTGTTTCATCACAGGCCTTAAAATAAAATAAACACAGACTGATTGGTTGACTGACAGATGGGTGGACACTTAAAATTGAAAAAAAGTACACCTATAAAAACGAATAGGGTGTTGAATGTGCATTCTTGACAGCTTCTTGGCTGATCTTGTAGCAAAGGTCTGGTTAGAGTGGGTGAACGAGAATAATACAAGGATAAAGTGGGGAAAAAAGGAAGATACGTGTCAGTTCACTGTAAGAGAAAAGCTTGAGTTTATTTTGCTGTAGTACATCATCATAGTTATATGTTGTGTCAGAGGTCAGCCATGAAGTTGTTGAGAGTGCACATTTGACAATAACAAGAACACATCAATCTGTTTCATAAATGTGATGGCTTGTGGATTAGTTTTACGATAGATTTATGAGCTTTTGGAAGCCTAATAAAACTACACAACTGCCCGACACCATTATACATCATGAAAGAGTCAAGATAAAATTCAAAACTACACCAACTGTGTTCATCTAGAAGAAAAAAGTCATAAACAGGACAACTTGAGGGTGAGTAAATTATGGGTTATTTTTTGTTTTTGGATGAACTATTATTTTAGTGCATGCTAAACAAATCAGACATTCTTCTGCAAAAACAAAGTTTAGGTTAATATTAGGCTATCGGCCATATTAAACTCCTTGTAGCAGCTATAACATTTGCAATGAATAGGGTTGTGACATGAAACGGAAAACATAAAACCAAGACAGACAGAAGACCTGATCAACAAAGATGTGACGTCATTAATACATTTAAACGGTTAAAATGAAGTCCTGGTTTATTAGCAGTTAGTTTGGCTGATTGGGGACAGATGGGGCTCTGAACGCTTCCCTGCTTCTAAAGTGGGGAATTACAGAAAAGGTTTGAGAATCTCTGAGCTAGAGACAAGAATAATTATTCCCACGGCATGTGGTCATTTCTATACATGTACAGGTCATTTCCGTGACCCTCTAAATTTCCAGGACGCGTGGGAACCCCTGAATGAAGACCTACACCATTTCCCATCGGTTTGCAGAAAACAGCAGATGAACGGTGTGATCCTCCAGATTGCTCTTCTTCTCCAGGTATGAACTGATGAGTTGTCCAATCTTAGTGGTTCTGTCTGTGGAGAAAAGCGTTTGTCATAAATACAAAGACACAAATACTGTACAACAATCAAAAAGCTCCGTCTCAAAACCCTGTGAGCTGCTAATTCACTGCGTTCTTCAAGTCGTGACGCCATTAGCAAGGTCATATCATGTAGTCTGTTGCACCCATTACGTTGTCTATGTAGACAGCTCACTCGGATTGAGAGGCAAGAGTTTTAACGTCACTTATGTATATTTGATTTGTAACGTGATGTGGTTTTAAGATCACACGAGCTGCACAACTGCAAGGTGCTTAATTAGATCACGGTAACACACTGTTTCAGTGTCAGAACGTAAGCAAAGCTTCATTTTAGATGGTTTAAGAGTGAGAAACATATGTATGTGAATATATAAGTATTACTTTCACCTGGAAATCGCATCATTTCAGCCGCTCGTCCGCTCTGCTGTATCGCCTGCACTAGTTTTTGGCATTGTGTGGTTTTTCCTGCTCTGTCAACTCCTTCTAGAACAATCAAGGCTCCTCTTCTGCAAGACATGGCCCTTTAAAACAACCTTTTGAAAGTATAACGGTAACTTACAGCAGCAAGAACAAAATGTTATTTGGCCTGGATCTCTTTACGCGGTACTTTTCTTAAACAACACCCTGAACTGTCACTTCGCCCGCCCACTTCTACGGTGCTCGAGAAAAGACAAACGCGATTCAACAAATACTTGTCAGAAACTGAAGATGGGGCATGAATCAGAAAGGAGGACATGTGCACACAGAGAATGTTAACACTAAAACGAGGTAAACGGTTTTTTTTTTTAGAATGGGAGGTATGTCAAACATGAACAAATTAGAAATGGGCTTGACTTACCCTGCTTTTTGTTGCTAGATTTAGGAACTTTTTAGCCCTTCCTTTCAACTTTATTTGCAAAAATCACTTGCCAACAAATTTAGCTATTTAGAAATGTTTATTCAGAATCTTTGAACAACTTTTGAAAAGTGATTTATAAATCACACTATAAATCTCTGAACAGTTAGGTGGAAAATCAGCATGAAGAGAGAAGCCTAGCAAGGCACACAGCATTTGTGTAGTTACTGGCTAATTCAAACATAAGTACTGTATTTATTTGTGATAATGATACTCCATGTTAATCTTATCTGATGGTTGATCAGTTTGGAACACACATGTGTTAAAGCCAGCAGCTAGCTCTCTGCAACTCTCGCATGGTCGCCCACTGAAGCTAAGCAGGGCTGCGTCTTGTCAGTACCTGGATGGGAGACCGCATGGGAACGCTTGGTTGCTGCTGCCAGAAGTTGTGTTAGTGAGGCCAACAGGGGGTGCTCAACCTGTGGTCTGTGTGGGTCCTAACCAAGCGGCAACCTCCCGCTCTCCCTCGGGAAGCCAATACGGAAGTAACTAAAACTTGCAATTCATCGAAAATTCCGCTAGTCCTGGCTGTCCTGGCTCCAAAATAGAGCAAATCTCCAATGAGCCCACTGGTGAAATGGCCAATTTTACAGCAGAAAAAAGGGTGTTTATAGCCTGGTACAAAGAACGATTTTGGTTCATATAGCTTATATTACCCTTCATGACAACTGTGAGGGGGGTGAATTTTTTTATAACTCATCCGTTTCCTTTATATTAAACTAAATTAAGTTTGCATAATTAAGGGCGTGGCCACTTGAGTGACAGCTAGTCCTGCTGGTCGCCGTCACGTCACCTTAGCTGATTCCGGCTGATTCGTCGTATTTTTGTGTTGTTTTATGTGGCTTTACACAGTCAGTTGCCTTTTGGAATTATTTCCTGCAATTATCAGATGATATGGCATGCTGTGTGCACTTAATTGTGCTCACAAACCATTCACGTGGCCTCCGTTTCCCAGGTGAGTGAAATTATATACTTATACCATCTCTATAAATGTAATTGCTTTATTTAGGATACTTTATCATTTATAATGTTCTTCAGAACTCTAATGCACTCCAGAATCTGACAGATTGATCAGCTGTAGTCTATGAAATCATCATCTGAAGCGTTGGCATACAGTGTTCTGCCTGGATTTCCTAAATTGCCCTGCATTTACTAACACAGACTATATCTGAAGTATTTGGGTGTAATCCGCACTTTCTTCCTGTTGAAAAACGTCTTAAGAACGATGTTAAGTGGCTTAATGTATTACAGCAGTGTTTTCAACAGACTAAACACTTTATTGATATAGTGTACAACCAAGCACGTGTGGTCAGAACACAAACGAGTCTCAGGTAATGAAATATGATGTGTTTCTCCCATAAGAAAGCTCTTAGCTTAATGGCAGCATGCGTCCCGTACAAGTGTGCCGCTCGCCTGCTTTCGAGTGAGGGTTTCGGCCGTTAGATCGCCCCCTGGGGGCTGGCTGCAGTACAAGTCATAAAGCCCGCCTCCTCCATGTTAACGAACGAGACTTGAGCCCACATAAAAAAAATCATTACACTTGCAATAAATTGTCCCGAAAGATGGTTCTGGTCAATTAAGGCACTGGTTATAATGCTGGTATAGGTGCAGATCTTCATTTTTGTAATGAGTGTGTTTTAGCCAGTAATTTAATGCTGGGCGTGTCATCGTGATTGACAGTTCTGATTGACAGCTTCTCAAAGCACACCGTCGGAGCTTCGGGAGGAGATTGAAGTGTCATTATTCCATTTCTGTGTTACTTTACCATGATAAAATGAGTTCAGCAGTAAACAACACTGTCTGACCTACAGAATCTGATGGATCACTGTTTATTCGGCAAGGTCAGGGCTTTATCGGGCTTTATTAGTTCGCTGATACACGCCTAGCCATGACGGGGGAAATGCAGGTGATCGTTATCTAGCAGTAATTCTCTTTATGGGTTTGTAATAATAATTAGGAAGACTAAACTAATGTTAGCCGATCTCCACACTGATCTAACGTTATTTGAACTTGATTTAAAGTCTCTTACGTTTTGAGTTTCTGCATGTTATTGAGTTAATCTACTGAGTTTGCTGTTATAAAATATTAATGTTCTAGAAACATTATCTTATATAACAAATAGAGCTGTAAATTTGATATATTATTTCTATACATCATTTACCATCGGCTTATTTAAAAAACTCCTAATAAACATTAAAATAAATGTAAATTCCTCTTTGCCAGATATAATGAAGGCATCGAATAAACCAAATGATAACGGAGGCAAAAAATTATATACAAGCGATGTTCAGCAGCTGATAGACATCAGTTGATGTATTAATACTGCTAAGTTTAACAATTTTATATAGTGCAGGGATGGGACGTGTAAATATTCTGTTGATATTTAGAAATCTTGCTGTATTTATCTGTTAAACACACAGTTTTTCCTGCATAGTAAATAGCTGTCTATGGTGTGTATACTTTGGGTCCTGTTGATTAATAATAAATGTATGTGTTTGTTATTGTTCATATTTTACAAGTGTTAGTTCTACCCCTGTGAAGATGACAATACCAGCAACCCTGTTACAAGAAGAATATTTTTTGTGCTCATATTAGTCTTAATCAGGCTATGAAAGATCGTTTCTTTCTGCAGTATAACGTAGATTGCTTTAATTAATTTATAACCGCTTAAATAACATTGTTTTTAAATCATATATTATTACGTGTTTTTAAATGTAAGTTCTTATATTTACATTAGCGAGTTATAGTGAAGACACATGCAGAGAAGTTCGGGGGGCGTGGTTCATTTGATGTACAAGCGTTTGGTTGGAAGCTTGATTCCGCGGCTCCGCCTCTGGCTCCATCAGGCAGTTCTTCTGCGCATGCCCAGGCTCCAATTTCAGCAGTGTTTTGCGACAGTTTGTGCCCATCACGAGGTGTTTTTTTCCTTCAAAGCGTTTAATGGGAAAAGGGGCTGTCGCGTCGTCCATATTTTTTACAGTCATTGGTCCCGTAGCTCCGCTCACGCTCCGCCCACGCTCCGCCTCTTTGCCCTTGTTTGGTATGCCTCGGTTGGTGCGATGACGCGCGAACAAAATGGCGACGGTTGGCCACGCCTACTAGTGGCTTCTTTTGGGTTCATCAGAAACCTATGGGTGACGTCACGGATACTACGTCCATATTTTTTACAGTCTATGGTCCTAACGCCCCAGTATAGTGAAGGGGAGTCTATACTGCTCAGTGAGTGCCGTCTTTCAGATGAGATGTTAAACTGAGGTCCTGACTCTCTGTGGTCAGTAAAAATCCCAGAATGTTCTTTGCAAAAGAACGCCTCCTAACATCCCCATATCATAATTGGCTTCATCACTCTGTCTCCTCTCTGCCAATCAGCTGGTGTGTGGTGTACGGTCTGAAGCAATATGGATGCTGTCGCTGCACACTGGTGGTGGATGACGAGATCCCCCCCATTGTGTAAAGTGCTTTGAGTGTCCAGAAAAGCGCTATATAAATGCAAGGAATTATGTAAACATGATTTCAAATGAAAAGAAAGGCTCCTCTGTATTAAAATGTTAGGCTAAATCAGGCACTAGTTTAATAGCTTAATGAATAATAATACTAACTACCATCATTTAAAACTAACTATTCAGTGTGTGTTGTTTTACAAGTTAATATGAGCCTACAGTGCATGAAAAATAATTGTTAAAAATGTGACTGACACGCTAACGACGGTTGTTGTTTTTTTTTTAGACTTATTGCCACCCTCGTTAAATATTAGCAAAGAAAGCTGGAAAATAATTATGTATTGTTTATTACAAAATAAAAAAGGATTATCCTTTCATTACAAAAAAGTTATAAATGTCTAAGAGAGAAAACAAATGAAAATGGGTGATAAAACGACAGAAATTCATGATATTCTCCGATATTACAACAAGTGCTTTATTTATTTATTTAGGATCACATACCATAACTCTTAACACATTTTTGTATTTCTCCAGCTGTAAAAGCATGTTTTGTCACTCAGACTCTCTTCCACACTGTACATCAAGACAATACAGGCACTTTCAGGCAGATTCAGAACATCTTCACTTGACTGTAACTTATTAATTATTGGCCTAATGATAGAAAGGGGAACTTTTAAAGCTTTACATTTCTCAATGAGATTTCTGCATGTTAAAGGGGTGGTCTACTACGATATCACATTTTAAACTTTAGTTGATGTGTAGTGTAGATGTGTGAACATAAACACCATCTCTGAATGTAATATGATCAAAGTTAAATTCAAAGGGAGAAATTGGCTTTTAGAGTCCTATTGTATTTAAAGGGTAGGGTTTTGTGTATGTGCGTGTTTTGTTCTTAAAGTATAAACAAAGCAGATTTATTTTCAGATCAGATTTCACTCATATCTACCAAGGGTGTCAAATCAATGTCAGTGAAAGTGTAAATTCTATAAAAATAAGACACTTACACTCTAAAAAACGCTGGGTTGGTTTTTAACCCAAATGCTGGGTTGAGACTGCTAGGTAACAAAATTGGGTTGATTTAACCCAATTTGGGTTGAAAATCGGTCGTCATCAACAACCCAGCAGTGCTGGGTTGTAGATGAAGACCGATTTTTCAACCCAGCAGTGCTGGGTTGGGAACGCGGACGTGAAAGAGAGCACGCACGTCCTCTTGACATGCAGAGAAATCGAGATATATCCAGCTGCAGGCCCGCAGAACCACACACGTTTCAGGCTCACACACAATCTAGCGCACACAATCTAGGCAAACCATATATGGTAACTAACTAACTCCTCAGGAGCGTTATCGCCACCTACTGTATTTCACAAATATGGCCCGTGCTAACTTTATTCACATTCACAAAGAAAACATAACAGACCGTCTAATTGTAGGATTAAGTATAAACTAATTCAGGATCTTGATATTGTCGTACTTGGTTAAAATGTGTCACATTAAAATGAATTAAATAGTTAATTTAATATAGTTATAAACTGATTACTGATTTAAACTACTATCTTTTACTAAACTGTAGCAACTGTTAGTAATACACACACACACACACACACACACACACACACACACACACACATATATATATATATATATATATATATATATAAATAATTTGTATTATTATTATTAACAGTTAGTTTGTTTGTATTGATAAATTTGTTGCAAATATAATTACCACAAATTACCAGTACTTTATGGTTTTAAAACAATATTAAACTACTATAGTATTTAATGTGGGAAATCATTAATAAAAAAAGTGATTAGAAAATTAAGCAAATAAATACTATTCAATCGCTTGAGTAAAATATAGTGTTTTACATTTATTACATGTAAAAAGATTTATTTTAAAATATAAGGATGAATTATTGCCTATACATATTAACTTGCTATTATCTT
>CAIGQQ010036459.1:1969143-2001187 GCA_903798035.1 Danio albolineatus | reverse complement strand
CCCCCCCCCCCAACTGTCCAGCTCCTTTCCCCTCCCCACCTCTAATTCCCCACCCCTTCCTAGCGTCGAGTTACTCCGCTACTTTTCTTTCTTCAGCGTCGAGTTACTCCGCTACCGATTTTTCTTCCTTCTAGCGTTGAGTTCCTCCGCTACTCTTCCCTATTTTTCACTTAGGCCTTCACTCCCAAAACTCGGTCTTCCCGAGCTCGGACTCCCCCGGAGTCCCGTCCAGCCCACCTCACACAGGAGTCTCCACTGACCCCTTCCCAGACTCCTGTAGGAGGCCAAACTTACAGCTCTAACTCCCACGGAGTCGCCCCCAGAGCTCTGACTCCCCCGGAGTCAAACAATACCTACCCACCCAGCCCGGCCACTACATATCTCTTTCTTCTCTTTTCCAGCGTCGAGTTCCTCCGCACCTCCTGTCCTCCTTTCTAGCGTCGAGTTCCTCCGCATCTTCTTCCCTTCCTTCCAGCGTCGAATGCTTCCGCTCTTTTCTCCACCCTCCCCCCCCACTATTCCACATTCTCTCCCCTCCCCAACTCTAAAATCCCTACCCTCCTCCAGCGTTGAGTTACTCCGCTACTTTTCTCTCTTCAGCGTCGAGTTACTCCGCTACTTATTCTCTTCCTTCTAGCGTCGAGTTCCTCCGCTACTCTTCCCTATTCTCTGCATAGGCCACCACTCCTCAAAACTTGGACTCCCACGGAGTCTCCCCAATTTCGCTCCCTAGGAGCCACTCTGTCTTCACCTCCAAAATTCTATATCCAGCAGCCGGATATAGCATTGATCTTTTGCTACTTGGGGAGTTTCTTCAAATACGCGGCTGCTGTCCCAGGCTGAAAAGCATTTTGGGGAGTTCTCGAGACTCACCTGAGCTCAAACTCTCCTCTCACCCTTTAAACGGGAGGGAGCCCTGGGCTCAAGGATATTCTGAGCTCAGGGCTCTCTCCCGGGACAGCATGCCAAATACGCTTTATTATCAATCATCAGCTAAGTGTGAACTCTTGAAGTGGGGTTTATTTATAAACTAAATTTCGAGAGGATCACGTGCTTATGATTGAACACAGCTGGTACCTCATCAGCTCAGCATAACGCACCAATCAGACGAATCATGACTCACTATAAATTACCAAAGCTTTCCACTCCAGTCATCTTCGTCTTGAAGAATCCCCCCTTCCACCCCAACTCCTCCCCTTTTCTGATAGGGCGGCACGGTGGCTCAGTGGTTAGCACTGTTGTCTCACAGCAAGAACGCCACTGGTTCAGCCTCTCTCAGAGCTAGTCGGCGTTTCTGTGTGGAGTTTGCATGTTCTCCCCGTGTTCGCGTGGGTTTTCCCCGGGTCCTCCGGTTTCCTCCCACCGTTCAAAAACATACAAAGTAAATCAACTACTCTTAAATAGTCTCCTAAGGCATTCCAGTCAGATATATTCTAGCACGTTCACAAGCGGGGGGAGTTCTCGAGACTCACCTGAGCTCAAACTCTCCTCTCACCCTTTAAACGGGAGGGAGCCCCGGGCTCAAGGATATTCTGAGCTCAGGGCTCTCTCCCGGGACAGCATGCCAAATACGCTTTATTATCAATCATCAGCTAAGTGTGAACTCTTGAAAGGGGCAACATTTTATTTTTTTTGTCTTTAAGATTGCCGACCCCTGGTCTACTAAGATAAGGTCTTATTTGTAACATGACTCTAAGTAACTTATTTTAAATCATGTTTTGATAGTTTCTTCATGTTAGATCATGTGCGTTAATAACATTAACAAGTACAAGTACGTTTAGCAATGTATTGTTCAGTTGAAAACTTAAGTTTGTGAAATTTTACATTTATGCATATTTGAATTACTATTTTTGTTATTATTAATGCGATAAAACATAAAACAATAACTGAACTACTGTTTTAATGATCTAGATTATCTTTTAATTGTTAGCTGTCTCTTATGCAGCAGGCAGATATTTGGACAAACAAGGAAAGCCTACTTAAGTTCATTTTATTAACATATTCAGATCATTTCAAATATTGCCACACATGGCCTACCTTTGAATGCTAAGAAATAATAATAAAAACGATAATCCATCACAATGTCATATATTATTTCAGAAGCATTAAGTCTTGTTTAAATCTTTAAATAGCAAAGTGGACCACAAAACATTCTGTTGTATGTAAATATATATTGGGGGTGTTTTTCTGCTAAGGGGACAGGGCAATTGCACCACATCAAAGGGAGGATGGATGGGGCCATACCGTCAAATGTTGGGTGAGAACCTCCTTCCCTCAGTCTGTTATGAAGCGGACAGGAGACAGAGGTAAGTGAGATAAAGGTGGATTTATTAGTTTAACAACAGAGGAGCACAAGAGGGTTTGCCAGGAGGATCGGTACGTGGATTATTCTTTTCCTCCGTGGCAGGGATGATGGAACACAAGAGGAGATACAGCACACACCAGATAAGGAGACCAGACGAAGACACTGCAGACAGGACACTTGGGAACAGGACGACTCGGGATGATCAGGAAGACTAGGAGGAAGAGATAAAGACAGGGTAAGTTCAAATGTTTGTATTTCTGAGGATGACTTCGCAGAGGAGTCGCTCAGTGTCCGCTTTCGTCGAGACGAGCCTGGACACTGAGCGATCAGAGGGCTGTGGCTTTATTTGGTGCTCGTGGATGTGATGCAGCTGGGTGCTCGTTAGAAGTCAGGTGATGGTGATCTTTGTGATTGAGGGACGTGAGAGCCTGACCAATCCGTAACACAGTCAGGGCATTGAAAATGGGTCGTGTTTGGGTACTCCAGTAAGACAGTGATCCAAAACACACGGCCAAGGCAACAAAGGATTGGCTCAAGAAGAAGCATATTAAGGTCATGGAGTGGCCTAGTCAGTCTCCAGACATTAATCCAATAGAAAATCTGTAGAGGGAGCTGAAGGTTCGAGTTGCCAAACATCAGCCATGAAACATTGATGACCATGACTTGGAGAGGATCTGCAATGAGGAGTGAGCCAAAATCCCCCCTGAGATGTGTGCGAACCTTGTGGCCAAATGGCTGAAATGCAAATTAATTTCTAACTTTTTTTGAAACACATTTTTCTGGATTTTTTTTTGTTATTGTTGCGCCTCTTACTGTTTAAATAAACCTACCATTAAAATTATAGACTGATCATTTCTTTGTTAGTGGGCAAACTTACAAAATCAGCTGGGGTTCAAATAATTTTTTCCCTCACTATATATATATTAGACTGTTTTGTGGTCCACTTTGTATATATATACATTGGCAATAGACCAAATTATAGTTCAAAATAGGTCAAAATTCTTGATTTGTATTTGATGCCAAAATTTCATAATATTCCGTAAAGATCATATTCCATCAAGATATTTAGTAAATTTCTATCTATAAATATAAAAAAAATATTTTTTGATTAATAATGTACATTACTCAGCACTTCATTTAGAAATGCAAAGGGTGGTTTTTCTCAATATTTCCATTTTTGAAAATTATTCATACCCCGGCAAGTTCTGACTTAAGTTACTTTTATTCAACCAGCAAGTTGTTGTTGTTGATGCTGCTGTTGTTGTTGTTGTTGTTGTTGTTGTTGTTGTTGTTGTTTTTTTACCTGAAATGGAACAGGCTTCTCCCATAAGTTAATATTAATTAATATTATTAAAAAATTAAGTCAGACTTCACCAGTTGTATGAATCATTTTAGGCATGTTTGCCCGCTTACCGATTTCCAGTTTTTTTGCATGTTTGTCACATTTTATTGTTTCAGTTTCTGTCTTAAAAATCATTTGATTGGCAAAAACTCTTGGCCTAGTTCTACTCTATTATGTTGGTTTACGTGGACATGATGTCTTCAAATTCAAAACACAAAAAGAGTTTTTCAAAAAGGGTTGAGTTTAGGGCAAGGGATATATGTTAGCGTTTTTTACTGTATAAAATACATTTTACACCTTTGGAGAGTCCCTGTAAACCACAAATGTGTGTGTGTGTGTAGTCCTGGTACGTTTTCATTACATTGTGAGGACCAAATGTCCCCCCGAGTACCATTTCAGTAATCTGACCTTGTAGGGACAATTTTTAGAGGTAGTCAGCTCATAAATCATACAGAATTATTAAGTATTTTGAAAAAAAAAATGCTGAATGGTGTTTTTTCGTGAGGGTTGTGTTTAGTTTTAGGGTCAGATAAGAGGATACAAAATACAGCCTTTACAGTATAAAATTCATTATAGCTATGAGAAGTCCCCATAAAACATGGAAACCCAGTGCGTGTGTGTGTGTGTGTGTGTGTGTGTGTGTGTGTGTGTCGTACTCCATGGTGTGAGTGTGTACATGTGTGTGTGTGTGTGTTCTACTCCACAGGGAATCTAATCTCCATCCCCCACACCCCCCTTCTTTGCCTCTCTCTCTTTCTCTCTTTCTCTCTCTCTCTCTCTCTCTCTCTCTCTCTCTCTCTCTCTCTCTTTCTCTCTCTCTCTACTGCATTGATGCTCCTGCCCTCCTCAGTGATGATGTCACTGGTTCAGTCAGTCTCAGCATCACAGCTCTAGGCAGAGCCAGCAGAGCCATTTTGGCTTCTACATTACAGAGCACTGAAAGATCTCTCCTCCAAGAAGCAGGCCTTAGCGGGCATCCGGCTACACGATATCCCACTGTGGAGCAAATAAAGGATCTTCTGTTTAACCGAGGGAAACCCAGACTGTTTTCGCCATATCAGAGGAAGAGCAGAAAAGGAGAATTTGAGAAGGCAGCGGCGGGAGCTGATTCAGTAGAGTCAATAGCTGAGAGCTGCTTCAGAGGATCACCATTGTAGAGGTAAGAGTTTTTTTCCATTGTCGGCTCGTTCTAGAGGACAATGCAGTATTAATGAGTCTCTGTGTGTTTATTTGGTGTTGGGTCACCAGGGTGGGACTGCTGTGGGGTGCGGCTATTCAGAGCCTGTCAACAAATCCAAACATTATTATTATGACAGTGTGTATTATTATTATTTTTTTTTAGAATTGGAGCAGATGTTGTTTGTCATTAATGGCCTTCTGTCCTTGTGTACATATTTCTAAGTGCAGCTGAGATAAATGCATTGTCATTCATTGTCTCAAGCTGAAGCTGGCAGCCTCACGGTAATGCCTTCAGGATAGAGGTAATAGATCACGATTTGAGAGAGTGCACAGAAATGCATAACTCCATTCCAAAATTCATTATAATAACAGCAAGTTTGGTCAATTCTGGCATTGCAAGGCTATGGAATTATATCCCAGTGTGTTCTGAGAGCGCTCTTTAAAGGATGTCAGGTACAATTAATGATTGATGTAGATTTCTTGACACTTAAAGTCAAGATGATTGATGACAAATTAAAAAGGCCACTTAATACTTTAATATTGTTATGATTGTATGATCTACACTGCAAAGCACCTACCTTAAGGCAGTATTTCCACTTGAGTTGACCCTTAAAATAACTTGTGCTGGTCTAACAATTTGGTAAAATTTGTTCAATATGTTTTTGTTTTGTTTTAAATGTCATAAATTAATATTTGAAGTTTTTAGAATATTGGAAACAAAATATGCGTATATTATACATGTGCGCTTGTGTGTTCATTTTCCAATACTTTTATTTGACAATGACCTGTCATTTTCTGCAAATAAATGATAAAATTCACTCAAAAATTACTTTTGCTGCTGGTTCAAAACTTTTTTTAAATTTAAAACAAGTTGAAACAACACAATTCTTAACGTTTTTTTGGGGGGACAATTATTTATTTATTATTAATTATTATTAATAATTAATTAATTATTTTATGTTCAAACTATTTAAATTTGCAAAAACAATGAACTATTATTAATTTAAGTGAATTGTGTTGGGTCAACATGAAGGAATTGTTTGAAACCCTGCAGGGTTTTTACAGTGTTCTTTTTAATTGAGAGGAAAGCAATATTTGTTATAACACTGATTTTTGATCTCAGCAACCACAACATAAAACGTTTCTAAGCATATGTCAATTTCTGAAAGAATTTTTTTTTTTTTGAGGAAATGCTGAGAGTTCTATAGAATAAAACAAATATGAAAATTTTGCTCAACCCTCAACTTTTTTTAATCTGGCAAATAAGAAGAAACGAAGACTTTTAAATTGGTATGTTTATATTTTAGGTTGCATGACAACATTTTTACAGTTGTCAGCACTTATATGGATGAGTGGATGGAGTGCAAAAGATCTAATCTTAATTGTCATGTATGTGTAAATGTATGTCATGTATGGATATGTATGTATGTGTGTATGTGTGGTATATGCAAAATGCATGACCTTTATACATTATACACACTTTATTTGACTATCAGCTGCCTTGTTCCTTTTCATTTGTTTTCTTTTTACATCTCTAATTCACTAATTAGGTTCATATTTACACTGTTATTTACAATGGGCATGAAAATGTTCATTAATCAAAGTGCAAGTCATATAATTCCACGTTATATAAATGTAATTCCACAGTATCACTTATTTATCAACTCAATATCTCTAAAAACGGCAGCCTTTCTGACTTGCATGCCTAAGTAGACTATAGGGAGTAACAGGAGAGTCTGAATTTACTCCGACATGCCAGAATGTGACTCAGCGTGATGTCAATCTGATTGAACGTTGCAGAATTTTGCTCATAGGTTATTACTGAATGAGCTCATCCACATTCAGTCAATTAAACCTCGTAGTTATTGAAGCAACATGTTTATAAATTGAATAAATGTTTTTTAACGGAAATAACATTTTTAACGGTAAATAACTGTGAAATGCTACGTTAAATATATATGTAACCAGGTTACTTTCTTTAATATATACAGTGAATAATCAAAAATGACTTCCTTGTGTGACACTTTTTAGACATAGTAGACGTTACTATGTTTTTTTTCTCATCAGTTATGTACATTAGAGTTTTACGTCTAATGCTGATAAATTACTTTAGTGTTGTGTGAGTTACCATGATGGCATTCAGGCACTGAACACCTGTATTAGTATGGTAGTTTACCATAAAATGTAGACATTTCTTTATGATTTCTCTCATATTCTCAATGGTGTAATTCTGGCGACCACAGCTGCCGATTTTTACTGTAAATTTTACAGAATGTTTACAGTGTAGTTGACAACAAGATTGAGGTTTACAGGCCATAAATCTCTTTTGGCACATTAATTTTACCTCCATTTTGGTGCGGCCAAGAGATGGATTTTGTATCGTCCAGCTCTGTTATTGAGCCATTGTAATCCTAGGAAGCGAACTGACATTTAGCCAGCCGTGCACTTCTTTTGTTGCTGCCGGGCCGAGTGTCTCTGGATCTGTAGCTGACCGTGCATGATCCTTTTACGGTGAGGTCATATACTGTAAACACCATCATGTTATGGTAGGAAATATCGAGTCGTTTTGGATTTATAGTTTCACCTCATGGTAAATCAGCACTAAGATCATCCCTCTGCTTTTCTGGCTTTTCATTCTGTTCATGCCAATTTTTTTCTCGCAGCAGATCCAACATGAAATTATTCTCATAGTTGCTATGGTGATGGGCAGCTAAGATTTACAGGCTTCCCGAAAGTTGCTGTAATTTAATTTCCAATGGGGAAGGGTTTAAATCAATATTTCTCAGCTGATGTACAGTACTGTATAGTAATTGAAGTATAAAATAAGTTTTTATTTGCAGAAGAGCTACTCGTACATGCTGAAATGTTTTCTTTTAATTATAAAATAAAATTAAACTGTATCTGTGTGCAATTATTAAAATTTACATTCTAAATATTATATACTACCTTCCTCCATTCCCCAAAACCTCTGGAGTCGGTTATAATAATAATAAAAACGAAATAAATAAATAAATAGATTAAATAATAATAATAATAATATAATAAAATAAAATAAAATAAAATAAAATAAAATAAAATAAAATAATAATAATAATAATAATAATAATTAGAAATGTGTATATGTAATTGATTATAATTAAAATGATATAATAAAAATAATATATAAAATACATAATATAAAAAAGTTAAAAAAATTAATATACTGTAATTGCTTTTGTTTTAAAAGACAATTATTGTTGTATTGATTACTAATATCAAATTATTCAAACTGAATATTGTTTTAATAAATACTAAAAACAAAAAGACAATTAAAACTCTCAAATAATTAATAATTGTCAGTAATCAGCCTTACTGTCAATTCCATATGCGTATAGGAGATTAACATTGAGTTTCTCATAGATGCCCACAGTAGGACAAACAGTAGGACAAACATAGTAAATAGGATTAGTAATAATAACAAAATATACAATTAATACATAATAATAATAATAATAATAATAATAATAATAATTATTAGTATTATTATTATTATTATACTTATAATAATAATCATAATCAATCATAATCATAATCATAATATAGTTGGCACTACTTAACGTATAAAATGGCAGGTGCTATTTGTGTATACAGAGGTATATAACTCTATCATGATACATACACTCTAAAAAAAATGGGTTATTTCAAATCTAACCGTTGGGTTATACATTGAATTAAAAAATGAAACTCTGTGTAGGTTTGTTCGTATTTCATCCGAATTTATATTGAAATAACCCAGTAAAATGATCTTCAAGTTTAGCCTGGGATCGTTGTTTTAATCCTCCATGTTTCTCTTGACAGGTGAGCAGTGACCTAGACGTTTAAAGGAGGGCTCTGAACACACAGACGGAGGCGCCATGGCAGGGGCCTCGGTTAAGGTGGCGGTGAGAGTTCGTCCCTTCAACTCTCGGGAGATGGGTAAAGAGTCCAAATGCATCATCCAGATGTCTGGAAACACAACCAGTAAGTACTCACCTGCACCTGAGACCCAGTGCTTCGTCCTATGTTTATACACCGAGTTTATAGAGCTGACTGGTGTTTTCTCTTGTGTTTACGAGCCTCTGTTTGAATGTTTGACCTCATTGGGGAGGCTTTCATAAGGGCAGCCATTTTTAAAGGATGTGGGACAGTTGATCAGTGAACTAGAGTTAGCCAGTAAATTTCATCCGACATTAATTTCATAGTCAGCCATTAATCTAATGTGGCTACAGATACTGAGAGTTATTAAAAAGGCTTGTTGAGATGAACTTGTCACTGAGGGAAACGATTTCAACAAGCACTAAAGATGTAATTACTAGTGATCAATTTTGTCTTGCTGTTTTTTGACAGTTGTTACGCAAGCACTTGTTAATTAGTGGTCACTTTTAAAGGAACAAACGAGGAGACATTAGTTCCTTTGTTAAGAATGTGTAGTAAAACCATGCTTAAACAAGAGATTTTATATTATTTGCTTTAAGGCATTGATTACACCAAAATAGAAATGTACTCGCCATTTACTCATCCTGAAGTGTGTCCAAACCTTTTTGAGTTTCCTTTTTTCTGTTGAAGATATTTTGAAAAATGTTGGAAACTTGTAACTATTGACTTCTATTGTAGAAAAACAAACAAATAAACAGATAAATAAATAAAAAAAACATGGAAGTCAATGGTTACAGATTTTCAGCATTTCTTTAAATAAGTATTTTTCTGTTTACTAGATAAGTAAATGATGACAGAATTAGTAATCATGACAGGAACTATCCTTAAAGAAGAAGATGTGTTTGTGTGCGTGCTTTTCAGTTATTAAAATAAATGTTAAGCCATATCTACAGTGGGCCATATTTTGCTGTTAGGTAAGGTGAACAAAAAGTGGTCATATAGCCACAGTTCAACTATATATAGCAAAAGTAGATTTGATATGATAAAATCAATGTAATTTACAAAATAAATCTTTTATCGCATTATTGTTATCACATTTATTGACACCCCTGATCAATTTAACACACCCTTGTTAAATAAAAATACAATACAAAACAGTATTTATTTATAAAACACATTTAAAAGCAACCGAGGTTGACCAAAGTGCTGTACATAGAAGTACTGAAGACAGAGAAGAAAGCAGAATATAAAAGAAACGTTTAAGAAATAAAAGCGATAAAACAGTGATTAAGGTTAGAATCTTACAAACGCAATATCTAATACGCAAAAAATAATAATGATTTTACATACCCTGCATATGTCTTCACATCGTGCTACTGGCAGTTAGTCAGTGGGTGTTTAACAAACTGTGCTTTCTTTCAGTAATAAGACACTTGCATGTGCTAGTATATTGTCATTACAACAAAATCAATCTCAAATGAAGTTAAAAGGTTTTTAGCCAGTGAATGTTTGATTATTATGAGCGATTATTAGAAAGTGATGCGATCTGCAAATTCATAAAAGAGTAGCATCTACAGACGTAGCATTTCTTGTCAAGAAAGCACTGTACTTATTTGAATAACTAGCCAACTGAATAAAGATAGTCTAAAACGCAGGGTTCCACACAACTCATTCATATTGTCCCAACGCAAACTGATTAAGGTTACATAACAACTTAAAGAGCATTGAACATATAAAATTTCCCCCAAAAATATCAAAAATTGTAATGTTTCAGCTCTATTTAAATAAGTAGTTTTGAACAAGCAGCAAAAATATATATTTTTTCACTGGTTTTGCTGGCTGGATTCAGTGAGGTTATAATCTTTAGTCACAAATTATTTTAAATGCTTTACAATGGTTAAAGATTGGTAAAACATACAGAACGACTGTAAAAGGCGATTACTCACTTTACTTAAAGGCAGTAACCTGTTGACTTAAAAGTGACACTTTGAAAAATCTTAAAATGAGTAAACTCTTTGTCTCAAAAAGTTGAATAAGCATAGTTTGTGTTATTATTCACATAGATCTTCGACTTATGAATTTTAAGTGAACAGGATTGCTCATTTTTTGGAGTTGTCAATTGGAGTTGTAAAATTACGGTCAACTAACTGCTTTTTACAGTTGAGTAAAATTTCTGAAAACATGTACTGATGTTGAAGTAGGGAGTAGAATATGACCGTGATATATTATGAATACTGTTTTAAAATGAAATTCGGATATAATTGTACTAATGGTGATATTATAACAATGTCACCATGCAGGAGAGTTTATGGTTGGGAGTTTGTGTGTAGAATTAAGGGAGCTGATCGTTGGCTGGAGAGAGATTTGATTTCTAATCTGCCTGGCTGGGCGAAACCATTGGTCAATAATAGATGAGAACTTGTAAAATATTTAGACTTTGGCCTAATTTAGCTTCCTTCCCTCCACCTTGTCTTGCTTAAGAAAAGCAGTGTGTCCACTGTCATCTCTTCACCTGAGATAGGTCTTTATAAAATGTTGAAGGGAACATCACATAATAAAAAACTACAGTAGGTCAAGATAAACTGCAGTATATAGTTGGTCTTAACTTTATCTGTGAAATCCCAGTTTGCCTACTAAAGGATCTTGATGATAGTGGAATGTAATTTTACACCACAGTATTGTTGTACAGCTTAGGTCAAGGGTTTTTGGTCTGGCCAATCTGTTATAAAATGTTGTTCAAGCTTTTATGGAGATTTTGTAAATGTGGCATTGTTTCAGAGCAACAACAGTGAAGATAAAAGCTTCCAGTTATTTTGTGAGCCTTGAACAAAAGAGAAATGAGGCATCAAAATGCTGAAGAAACACTTACTGTCATTGTAAATGGATTGTGTTAGTCAACATCCTGTCAGAGCTCAAATAGATTATAATTATGTTTGGACATCCTTTTTAGTTTTCACTTCTGCCATCAACTCAACCAGCAATGAATAAATGTCTAAATAATATTATATAATAGCTAAAATTGCAGTTAGTTGCTCATAACATCTTACATGCTGTTAAAAAAAAACATGTTGGTGATATTATATATGTAATTTATGCATATTTATGTTTAAATTTCTTATATAATATTTAATATGTATCGTATGTTTTCAAAACATGTAAATATTTGTGTGTAAACATGATTATCCACGCCTATCGATGAATAATAATTCATCCAGAATGATATTTCTTTGTACATTAAGTGCACTTCTCACTGTCATAAGCAGTTTTCTCACCATCTGTGAATGAAGTCTGACTGACTCGAAGCTCGTCTTGATGACACGTTGCTAAGTTGAACATCTGCATTTGAGTGTGCAGCTGGTAGTGCCTAATTAAAACAACTTTGATTAATATTGCATAAGAATACTTATGTAGTGGGATCTTGAAAATGTTATCTGTTTAATGAGCAGCTTTACTTTTCCCCAGATGATGTTGTTTATTTACTTCTTGAAAGAAATAAAGCTTGTTCTTCAGTATTTTAAAAGTTCAAATAGTTCTCCATTTAGCACCACCAACATGCATCATATTGGTCCTTTTTACACTGTGCAAAATTATATAAGCAATTAGTTATGGCAGCATATGTTTTTAGTTCATTGCAACTTATTAAACTAAGTTAATAATGTTCTAACTTAATTTTATAAGTTACAGTATGCAAGCTGTTTTAAGTCAGTTTAACTTAATATAAGTTAATTAGACTCATAGGGTTAATTTGATTCAGCTTAAAAATTTAAGGCAACCAATTTTTTTTTGTTTTTTGCAGTTATGTTTGTGTTGAATATTGTGAAAAAAGCTTGCACAATTTATATATAAAATTGGAAGGAGACCAACGCTGTAAAAATGCTGGGCTCCACACAATCAGCTCGTGTTTGATACAAAATGAATGAATTTAAGTTAACTTATTAGTTTTTTTACTAATTTAAATGTATTGAACATTAAACAATCAAGTTCTCCCCCATAAAACTCAAGAATTGTGTTCTTTCGGCTCATTTTAAAAAAGTAGTTTGAACAAACAGCAAAGTTTAGGTGTTCAAAACAAACTTGAGTCACACTTTATTTTGATGGTCGGTTTGTTGAATCTAAGTAACATTGCAACTAATTCTCATTAGATTATAAGTAGACTGTTAGGTTGGGGTTAGGGTTGGGGTTAGTGTTAATTGACATGTACTTGCAAAGTTTCTTAAAGTCAGTTATAAATGTCTGTTGAATGTCAGTATCAACAGATATTAATTAGACAGTCTACTAATACTTAAATGGACCGTCAAAATAAAGTGTTACCCAAACTTGTGGCTTCAGATGGTTTAAATCAGAGTTTAAATTCAATCTTGCTAGCACACTTGAACAACACATCTCATAATGTTTAATAATTGCGTTGGTGGAGAGGAGGCAGTCATTATTGACTGGTAGAATGCATACTATCATACGATCTAAAGTTTAGATAGAGGCTGTCATTTTGACTGTTATTAATCTTTGTAATTGAATACGTTTGGTAAAATAAAACCCATATAGCTGTAATACCCTGCCTTTTCCTAACTTTGTGTATATTTCATTCAAAAATTGTTGTTTTGTTCTGAATATTTTTAGTTTGTATAAAAAAATAAATAAAGCTCAAGTTCATTTCAGCTTCTGCTATTTTTTTCCATTGCCTATGAAAATGCATGTATCTGTTGCCTAGCAACAATATGCTAATACAAACATACATTTCTGATAGCAAAAACATAACTTTACTTCCTACATTTTTCTAACTTTCAAAATCTATATTGTCACTGCAATGAAAAAACGTTGCTCTCCCACTTGTCGGACAAAGTGAGGCACACACCTTTGGGGGGATTCTATAGCTGTGTTTCATTTCAGAAGCTGCATCCTCCAAAGGATGTAGACTTCCCAGGTGAGTTCTTCGAAGTCCACACAAGATGAAGCGAGCATTTTGAAATGAAATGATCTAGCTTACAGAGGACCAATTTCATCACCTAGCAACCATAACAGTCGGCGTTAATAAGCGGTAATAAAATTAAAAGTAATGACTTTTTCTCAAAGTGAATTTAAAACTTGTTAAGCAATCTGAAGGCAAAGCAAGGTTTACAAAAGCTGGAAATATATTGCCTTTGATCCATACATGTACACATAAGAATGTAAACGTTTTAATAAGACATGTCATACTCTTTTTGTTTTTGCTTTTTTCTTTACATGTGTTTAGATATCCATGTAAAATATAACCTAATTTAAACATTTAAAACTGTAATTCTGAGTTTGCTTCTAAAATCATCCTGCCGTTATCAGTGTTTAATGAATCTTGGGACGTTCGAGGTGATGAAGGATCCACCAGTTGTATCCTTCATTACCTGGGAAACGAAGGACGCATTTGAAGGCCAGCTGTATTTGATGGAGCCTTCAAATTTATTTTAAAAATGAGACGGTCTTCGTTGTGGCACGATCCACAATGCCTTTTGAATGAGACACAACTTAAACCCTCTGAAATTAGACACAGCTTATACATTTCAGGCTGTACTACAAAATAAATTTAGCTTTATGTTAATGATGTCATAAAGTGTGACAACAGACATTCAAAGCTTAATCCAAAAATCCCAATAGAAGCTTTGAATGTAAAGATGATGTGAAAAAAAATAATTGTATTTGGTACAATCTTACTCTATATGAACGGTCAGAATGAGCACTGAGAATGAGAATGGCCATTCTAGCAAATCTAACAAATTACTTGTAACTTGTTACATCTAAATTAATTAAGTGTTGTCAACTTAATTTATTACAGTTTTCATTCATAAATTCAGCTGAAAGATAGCTTGATCCAGTGATTTGATCCAGCGTGTTTTATTCTTTTAGTGTCTGGAGAATCTAATTACAGCAAAAAACATTTAAAAAATAAATGCACAATACGTAACCTCTGCGTGTAAGTACATAACATTTACCAAAATCCAGCTCTGTGCATCCACTACACTCATACTATTCTGATGTATGAATGTAAAAGGGGATGTATACTTTAGACTTAAACATAGCCATTGTTTTCACTACAATGCTGCAAGCCAGCGCACAGAATAACATCAATCTGAAATGCAAGATTACCTGCGAGGACAGCCTGTGTGGTTTGTCTGTGTCTATTCAGAGTCCACTCAAAGATCTTTTCAAAGCTCTCCACACAATCATCAGGCTGCTTAAAGCAATCTGTACAAAGGCCCAGTGGAGCAAGTAATGGAAGCGATCCATTCAAAATCTAATGTGAGAGACATTTAATTACTTAATTTGTTTGACCTTCTTCTGTTTGTATATAACTTTTTGAATGCGTTCTGTAAATGAAAAAGGTTGAAGCACAGCATGTTTAAAGTGCAGAAATATGCATTAAGACATATGCAAGCACACATCTGAGCTGCTTTGTAGAATGCTGTCCTTTGCTACTTTGAAAGGCAGACTTGGTATACGGCAAGCAAGTCGATGATGTCATGAAAGAGTCTTTCTAGTCGGCCGTAATTTGGAGAGAAGCCAGTCCCAGTCTGAGGGTGTAAATAACTGGTTGTTAGTGGGAGTTGGAGCCTAGAGAGTGTCTTTTGTACTCCATGCTGCCTGCTTTGTCGCTGCTGCCAGCTTGAGATGGGTCAATAGCCGAATTCCCACAAAGCTGGAGAATGGAGGAAAGCTGAGTGATTGGCAGCTCTGACTGCTTTAAGCCACCCAGCTATCACCGAGGCACCATTGGGCCGCTCACATAGGCCTTCGGGTTCTTATAAAAGGGTTTCCTTTTTGTAGGAAATCGTTGCATTACTGAGCCACAGCAGATTTTAGCCGTTCCCTGTGAGAAATCTAATGGAAGATTCAGTTTAATGGTTTCTAATATGTTCACTGGTGCGGGACTTCATTGGTCTCAGTAGTGCTGTGATGTTCTGAGTGTGTGATGTTCTCAGTGATACTGTGGTAATTATACATGTGGTAGAAGTCCATTTAGAAGGGATACAAAATTATCCATTTGATGAACCCCTATCGTTGATATTTCAGAGAGAGTTCGATCAATGTTGATCAAAGCCCTAAGTGATTCTAGTCTGATCACATGACTCCCAGAATTACCTTCTCTTTATTGATTGAGACTGCTGTTGATAGATATGGAGTCTTCAGCCTGTAACAGAGCCCAGATCTTTGATTAATGTAAACCTGTGCTGTTTTTTCTTGTTTATGACTATAATCCTCGTGAAATTTTGAGTGAAACCATGTGAGGTTAATGATCTTTTATTTCAGACTGAACAATAGACACTGCATGCAAGTGAATGGTCCCTGTTATAACACTGACACGGCATTGTAGAAGTCACACAGCGGGACTTTGATGCAAAATTTATGACACTGCCAGACCGTCATCAGAGGCATTATGATTCACTGCAAGGGCAATTAATTGAATATCTGCAAGCTTTTTAGTCACATTGATCAAGAATAGTGAACCCCAATTATATCCCTAACTCAATGCAAAAGAAAACCCTTGGACCACAGGACCAGTAATAACTGTCATGTTTATGAAATTAGGATTCATATATTACATTACAGCTGAATACAAATGTTTTTATTGGTGTATACATTAGGTAACACTTTATTTCGATGGTCCATTTGAGTATTAGTAGACAGTCCACTTAATATCTGTTGATACAGACATTCAACAGACATTTTAATGAGTATAAGAAACTTTGCTATTACATGTCAACTTACACTAACCCGACCCCTAACCCCAACCGTAACCCCAACCTAACAGTCTACTTATAATCTATTGAGAATTAGTTGCAATGTAACTTAAATTCAACAAGCAGGCCATGAAAATAAAGTGTGACCATACATTATTAGGATAAGACAAAACATGACCAATATACAATTATTTTTAAATCTGGAATCTGAGAGTTGAAGAACAATCAAAATACTGGGAAACTTGCCTTTAAAGTCATCTGTGAAGTGCACTGCACATTACTAATCAAAAATGTTAATATAATATATTTTTGATATTAAATTCCTAATTCAAAAATCCCAATAGAGGCTTTGAATGTAAACATGACTTGACAAAATTTAATTCGATACAGTATTGTATGAGCTGTCAGAATGAGCACTATGGCCATTCTAGTAGTTGTATAATTTTGGTAGTTCCAGTGTTAATAGATAGTCTTCATCTTCCCTTCATTTTCATTAGGATCTGGTTTGATTTAGTTTTTTTTTTTTATTGTGATGCGCGATTATGTAGCTGTAATAAAAAAGCGAGTGCTGATCTAATAGAAAATTATATTCACACATTCAGTAACTTGAAACTAGAATCTCCATCTCACTGCAGTGCACACACAAACGTCAGCAGTCTCCACATCATCCTCTGGGCATCAAAAGTGATTAAAAATCCACCTCCTTATTAGGTTCGTGCATTTACTGCTTCAGTCATGACTCTGATGGAACCATTGGAGAGAAGGCTGAATGTGAATCATAGTAATTATTGAGAGCAGAGGAAAGCAGAGATGATGAGAGAATAGAGGTCTGTTAGCCTCAGCATTGGACAATAATTTTATTTTCATTTATTTAACGTGTTTTAACAACCTTCTTCCTGCTAGAATACTACATGTCAGAGGCATGAAACCAGATGCCATGTGTGCTATGAATAATTCAAGCAGTGGCATCTCAAGGTTAGCGTCATTAGCTCTGATTGGTTTGATTGGTTAGTGAAGACCAAACCCGACACTGTTTCCAGAATATGACCTGCTTGACTCATAGCAGCACACATGTAGTAGAATACTTACTGTACAATCAACGATACCATAGTGACTACACTTAACCACCATTCATCACCCCTCAGCTTAATGTCTGTTGAAGTTTTTGCGCTACTGTACCAAAGGAAAACAAAGCATATGTTGTTGTTATAGATCAAAATTAGACAACAGTTTAAAAAGACTTAAAAGTAATATTGTAAAATGTGCTTAAGTTGTTGCTGTACTTTACTAGAACAGTATTTTACGAAATAGCCAGGGTACTTCAACAAATAACCCTTATTTTCTTGATAAACTAATCAAAATTAAACAGCAATTGTTGTTTCCATCCACCTGGTTTTATTAGCATTTTTATTTGCTTAATGGAAATGTCAAGATGTGCATACATTTTGAAAATGTGCTTTAAAAATTGTATGCACATGACTAAGTATGATTCTTTTTTTTATCTGAAAAGAACAAATGTGCGTAAATTACAATGGAAGCAAATTAATTCCAGGATACACATAAAAAAGTTGTGTGATTTTTGTTTTTACCAGATTTTGTGATGAGAAAAATAGGTGCGATGTTACACAGACCACATTGCACAACATCTGAAACGTTGTTTTGGTTATTATAAAATGCCTTAGCTAAAGTCTGTCATCAACATGGATCAGTATTATTACCTCCTAGAGCATCTGTGCTCCCAAAGAGCGGTCTCACACCTCCAAAAGCCATTGCATGTTCATTTTGTCTTCTGAGGTGCAAGTAATTTATTTCATAAGGAAGAAACGGTTAATGGTGGCTTCTCTGATTTTGTTCTCATTGGATTGAAATGGTGCTTCATTCGCAAATCATTTATCCGATGTTCCAGTTTTGTGCATAAATCTAATTTTCATCTTTGAACGGAAGCATATCTAATGATTGTACACGAAGAAAGGTTACAACAAACACATTCTGAAGGATACAGTGGTCGATATCAAGTAGGAAATGTAGGGGCTCTGGCTTTGAATGACTTCAACACATCTGCACCAGAAGACTGCTGCAATATTGATAATATTTTTGTCAGGCTCTTCCACAATTTTTTGACTGTAGTGGGTTTCCCTATCTTAACATTTATCCAAGGGTTCTCCAGAGATTTTTGTTCAGGTTTAGGTCAGGACTCTGTGTTGCTCATTTCATAATTTCAGTGATTCACTGGTTGAACTCTTTTCCTGTGATAGGCCTCATTCTCCTGCATGACAATTGTTGACTGACTGAGTAATGAATACCAGCAAAGAATCACATGTTTGCATTCATTTGTATTCACTCCATCATGTATCTATACAAGAGGCCAGATTTTTGCTACAGAAAACATATAAACCATTAAACTTCTTCCTCCACCTTTCAGTGACTTCAGTACACACTTTGGCTTCAGTGTTTCCTTAATTTAATGATGATATAATCTTTCCTAACAGACCCAATTGGTTAAACTAGCTTTCATCACTGAAGTGAACTTTGGACCAATTGTTATTCTTTCTGTTCTTTCTAATGAGAGGTCACTGCTAGGCTTTCAGGTTAAATTCTCTCAAACATTGTTTGTGGATGACCAGCCTTTTGGAAGGACTTCAGTCAGTTATTGACATATTGAAAATACTCTAGAAAACACTCTAGAAAGATTTGGAGTGACCAAATTTCTTGCTATGGCTGAAATGTTCATTCCATTGGGCTTCATGTGAAGGCATTGTGTGATGAAACAAGTGCAGAGAAACATTTTATTTGCTTTTTTATCGCTGGAACAACCTGAATTCCATAAATACTAGAATGGTCTTAATGGTCATTATGTTTCATGAGGTCTTTATATTGTCTTCACACTATATCATATTTATATTCAAAGCTTCTATTAAGATTTTATTCTATTAAGCTTCTATTAAGAAGTCATTATCCAATATATATATTTATTTTTGTAATGTAGTCTAATTATGTATGAGTTAGACCACCTGCAAAGGTGCATTCCTCACTTCTTCAGGCAAACAGGAGAGCTAGTTATTTGTTGTATTGAAAGACTTGTCTAAAGGAAAGTAAGCAGAATGTTGCAAGGCAGCAGATGCAAAAATGCAAAGGCACAGGAATAAGTAGCGGTTACTAAAATGCTTATCGTCAGTTACAAAATTGTAGAAACACAGAATGTGTAAAAATATTTGTGTTATAATGAAATATACACACATTAGGGAAAAGTCAGGGCACACTATCAGAAATAAAGGTACAAAATCTGGTAAGGCGGTCGGTACCTTTTCAAAAGGTAAACTTTTGTACCATTTAGGTGGACATTAGTACCTTTAGGGTACACTTTTGTGTCTTTAAGGTTGACTTTTGTTCCTTAAGTACAAATCTGTACTTTTTAGGTATTAATATATATCATTTAAGGAGTTTTCGAAAAGGTACCGCCCCAGTGACAGATTTTGTACCTTTAATTATGAGAGTGTAGTTATATAGATTTTATTTTACAAAATATTATTTAATTAAAATTATTGTTAAATTCTAAAATGTATTTTTAAAATGACTGCCTCATTAGTTCTAGTGTTAAAGTATTCCTCCTCCTCCATTTAGCACACTTTTTTGGCACACACATGGAAACACAATTTTGCAACTAGCAAAAGGAGTAGATGTACCATGGCAGTTTATATGACGCACGATTTCCCCTGGGCTATGCACTTCTATTATTATAACTCATATACTCTGATGAACAGCCCGTACTGCACTGCCCTTGAGACTGGTAAACACAGATGTATAGACTGGGTAAAAGGGTCTGTCCCTTTTACCGACAGAAGTGAATGAATTATTTCACTCCAGCAAGTTAAGTGCAGTCAGCCATTTTAGAACAGGGCTTTCTGTGTTGTGTAATGTGGCCCGCAGGAAGTTGCTTTTAATGTATGTGATCTCCAGATTCAGGTTAAAATGTCTTTTGATATGAAACTGTGTAAAAGTTTTTAAATAAAGCCATTTATTTTTGATATTTCTGCCTGTTTTAGAGGACATTTCCTCCCCTGGTAAATGAATTCGACATGCTGATTTGTGGGGTTGTCTGGGTGATTTAGTTAGCAGAGGAATTGATTTATTTTCAGGCATTAGCTTTGCTTGAGTGATATAGTTGAAAAGTAGAACAGGGATTTAAAGAAGGGATTATGCAATGACTTGTCCTTCTGTTACTTGACAGCTGTGTGTGTGTGTGTGTGTGTGTGTGTGTGTGTGTGTGTGTGCGTGTGCGCGCGTGCGTGCGTGCCTATGTGTGTAAAATGTTTTAAATTGTATACAGTATAACTGCCATTGCATCTGTGAGGTTCTGAAATGTTTTCTTGCTTGACTTATCACTTTAAGATTCAGTTTTAAGTGTTTAATATAATACTAGTTATATCTGTAGCAACAATATACACTCACTGATACACCTTACTAGTGCTGGTTTAGGCCCCCTTTTGCCTTCAGAACTGCCTTAATCCTTGGTAGCATAGATTCAACAAGGTACTGGAAATATTCCCTTAAAGATTTTGGTCCAAATTGACATGAAAGCATGACGCAGTTGCTGCAGATTTGTCGGCTGCACATGATGCGAATCTCCTGTTCCACTACATCCCGAAGGTGCTCTATTGGATTGAGATCTAGTGACTGTGGAGGCCATTTGAGTAAAGTGAACTCATTGTCATGTTCAAGAAACCAGTGTGAGATGATTCGCGCTTTATGACATGGTGTGTTGTCTTGCTGGAAGTAGCCATCAGAAGATGGGTACACTGTGGTCATAAAGGAATGGACATGGTCAGCAACAGTTGGCTGTGGCATTGACACAATGTTCAACTGGTACTAATGGGCCCAAAGTGTGCCAAGAAAAAAAATCGCTTACACCATTACACCACCACCACCAGCCAGAATTCTAACTATGTGAATTTTGCAGCAGAAATGGAGACTCATCAGACCAGGAAACGTTTTTTTCCAGTCTTCTATTGTCCAATTTAGGTGAGCCTGTGCGAATTGTAGCTTCAATCTCTTGTTCTTAGATGACAGGATTGGCATTTGGTGTGGTTTTCTGCTGCTGTAGCCTATCCACCTCAAGGTTTGACATGTTGTGCATTTAGAGATGCTCTTCTGCATACCTCGGTTGTAACGAGTGGTTATTTGAGTTACTGTTGTCTTTCTATCAGCTGGAACCAGTCTGGTCATTCTCCTCTGATCTCTGGCATCAACAAGGCATTTGCAACCACAGATCTGCAGCTCACTGGATATTTCCTCTTTTTCAGACCATTCTATGTAAACCCTAGAGATGGTTGAGCATTAAGGTTCTATCTGTGTTATGAACGATTTTGAGATATTGAACTTAAACATTTTTGCATTCCATAGCAAACAGTACGTGTGTAACGTTTGTTTTTTTTAAATAAAAAGTCTTAAAATGTAAACAACTTATAAAAAAGACTCAATTTTGACAAAAATGTCAGATAAAACCTTATAATTCTAAGGTGACGATATCTGTGTGGAGTTTGCATGTTCTCCCCGTGTTCGTGTGGGTTTCTTCCGGGTGCTCCAGTTTCCCCCACAGTCCAAAGACATGCGGTACAGGTGAATTGGGTAAGCTAAATTGTCCATAGCGTATGTGTATGAATGAGTGTGTATGGATGTTTTCCAGTGATGGGTTGCAGCTGGAAGGGCATCCTCTGGCGAATGGCGGTTCATTCCGCTCTGGCGACCCGAGATCAATAGGGACTAAGACAAAAAGAAAACGAACGAATATATATATATATATACCTGTATATAATGTGTGTGTGTGTGTGTGTGTGTGTGTGCATGTGTGTGTGTGTGTATGTTTATGTGTTCAACAGAGAGCAAAATTCATGGGTCATATTGCATATTGCGAAAATAAAGCGTAAAGATCAACAAACTACATTATGTAATCAGATGCGTTTAGTTCGCTGGCTCTTCAGCATCCCTGGAGAACCAAGATAAGTGTTTACTTACGGCAGACGTATTGACTTTCTAAAGGTCACTCTTAAAATGCCCTTTTTTGAGGTCAGAACACACTGTATGAATTAAAGGATAGTTAAATCAATCACATTTATCTTGTTTTTTTGTAGTGGACGGTGCTTATTTACCTACACAATAAACATTTAGAAAAGCTTTCCTCATCACTGCTTGACTAAATTCAGAGTTCGCAAATGGCTACTGAACCACAATAAAAAAAAATCAATGTCCTTTTCATGCTTACATTAGCTTTTCGATTCATGGTTGATTAAGTTTATGAAATACAGTTTTCTTAAGAGGATATTTGTATCCATTTTTGGCTTGAGGTCTTGCACATCCCACCATATGGCCGTTGAGATGTGTTTAAGTGTGGAGACAGTATGTTCTGTCAGAGCTCATGCTGCCTGTCAGACTCTTGACTGCAGCGTCTGTGATGCTGTGTGGGCTGGATATGAGTAAGACTGACCGAACACTGCTCCGCTAATGATGTTCTGAGGGATCGTTAAATGGATAGTTTACCCCAAAAATGGCAGCTCTGCCACCACTTACTCGCCCTTAAAACCAGTTTCCAATTCAATACAAGGTGAGAAACTGCCGAAAAAAAAACATTGTTTTTCAGGGCTGAATTTATACTCGCTTGAATACACACAGCAAATAAGATGTCATCTCGGCATTGGCAGAAGTTTGCTTTGAGTGCATGCAACCTCATTTTAGCTGATGATGTGCACTGCTGACTCACGAATGTACACGTGCTACGTTTTTAGTAATCCAAAAAATCTGTCATGTGATGTGCTTTAGGTTTATTTTGAAGTTTTGAGGAAAGACGATGTGCACAGGTTGTCTAAAGCTTTTTAAATAAATTCTGTTTTAATTTTACCGTATGTGATGGTTTATGAACAGATTTCGGAAGGAGCATGCGCAGATGTTTTCGAAGGCCGGTGTATTATTGACGATCATTCTTTTATCCAATCAGCAAAAGACCTAACCTCAATATAGTTTACCGTGTCCTCCATGAGCTCCATTCTTCTCTCGTCTTTCAGCATCCCTCCGCCTCCAACGTCAGGCTAGACACCATCCTTCGACTCTTTCTCTCTCTCTTTGAGCCCTCTCCCTGGACAGCATGCCAAATATGCATATTCTATTCAGTCAAAAACCTGTAAGTGTGAACTTATGAAATAATGTTTTGCGTTAAGCACACATAACTAATATAAATTACGTTTACACAACTGCACTAAAAGCAAACATTTTCATGAGTGTCTTCCAAATTAATCTATAAACTTTATTTTTATACACAGTATATGATTAAATTCATTCATTTAACAACTCAAAGACTTCCTCACCATTGTAACTTCATGATAGTGTAGCAGGGTGGAGTGAAAAGGCATACACGAGTTGCTTGTGAACACACCCCCGAAGGGTTTTTATTTACAATAGTGTGTGTGATAGTGCTGATGCCTTCAATGCTTGTCCTTTTTTCCCCGGTGAGAGGTGCTCCAGATGGTGGGTGGTGGGTGAAAGTGCCTTCTTTGTGGATCCTTTAGGTGCTGTGGTGAGTACGCCGATCGCTAGTCGAGATCAATCCGTGCTTTCTAAAAAAGGGAGAGAGAGAGAGAGACGTTAGCTTCATAGCAAGCGGAGAGGCTTCTCACTGATCTGATCCGCACGCTGGCTTTTATGCCTCTCTCCTTCATCAGGCGCAGGTGCTAGCGATCGGCGTAATTGGGTGCAGGTGGCGTCCGTGCGCTGCTCCCAGGATGACGCTGATGTCTCATTGGGTGACCCGCTACAATAGTTACACCACTTTAATTTCATAAATCGTGCCCTGTTATTACACCCAAAACACACCCATAACTCATTACGAGAATGTGGACAACCCATTTACACTATGCGCTGGGTGCACCATCAGTTTTTCCCAACCTTAAAATAGCAAAAGTGGATTTGGACACACCCTAAGTGCACCTGCACTGTGCGCTTTTGACCATGCATTTAGATTGTGAAAATAGATCCCATTGTGTGAAAAATGGACTATTCTGTTTAAACTGTTTTACTTATAATTCTTTTTTAATTGAAATAATTCATCATTGCTTATTAAAACAAAATAAAATGTGTAGGTGTCTTATTTTGATGCGTTTCTGACCCGTGTTTTATGCTCTTTGCTACAGCTTTTAGGCTCTTTATGTCACGAGGTATAAAGAAATAGAAACAACAAAGAGGATCCAATTGCAAGTGTTTTTTAATGACCAAAGGCCATAAATCAAAAAGGGTGCAGGAGTTCAAACAAAATAACAATGTGGTAGCAGGGTGTAAATAATGTTCCAGAGTAAACCAGAGAGCGTCCACAAGAATCCTGACAAGACACAGACAGACCATGAACAAACGATAACGTACTGACAACCAAGAAAGGCACTGGCGCTAATATATAGTCGCAACAGAATAGGAACCAGCTGGAGCTGATAGATCAGCTGATCGGCATACGTAATAACACGTGATCACAACAACAAGAACAACAACAAAGAAGGAGCGCATGGCTCCGCAATCGTGACACTTTATTATATATTTATTTATTATATTTATATTTGGTATTATTATTTATATTAGATATTATTAGAACCTAGGGCGCCACGGTGGCGTAGTGAGTCGCACGTTCGCCTCACAGCAAGAAGGTCGCTGGTTCGAGCCCCGGCTGGGTCAGTTGGCATTTCTGTGTGGAGTTTGCATGTTCTCCCCGTGGTTGCGTGGGTTTCCTCCGGGTGCTCTGGTTTCCCCCACAGTCCAAAGACATGTGTTACAGGTGAATTGGGTAGGCTAAATTGTCCGTAGTGTATGAGTGTGAATGTGTGTGTATGGATGTTTCCCAGAGATGGGTTGCAGAGAAGGGCATCCGCTGCGTAAAAAATATGCTGGATGAGTTAGCGGTTCATTCCGCTGTGGCGACCTCGGATTAATAAAGGGACTAAGCCGACAAGAAAATGAATTAATGAATTATTAGAACCTAATAATAAAAAAATGATAATAATAAAATAATAATAATAATAATAATAATAATGGCTCCAACACTAGCAAAATAGGATGATAACTAAACGTTTTTTTTGCTTCTATTCACCTGCAGTGTCTTGCATGTGTCTTTCTTCCATGATTAACTTGGCATGTTTTCAGCACAGTATGATTTTGTACACATTTTTATTAGGACAGTGCAAACTGGTTTTGTTAAATATGATTGTAGTTGTGGTGAATGCTTCAAAGAAACCATTCTGCTGGCTAAATAGGTTTCTAAAATATTTAATTCTGTCATAGTACAGATTTTTGAAATATTCAATTGCTGTTGACCTTGTTTGTGTGACAATTCTTTCAGCATATATCCACCACCACATCTCCACCTTTATTTTGTTCACATCTGTTTTATGCATTATTTATGATACTGTCCAGAGGGATATTTAGAGATGTAATTTGAGTCTTTAGATTTGGAGTTGAGTCTTGTGCTTTCAGACCTCCACCATGACCAGTAAGCTAAACCTGTTTACGTGTCTCTCACTCTGTATGAATTTAGAAAGGACATTTATGGTTGAGAAAAAAATATATACTTCAAGTGAACCTTGTTCTTAGATTTCAGACACTGGCTGTAATTATTTTAAGCTATTTTGTTCTGTTGATCTGTCACATCACATGCAGAAGGTTAGCTTAACAGTGCATCTTAAACATTGTCTATTGTCAAAAGGACTTGAAGTGCATGTTCTAATTCACGTTTGTGTAAAAGCTGATGAGTTAATACATATAAATACACAAACCAACACATTCTCACCTGTGAAAACATCTTTGATTAATAATATTATTTAATCCTATATAATCTTACTTCAAAGCAAAAACAAGATTATTTGGCCTACCCCATTGGCAGATGCATTCATTCATTCATTCATTTTCTTGTCAGCTTAGTCCCTTCATTAATCTGGGGTTGCCACTGAGGAATGAACTGCCAACTTATCCAGCATGTGTTTTACGCAGCACATGCCCTTCCAGCTGCAACTCATCACTGGGAAACACCCATACATACTCATTCACACACATACACTAGAGCCAATTTAGCTTACCCAATTCACCTATTGCGCATGTCTTTGGAATTGTGGGGGAAACCGAAGCATCCAGAGGAAACCCACACCAACACGGGAAGAACATTTAGACTCCACACAGAAATGCCAATTGACCCAGTCAAGGCTCGAACCAGCGACCTTCTTGCTGTGAGACGATTGTGTTACTCACTGCGCAATATTTTTGGCTCGTCTAGAAAATGTTTCTTGATTTAATTTTTTTTTTTAGAATTTCGACTAGGAACAAGACAAAAACTGTAAATAAGAAAAACTATTTTAGCAGTGTAAAACAAAACTTTTCTGGTATGGTTAGTTTGTTTAGTAGCTCAATTAGTGTTGTACTGGTGACACAGAGCCCTCATGGCCAGTGAAGCATGGTTTTACAAAAATGCAGTGTAACATCTAGGTATAGATTTACATGCTTGCAAGAACCTTTCTGTTACATTTGCTTTTAAAAACACTATTGGTTGGGTTAAGAGAAGGGTTTAGGTTCACTATGTGATCTGCTCAACAAACCCGGCCGTCTCATGAATGTGTAGAAGAAGGACATGTATGATTCGCAAAATGTAGCACCCTCTTGTGGATTTGCCATCTGAAACATGCAGCAAAGCATACCCAAAGCATCGTATTTTACATTTTCACAAAAATGTAGACTAAGGCATTTATTTCCAATGAGCCTGAGCTTTCAGTTGACCTTGTAAAATCAAAATTGTTACATACTTAAACATTTGTGTGCGTACGACAAACAAATGTAAAAGTCCGGAAAAAAAAAGGGTAACCATGTGACATTCATTTTATCTGTGAACTTTGTATAAAGAAATAGGTTAGGGATCATTTTGCCTGACTAAGAGTCTGCATTTAAACATTAACATACCTTCAGGCGTAAAAAACGTTTATGACTACTAAGAAGAATGGAGGTGCTGCTTGCTGTCATGTCCGCTTCGGGTATTAAAAGGCAAATCCTTGGCAAAAAAAGGAGAGTCAACATGAACAAATGGAAGAACAGAGTAAGGAAGGCTTTGAGGGATGCAGGGAAAGTGTATTTGAACCAAAAAGAGAACAAAAACTAGTGAAAAATCCACCAGAAGAGGCGATTAGAAGAACCGTACATGTGATGTAGTCTCTCTCTCCGTGAACGCGTTGAGGAGTGCTAAACAGCACAAAAACAGTTAACCTATCAAAATAAACCACATACCATATATAATAAAGCTGTATCATTGCTTATTTCACGGCAGTCCCATGTAAACTACAATAAGCAGAGTTTATTTTTTATTTGTTTATTTATTTATTCATTCATTTTCTTTTCGGCTTAGTCCCTTTATTAATCTGGGGTCGCCACAGCGCAATGAACCACCAACTTATTCAGCATTTGTTTTACGCAGCAGATGCCCTTCCAGCTGCAACCCATCTCTAGGAAACATCCATATTCTCATTCACACGCATGCACTACGGACAATTTACCTGTAACACATGTCTTTGGACTATGGGGGAAACGGGAGCACCCGGAGGAAACCCAAGCGAACGCGGGAAGAACATGCAAACTCCACACAGAAATGCCAACTGACCCAGCCGAGGCTCGAACCAGCGACCGTCTTGCTGTGAGGCGAACGTGCTACTCACTACACCACTGTGGCGCCTTATTTACTTATTTATTTATATCGTGAAAGCGTAAGAACAATTTGAAGTATAGTATATACGCAGGTGTGCTGCACCAGCTTTTCTAAATAAATGACAATATTTAGCGATGTATGTCTGCATTGTATTTATTTTGTTGTATTTATTTATTTGTTTGTTTGTTTTTTTTTATTTGTTTATTGTTAATAATTGATTGTCATTGCCTGTACTGTGTGAAGGTATATGTATTGTATAGTGTTCATACTGTATCTGACCCTCGGCTGGGTCAGTTGACATTTCTGTGTGGAGTTTGCATGTCCTCCCTGTGGTTGCGTGGGTTTCCTCCGGGTGCTCTGGTTTCCCCCACAAGTCCAAAGTTATGCAGTACAGGTGAATTGGGTAAGCTAAATTGTCCGTAGTGTATGTGTGTGAATGAGAATGTATGGATGTTTCCCAGAGATGGGTTGCGGCTGGAAGGGCATTCGCTTCGTAAAGTTGGCAGTTCATTCTGCTGTGGCGACCCCAGATTAATAAAGGGACTAAGCCAAAAAAGAAAATGAATGAATAATATTCACAATCCACATGAAAAAAATCGTATTACCCAAAATTTGAAAATATGGACTTATATGGTTCTTCGTCTCAAGTCTGGAATAAAACCATCAAATACAGCTTAGTCATCACATGACATTTAAAAAAGTATTTTAAGCAGTACACTATGTAAATAAATGACTTTTCTTGTGACACCTACTTACAGTGCGATATTTAATTTACACTCATTACCATATGCAAATCAGCGCAATTACCATCTTGTGTGATTCCTGTCCCCCCTGTGATGACTTTCATTTACCTCCGATGAGAGCAGCAGGGTTTTTGAGCTCTCGTTTAGCAAAACTCCAGTGACTCAGCACTTACTGCCTCTGCTTTCAGCCACTAAATGTCCGCCAGGCACAGAGTATTGGGTGTCCACTAAGCACCTATAACATGTTTTATTAAGCGTATTCATTCTCTGCCATCTTTTCCTTTTCTTTCAGCTATCGTCAACCCCAAAGCACCCAAAGAAAACAAAAGCTTCAATTTTGATTACTCCTACTGGTCACACACTTCGGTGAGTCTGGTTCAAATAGATACAATGTGCAAAAGCTGTAAATATCTTAATGCTTTTTTCTCCATCTCTCCACAGCCAGAGGATATCAACTATGCGTCCCAGCAGCAGGTGTACAGAGACATCGGAGAGGAGATGTTGCTCCATGCATTTGAGGGCTACAATGTCTGTATTTTCGCATACGGTCAAACTGGGGCCGGTAAATCCTATACCATGATGGGCAAACAGGAGAAGGACCAGCAGGGGATCATTCCACTGGTAAATGAATAAATAACAAAGAGACGCAAATATGAAGAGAGATACGCATTTCCAAATGGCAGTTATCAGGTGCATTGTTAACTTGTTTCTAAAGCATATATTGTCTCTAGGATCACATCGACACTGCTGAATAAACAGGAAAGTGATAATGTGTTTTAGAGGTTGTGTGAATAAGATCGAGTCAAACAGAGTTAAATGACAAGGCAAACACCAAGCTGACCAGTGCACACATTATAATTCACTAACTAATCTTGGTTTATTATCTCTGTCTGTTTTCTTTTCTCTCTTCCATCCTGACCATCAGCTGTGTGAAGACCTTTTCACTAAGATAAATGAGAACAATGACAACAACATGTCATATTCTGTGGAGGTGAGATTGGTCAAGCTTCCTATTTTAAAATTTAGTGCATCTTATTTTCAAATTGAATTTTATTATGTGTGAATCTGTAAGCAGATATACTGTAGCATGTCACTACAATACAACAGCAATATTTATATTGTAAACTCTGTATGCAATTTGTATGTGCTTTTAATCAGTTATATTTGTCCTTTCAGGTTAGTTACATGGAGATCTACTGTGAGAGGGTACGGGATCTTCTAAACCCTAAAAACAAAGGAAACCTACGTGTGCGAGAGCATCCGTTGTTGGGCCCATATGTAGAAGATCTGTCCAAACTCGCCGTCATGTCATATAATGACATCCAAGACCTGATGGACTCTGGAAACAAGGCTAGGTATTCTATAACACAGTATTGTTTTGCATTCTATTCTGTTCAGGGCTGTGTTTCCTAAAACTCTCAGAAATAAAGGTACGCGGGCTGTCACTGCAGCGGTACCTTTTCAAAAGGTACACATTTGTACTTAAGGGTCCATATTGGTAGCTCAGAAGTATATATTAATACCTAAAGAATTTAAGAGGAACACATTTGGACTTTTTAGGTACTAATATGTACCCTTGAGGTATTAATATTTGTACCTTTTGAAAAGATACCAGCCCAGTGACAGCTCACAAACCTTTATTTCTGAGAGTGTAGGATCGCAATTGACCTTAATGTAAATTTTTGTGAAATACATGCAAAATTGTGACAAGCATCATTAACCTTGGCTTTCACACAGAGAGATTCATTGTTGAATCCCTATTCTATTCTACTCTATTCTATTCTATTCTATTCTATTCTATTCTATTCTATTCTGTTCTGTTCTGTTCTGTTCTGTTCTGTTTCGTTCAATTCTGTTCCGTTCCTTTCTATTCTATTCTATTCTATTCTATTCTATTCTATTCTATTCTATTCTATTCTATTCTATTCTATTCTATTCTATTCTATTCTATTCTTATCTATTCTGTTCTGTTCTGTTCTGTTCTGTTCTATTCTAATCAAGTTCTTGTTATTTAATCTCTCCACTACTGTATGTGTACATATATAGTTGAAATCAGAATTATTATCCCCCTGAATTATTATCCCCTGTTTATTTTTGTCCCCAATTTCTGTTTAACAGAGAGAAGATTTTTTTAACACATTTCTAAACATAATAGTTTTAATAACTAATTTCTAATCACTGATTTCTTTTATCTTTGCCATGATGACAGTAAATAATATTTCACAAAATATTTTTCAAGACATTTCTATACAGCTTAAAGTGACATTTAAAGGCTTAACTAGGTTAATTAGGTTAACTAGGCTGGTTAGGCTAATTAGGCAAGTTATGGTATAACAATGGTTTGTTCTGTAGACTATCAAAAAAATTGTTTAAGGGGGCTAATGATTAAAAAAAACAAATACTGCTTTTATTCTAGGCTAAATAAAACAAATGAGAAATGATGAAAAAATATTATTAGAAATACTGGGAAAATGTCCTTCCTTTGTTAAACATAATTTGCGAAATATTTAAAAAAGAAAAAATAAATTCTAAGGGGGCTTATAATTCTGACGTTAACTGTAAATATAATGTAAGAATGGTATATTCCTTCAGAAATATTCAACTATACAATCAAAACAATAACCATAACAATAACGAGGCAGCACAGAAATATTTATGAGCAAAAAAATAGGATAACAAGACATCTAATTTGCAGTAATATTTATAATATAATAGTATTTTAGATGCACCATTTGTGGACATAAAATACTTTAAAAACATCTTATTAACCCAGTTTAAGTAATAATTATTTATGGGAAACCCTGTAATTATATAAAATCTCTGACTTTACTGATCTGAGTAACCTGGAACCTCAAGTCAAATTACTGTTTGAGAAGCTATTTTATTTATCTAGTGGTACATGTGCATGTTTTTTATTCATTAACAGTGAGTGAGACAGAGGTGAATTAATGCAGGCATTCAATTATTTGCTGTCATCTAAAACACACCCACAGATTTTGGCTGTTGCATTTTGAGTGTTGCCATAGAAACAAGTAATTTTGCAGTATGAGAACATGAACTGCTCCATGTAGAATCTCAGTTTATTTTGTAATAACAGTCCTGTTGACACAATGTTAAAGCATTCTCTTCTCTTCTCTTCTCTTCTCTTCTCTTCTCTTCTCTTCTCTT
>CAIGQQ010036459.1:1881413-1945906 GCA_903798035.1 Danio albolineatus | reverse complement strand
ACACAGTTGAAGTCGGAACTATTAGCCCCCACTTTTAATTAATTTTTTTTTTTTAAACATTTCCCAAATTATGTTTATCAGAGAAGGGGTTTCTTTTAAAACATTAGTTATGAGAATTAACCATCTGCAGTTAAAACAGCCTAATCCATTTGATGGATTTTATTTTATTTTTTTAACTGAGTAATTCATTGATATATGATTTAAGTTTTTTTCTTTCACACTGTTTAATTAATTTTTAAATTCATTCATTCATTCATTTTCTTTTCAGCTTAGTCCCTATATTAATCTGGGGTCACCACAGCGGAATGAACCGCCAACTTGTCCAGCATATGTTTTACATAGTGGATGCCCTTGCAGCTGAAACCCAGCACTGGGCAACATCCATACACACTCATTCACACACAAACACTACAGACAATTTAGCTTACCCAATTCACCTATACCACATGTCTTTGGACATGTGGGGGGAAACCGTAGCACCCGAAGGAAAACCACACAAACACGGGGAAAACATGCAAACTCCTCACAGAAATGCCAACTGACCCAGCTGAGACTCGAGCCACCGACCTTCTTGTTGTGATGAGATCATGCTACCCACTGTGCCACCGTGACACAATTGTTAAATTTGTTTTTTTAAGTCTTTGATTTATCATATTTGATCTGTCAGTGTTTATTTCAGCATTTTAAGATTGTAATTCATTTATTTTATTTATTTATTTATATTCTTTTTATTATTTTATTATTTTTAACGTGTACACTGATTTCAAACCACAACATCTAAAGTTGTAAAATTGTAAGTGTTTCTAAATTCATTTTTAAATGTTTTTATTTTTTGGTCACAATTTATTTTGATGGTGCGTTTGTTGAATTTAAGTTACATTGCAACTAATTCTCATTAGATTATAAGTAGACGGTTAGGTTGGGGTTAGGGTAGGGTTAGTGTAAGTTGACATGTACTTGCAAAGTATCTAACAGTCAGTTAAATGTCTGTTGAATATCAGTATCAACAGATATTAAGTAGACAGTCTACTTATACTCAAATGGACCATCGAAATAAAATGTTACTTTTTTTACTGACTCACTGAATTTTTGTAGGGAACCGAATCATTTTGGGCAAGAGCCACGTGTTCCGCTTTAACCATCCAGAACAGGCCCGTCAGGAACGTGACCGAACCCCCTGCTCTGAGACCCCAGTGGAGCCTGTAGACTGGGCCTTTGCTCAGAGAGAACTCCTAGACAAACAGGGCATTGACATGAAGCAGGAGATGGATCAGAGGTAAAGAAAAAAGTGGAGGAAGCTGGTTCAACTTCAAGATCTGACATTTACATTGTTCGACTTATAAGCTGTTTCTGTATTCAGACTGCAGGAACTTGAAGATCAGTATCGCAAGGAGAGAGAAGAGGCCAACAATCTACTGGAGCAACAGAGACTAGTACGTAACGTAAACATAATAAAAAACATTTAAAATGAGTTTCCTTCACAAATAATGCTACATTTTAGTAGTACAAAATTACACTTTTTTTGTATTTCTTTTAAAGGATTATGAGAGCAGATTAGAAGCTCTGCAGAAACAGGTCGATCGATGTTATCCTGACGCAGCAGAGGAAGATGAAGAGCCTGAGGAGGAAGGTGAGATAGCTAAATTATGAAAATAAAATAAAATAAGATCTGTTTAGTTGATAAATAATCAGTACACAATGTAGAAAAATATAGTTATATTTATATAATTCAATACATAAATATGGAGTCTGATGTCTGAATTTGTGTATATGTGTGTGTTTTGAATATCTTTTGTATCCACTCTCTTTCACCCAATAGTGCAATGGACGGAGAGGGAGACAGAACTGGCAATGTGGGCTTTCCGCAAATGGAGATGTTATCAGTTTACATCCCTTAGAGATCTTCTTTGGGGCAATGCCATTTTCCTCAAAGAGGCCAATGCCATTAGTGTGGAGCTGAAGAAGAAGGTGAAAGCTTTAGTAAAAGAACAGGATCCTTCCATTGAACTTAGAATATGACAGCATCATAACTGACTGTGCCTAATGTCTCTCACAGGTTCAATTCCAGTTTGTGTTATTGACGGACACACTTTACTCTCCTCTTCCGCCTGACCTGTTACCGCCTGAAGCAGCTAAAGACAGAGAGAAAAGCCCATTTCCACGCACCATTGTAGCGGTAGAAGTTCAGGATCAGAAAAACGGAGCCACGCATTACTGGACCCTAGAAAAGCTCAGGTCATTTTTACAGATTTTCATATTATTTCACGTTTTTACATATTTACAAATTTGACATATTTTTCTTCGACAATGGAAACTTTAGATGTAAAGAAGAAGCTCATTTAAATTAGGCTATTTACACATTACTGATTTGAAAGCTTTTACAGGTAATCATCTTTTTAATCATCAATTCACTGACTAGTGTTAAATAACGTTCAGTAGCTATTATTTATAGATCCTAGATTTTTTTTAATATACGTACACACCCACACACGCACACATGCAAGCAACAGTTTTTTAATGTTTTGAAAAAGTAATCTTAAAGGGATGAATCCTAAATATTTCATCTTCTATAATCTGGCCCGGATTAAGAATTCAGAGGCCCCTGGGCACATTGTCTTGTTGGGCCCCCTACCCTATAGTTGAATTAAAAAATAAGAACAACATAGTATTTTAAAATAAAATGAATCTACAGTATAATGTATTGTGCGCATTTTTAAAATAAATGCTATACAGTACATATATTTATAGCCTACAGAGATTTTACTTATTTTAAAAAGATTTAAAGCACGCTTTGATTAAAAAAATACTAATAAACTTATAGTGAAAATGAATGGTTTTTAGTATGCTTCTTCAAGTTCACTGAAGCAGTACTAAAATATATGTTTTAAAGGGTATTCGTTATAAATACAAATTATTTATATTAAGATGTCGCTAACATTTAGCACTAGGTGGAAAATAACTGTTTATAGAATATTTAAAATAGCTATTTAGATGCTGTTTATGCACATATAAAAAGACTAAACCTTATTAAATACCCACAAGCCACTTGTGACTTTATATCACATTTTCATTATTTTAATTTTTAAACAAAAATATTTCCTTTTTTATTAAAAATAAATGTATTTCCAATCTGACATGTAATAGGAAAAAAAGAAGAGTGAGTTCATCAAACGCTGGATTCGAACCGTTGATCGATCGCATCAAAATATTTTGCCACACGCTTTACGAGCTACGCCACTCATGGTGCTCTTTAGTTATGTTGTCTCTGTCAATCAAACAGTGCTGGGCAGAAATCGTTTAATTAGTTCATTCCAACGAGGTGCGTTATTTGCACTTAGCCTAAATAGATACTCCAAAATCAATGTTTTTTCCTCCTCGCTGGGGCCCCAAGTGCGCACGGGCCCCTGGGCCTGTGCCCATAATGCCCATTGGATAATCCGGCCTTGTCTATAATAAATTTATGAATCAATGATTTTAAAGCAGGGGTGTCTAAACTTGGTCCTGGGGGACCAGTGTCCTGCAGTTTCAACCCCAATCAGGCACACCTGGGCTAGCTAATCAAGCTCTTACTAGGCTTTCTAGAAAAATTCTTTGCCGGTGTGTTGAGTCAAGTTGGAGCTAAAATCTGCAGGACACCGGACCTCCAGGACCGAGCTTGGACATGCCTGTTTTAAAGGGATAGTTCACCCAAAAATTTAAATTCTGTCTTTATTTACTAACCCTTTAATTGTTTCAAACCATTATAAGTTTCCTTTTGTTATTGAACGACATTTAATTTTGTTTGAAAAACTGTAACCATTGACTGCCATAGTATTTGTATTTCCTACTATGGAAGTCAATGGTTACAGGTTTCCAGCTTTCTTCAAAATATCTGCTTTGGTGTTCAACTGAAAAAAGAAACTCATGAAAGTTTGGAACCACTCGAGGGTGAGTTAATAGCGAGTAGATTTTCATTTTGTGGTGATCTATCCCATTAAGGCTTGTGCTTACTGGAATGAGTTTTGCTCACACTTATTGATGTGATGTGTTTTCGAGATGCTTTCGGCATACAAGCCATAAAAGAAAATGAAGTAAAAGGAAAATCACCAACGAATCCTATTTGATCTGTAATTCCTGTGTGCTCTTTTGTGCTTGAGCGCCACCAAGTCAAGTTTTAGGCAAGGCAAAGCAAGAATATTTATATAGCACCTTTCATACACAGTGGCAATTCAAAGTGCTTTACATAAACAAGAATAAAAGAGACAAGTATAAGAGAACAAAAAACACAGATAATAAAAATGATAAAAACAGATGAAAATGTGTTAAAACAGGTAATAAAATAATGAAAAGGAAAAAAAGACACAATAGTGCGATCTGTCGGACGTACCACAGTGCTCATTCAGCTAAACAGATGTGTTTTTAGTCTTGATTTGAATGTGCCTAATGTTGGAGCACATCTTATCATTTCTGGAAGCCGATTCCAGCAGTGAGGGGCGCAGTAGCTGAAGGACAATTCACCCTCCTTTGACTGAACCCTTGGAATTTCTAGTTTGTATGATCCTAAAGATCTGAGTGATCTATTAGGTTTTTATTCAGTCAGCATATCTGTAATGTACAGATGTCCTAGGCCATTTAGTGATATAAGTAAGAAATACTTTAAAATCTATTCTGAATGTAACTGGGACTTTTACTGTACCTTCAGCAGCTCAAGGCATGTGTACAAAAGTGGCAATCTCATTGGCTGTCAAACCCCAAAAAATGAGTCTGCGGTGTTTAGAAATAAATATAAATAATGTTTTACGTCTGGCATTTTGTGCTTCGGTGTACACATTCATGTCGTTGCATTTTTTTTTTTTTAGTCATGAGGTCTTAAACTTTAATAAGCACAAAAACAATCCTAGTCTACATAGGTATTTAACTTGAAATCTTGGGCATAAATGTCAATCCCAAATTTGGCTTTCTCTATCGTTGTATTGTGTTTGAACAACTATTTCAAAACACCTTGGTATTGAGGATTTCAGGGGACATCTGATTCAGAAAATTGTACCCCAATAACAATATTTATGAAAAATATTACGGATTTCAATTTTCAACAGAATATTCATGATCAGTTTATACGGTATATCGGCAGCTCTGTGATTCATGTATTGCTAATGTTTTGGGTTTTTGTTTTACAGACAATGACAATCTGCTGAAAAGTGACATTTTTCCACAGTTTTCCTCTTTTTAAATGTTATTTGGGGTTAAGTTTTCTGTCCGGGTCAGATTTTCTCTGAAATCCTCAAGTTCTCTTAAACATGATCAGTGGGAAAAAAAGATGTTTTAAAATAATTCTGTGTACCTGACTGTTCAAACACAATCAGCTGATAAATATAGGATTAACATTTTTAACTTAGGTTTCGGTGTAATGTTAGATTTTATTATAGATTTATCCATCACACTTCTAGCCATTTTTGAAGTAGCTCAAAAACATTGTTATTGTAAAATGAATGTATAATAAAAAATCGTTCAGTTAATGAATACTAGATAACCATTGTTATTGTAAAGAAATTAGATTTAAAAAATTGTTCCTCTTCAAACGTTGACTAATATGCATTAATATATGTGCAATGGCGCTCTCTGCAGGCAGAGACTGGATCTGATGAGGGAGATGTATGATCGAGCTGCTGAGGTGCCCAGCAATGCTGTTGAAGACTGTGACAGCGTGCTGACTGGAGGAGATCCTTTCTACGACCGCTTTCCCTGGTTTCGTCTGGTTGGAAGGTCAGTTATGAGGACTCATCTGAGCATGACTAGACAGAGTAGCTGTTGTTCAGTACAGAACACCTCTTCACTCCGTCTAATAGATATTCACAAAACAACAAATTATCAGCAACAGCCCTGTCAGAGATGACTCTAATCAAGTTATAATTGTATTTGATTAGTCTACTGAATGTAAAATTAATTTAGTTTTCACTTTTGTTTTGTAGTTTATAATGATCTATTTCTTCTAGTGATAGTAGCAGAAAAAAAACTGTAAATAGAAATGTAATTAAAGCTCTAGGGTACATTTAATATTGATATTCATCTGAGGAATAAGTCCAGAGTTATAGCCCACGCGCCTTTTAGGAGTGCAAAGTTTTGATATTGCTTTATTCAGAAGAGCATGAAATCGATTTTACATGCACTTTAAAAATCAGGTCACACACTTCTCTTTTGCCCTGTCTGTTTCTGAGCTGTATGAACTTCTCATTCTCCTGCCTTTACTATATCTTAAAAGATGTGTTTGTACAAAAAAGAAAAAGAAAATCATCTTCATTTGATCACCCTCATGTTGTTCCAAGCCCACATGACTGAGGAGATGTGGACCAATTTGTCATAAAAAGATATGACTCATTTTTAATCAATGAATGAATCAAACACTCAGCTGGGGTGCCTGTCAACCTTTCAGTTGGTATGTTAAAGCTATTACATGACATCAGAAGATTTGGGTTAAGAAATGTACAAGCTATAGATTCCATTTGAAATCATTTTAGAGCTTATTATACACCATGCTCATGCGTGTTCATCATATACCGTTGGCTGAAACAATATTCTGAAGGTACCGTTTGAAAACGTTTTATGTTCTAAAAAAGTCAAACAGGTTGGAACAGCATGATTACTATTTAAACCTTTATTAAAGCTTTGTGAACTATGAAATTTACTATCATTCAAAAGTGTGGGGTTAATTAAAAGTGTGTGTATTAATTTTAGAAGTATCACTTAGATTAAATTTATGTAATCCTAAATTTTCTTTTAAAAATTGTAATTATGAGACTTTTTTTCTCACAGTTTAAAATATTGGAATATTTTAAGCTGATGCTTCAGTTTTACAGTTACTTTCAAAATCATTCATGCTGATTTGGTGCTTAAGAAATGTAGCTTTTTCTCATAAAAAGTTTAAAACAGTTGGTGATTCTTTTTTTTGATAGATAAATAGCATTGTCAAAAAAAGAAAGAATTTATTTGAAATAAATGAAACATAAATAAATTATGCATTACTGTCACTTTTGACAAACAAAATATAAATTTTGTTCCTTCACTGATTCCAGACTTTTGAATAGTTCATTCTCAGAAATAAAGGTGCAAAAACCTTTTCAAAATGTAAATGTTTGAACTTAAATTGTCGGCATTGGTATCTTAAATGTATATAATAATACCTCAATTAATGCTGAAGTCTACCTTTTGAAAAGGTGCTGCCCCTCATACCTTTATTTCTGTGAGTTTGTGTTAATCTTTGCTATTCTTAACAGAATCATGTTATGCTGCCTGTTCACATTCCTGATCAGTATTTCTAGGTTCTGTATTACTTATTTATCCGTGACCAAGCTACTAAGTGAAGTTGCCCAATTAGAAGTGTATACGCACCCACTTGCGAGCAGAAGCAATTAAATAGATAGATGCCCCCCTCATACTAACTGGGCTCCCGTGTCTTTGGCTACACCAGAAACCCCCTTTTCTCCACATGCCTTAGTGAGCAAGCGAGCGAGCCCAACTCCTCCCCCACCCCCTCTGAGCCCACCTCCACCTCTGAACTCACTGAGCTCGTCCAGTCTTGGCCAGACAAGAAGGTGGGGGCAGAGCTGGATGACGATGGTTTCTTATCAGACGACCCATGCTCGGATTTAGAGGAGGAGGAGGGGGAGGATGATGATGATGATGATGATGATGATGACGAAGAGCTCTGCAGAAGCTCCGGCAAAGCTGAGGACCCGTTTTATGATCGCTCACCATTGTTCAGTGTAGTAGGAAGGTTGGTGAGGTTTCAGGAGCATGCTGGGAAAGGAAACTAGCTCTTTCACACTGAGACTGGGTTGTTATGCAACATCGCCTTTTAACAGTGGTATTGCACAGCACTCATTAAGTCTATATTTTTTATATATATTTAATTATATATTTATTATATTTATGATGTGATAGGTTTGCTTATACAGTGCGTTATGACTGGACTTCCATTTAACACAGAGTTGAAAAAAGCCAGACATATGGAAGTAGCATAATAAAGAATATACAAACTCTGTGAGTAAAAGACATTTTAAAAGTTTTTAAACTCGGAGCTGATAGGGTTTTTTTTTTGCTCCGAAGGAACTTTTCACAGTTCCCTGAACTATTGACATAATTATTTGCTTTTTGACATGTTTGCAGCACAGGAACTGGGAGCAATTTGATGTTCTAGAAACACCAACTGGGGGAATTATGCTAGCGCGTGTTTCAGTGCAGTGTCTAATCTAGCACAGTAGGAAGTACAGTGATGGACTGTAAGTTGATTTAAAAGTATTTGAAAGTGTTGCGAGACTTACACATTGAGAAAGCTTTACCAGTTTGTCTTTGTCTATGACTGCATATCTCAGCCTCGATGTTATGCAAGTTGTCACAGCTGGTTTTAGTCCTCATTTTTATTGTTGCATCTATGCTCCTTCTCCATTGTTATAAAACTAGACACACAGTGAAATGCTGACGTCCTCCATCCTCCAGTTGAAATTTAGCATTTGATATTAGACTTGGCCTGCTAGTGTTACTTCAGAAATCCTGCTGGGGGTGTGAAAACAGTAAGGCGAACGGTACAGGAGAAGTTCGTTTTCAGGGAATTGGATCTGGATTTGCACCGGCTTTTTGAAAAGTCTTGAGTAAACTTGTGCATAAATTCTTTACTATCAGAACACCATCAAAAAAAAAGTGTAGTGGCAGCTTTTTCCAGCATGCCTTGTATAACATTAATGTTGTTTTATTGTGGTTACATCCATGAATACGAGCACTGTCTAAATACACAGTATAAGGTATACTCAGGGGCGCCGCTAGCAATTTTGGGCCCCATGAAAAAATATGAGGATGGGCCCCTTACTACCAAGCTAGCTATCCAAACTTTTTGTCTGCAGTGTAGTTATACTGACCTATGCATTTTATTATTGATTTTGTCCACTAATCAGTATTTAGTAAGAGAACGGCCATGACTGTAGCTAGCAGATGATTTATTGTTCAAATGTAAATGTAGTACAAAAAAAGCAACAGTAATCAAATAGTCACTGAAAATTGTACATTTCTAAACACACAAAACACCAATGTGTCACTATTTAAATAACTGTACTGCAATAGTGTCTCATACAATGTGCAATACACTGGAACAGTGACAAATCAATAAGACACAAAATTATATTACAATGAGACCCATAAATGATGCTGCGTGCATCATCCGGGTAATTAAACTACACTTATTTTTAGAGTGTTCATTGTGAACGCACTACCTACACTATTTATACTACACAATGGCGTAGAATAGTGCATAAGTATGCGATTTGGGATGCAGCTGATGTTAACCTCGAAGACATCGCTGCTTTGACAGTTTACCTGACGATCGCTCTCAACAAAGCATCAACTCTCTTTCCGCTACTGACGGACTGAACCATACAGTGAAAGGAGGAGAGTGCAATTTGACAGTGACAGACACGAGGGGCTGATATAAGCCGTATTTTTATTTTTTATTTCTAATAAATTGTTTAACTTGTAATTTAGAGATACATTTATAATTTATATTCCGTTATAGTACTGTTATTAATTATAAAGCAGATCTCTGTTGGCCCCTAAAGTGCATGGGCCCTTAGAATCGCCCCAACTTTTTCCCCCTCAGCAGCGCCCCTGGGTATACTTTGAGTTTTTTTCAACTGTTAATGTAACGTGGTAAGTTGTTTTAACTCAGGGAAATAATTTGAAACAATAAATGATTATTATTTAAATATAATGTTAAACTCAACATCTTAAGTTGAAACAAAGTATCTCTCTAGGTTAAGTTGACTCACAATTTCAAGGCAGCTGCTGAACATGTAAGTGTCACGGTTGGGGTTGGGGAAAAGGAGAGCGAGGACCTAATTGCAGAATGAAATGAATTTTTATTAATAATAATAATAATAAAATAAAACAAACAGGAAAACAAACAACCCCGAGGGGGAAAACATTAATAAAACAAATAAACAATCAAAAAACAAACTTGACTGGGCTGGCAGGGATAGAGCAGGACTGGACAAGGCTGGACAAGACTGGACAGGATAAATAACGACGACGAACTGGCACAGGACAGCAGACATGAGGAGAATTTAAAGCATACATGATTAACAAACAAACAGGTGAACATAATAGACTAATAATGGATTAACAAGAAGGGTGGGGCTAGACAATAGACAGGAGAGCGCGTGACAAACACAAGCCACACACTCACATAAAAGACTAGAACACACAGCCAATGAGAGAACTCATTAACTGTGTGCTCATGACAACACAAGCACGCAAGACACAAGCACACGATAAAATGAAAACATCCTACCGTGCGCTCACACACGCAGCGTGCATGTTTCAACCCCAGCGCCACCCGAAACAGAACCAGACTAGACTTAAAAGGCGCTGGGAAAGAAAACGCACGCTGCAGACAAACAGATCACAAGGACGAGAGCGCGCGATCGCGAACACGCCCAGGCCCCGCGCGCCCGCATCACGCGGGAGCGCGCAAGGTCCGAGCGCGCCCAAAATCGGCGCTCATACAGACACAAGGACAACAGATATGACTAGACAAAAGCTAGTGTCCGGACTCAGCCACAAAAAACAGGAATTAACTGGACAGGAGTGGCAGAACCCTGACAGTAAGTTTAACCAATCTAAAACTTTTACAGTGTACAGTTGTGTGCTGGTTGCAACATGCTCCACCAGTCATATGTTCTGAGGAAAACTGGAGGATTTGTTTTCAAACTGAACGTGTTCAGTTTTTCCAAAGCAAAAGGAGTGAGTAATCTGTTAATAGTTACCATGTCTGCACCTTCTGGAATGAGAATGACTACCGCAGATGACATCTCATATGACAGATGAGCTAGTGATGACATATTATGACGTGTGTTTAGTACTGTAGTGGTGTCTCATTTCTTAGGGAAATATTTTCATCCCTTCCCCTTCAAATGTCAAAGAGAAGGGATAGGTGTATAGGCTTAGGTGTGTAAAAATGGGATTGGGCCTCAGTAATATGGCTGACCTAGATGCAGAAATATTATTGTATAAAGGGCCTTCATAACTATTAAAATGTCAAGGTCAAAATGTCCTGTTAAATAGAATTTGACTGATTTATGAAAAGCTCAGTTTAATTCAGTTGTATATCGGTTGTATTTATGTATAATTATCAAAATGGGCACATTTTTACATTACTATCCAAATCAAAAAGAACGAAGGGGTCAGTTATATGGTGGTAAATACAGCGGTCAAGCATACATATAATCTGCTTAGTCATAGTTCACTGAAATGTAGATTAATTTTTTTTATTGTAACAAAAAAAAACATCAATATTCATTTTTATTTAAAATTATACCACTTGACATTAAAAAACATGAAAACAACACAACTTTCTAAGGAGAATATATTTAGATCATTTTATTGTGACATTTTTGAGAGGGAATTATGTGAATCTTTTGGTCAACACCCTCAAAGAATTGAAAGAAATGTCTTTTGTGACTTAACTTATTCAGCATGTCTGGACTTTACCCCGTCTTCTCCCATTTTCATACATTTGACTTCCATCTGATCGCTGCAGACACACACCTTGAGCTTTAGGTTTGATTTGGACCTAATGGCTGATAATCAAAATGGGGAATTTGCCGTATCTGATTCTCGTATCACGCCAAGGTCTGTGTCCCAGCTTTACATGCACCGCATTACTTCTTCAAAGGCCTCCGTCAGCTTTGAAGCGCTTTCTCCAAACACTCATATTAGCTGTTTGTTTTGTGTTCCGCAGAAACAAACAAGACCAGATTTTTGTTACATGGCATGAACTTCTGATGAATGAGGGGGAAAAAAAAGCTATTCATCTAATTACTTGCTAATTGGTTCCCATAATGCTGCAGTTTGGTTCCTCCAAGTGTTCACATTTCTCAAGATGAAAGAGCTGGTTTCTAGCACAGCTGTCTCTCTTCTGGGCATGTGAGATCATGTGCCGTTTTTGCTTTTTTTTGTCAGATTTTACATGGAAACCTTTGTTGAATTGGCTCACTCTTTTAAGTTGCGCTTGAGCAATGTACTGCACATCTGTGTCAGTATGGCCGCTTTCTGCAGTGTTTTATTTCCTTTTTTTGATGTCTGTTAATGGTATTGTCTGTTCACGCTCGCAGTGTCCAGTAATGCCACATTTTATGTCACCTCTTTCACTTTTTTGTCCCAAGCATGCTTTTTTGTACCTCACCAAACTTTTTTTTTTCGGCCACCACTTTTGTATTATTCAGTGTCTGTGGAGGATGGGCAATGTAGTCCTTGACAGCAAAATATTTTTCATAATTATTAATTAAATTAAAAAAAAATTGTAAAGAAAATCAAATTGTCAAAAATAGAAACAGTCTGTTTTCTTGTTCTGGTAATAGATCTATAGATTTTCTAAATATCCCATATTCTTTTACATGAATATACATCCAGTCACTCATATAACATATTAAATCACAAACTGACTTTTTATAGTGATGTGTAAACAATGAGACCACTAGTCAAAATGTAATAACAAATAACTTCAGTACAATGCAGATATTTTTATGAATTTGCAGCATGATTTCTGCCAAAGCATCCTCTGTGATTTTAATAGAAGCAATAAAAGTTTACTTTTTGTTCAGTATTTGCTTTCATTAGTGACCGACAATAGAATATCTACAGTAGAAATATTATTTACACGTTACTGTTCAATGGTTTGTGGGTTCTATGTTCATGTTTTATTTGATCAGAAATAAACAGTATTTTTGGTTAATAGTAATTATATTTGAAAATAACAATTAAATGCAGTTTATTAATTATATTTGATCACGAGATAACAAAGATTAATTAACAGTAACTATTAATCAGGTATCGTTCTAAAATGATTCTTGAGCATTTCATTGTTGAACTATTTATGGAAATTGTGGTAGTTTTATTTATTTAATTATTTTTGGTTATTTTAGGATTCTTTGTTGTAAAGAAAATTCAACAGAATTTTTAATATACATTTTTACAACATTCGAAATGCTTTGCTGTCACTTTTGATGAATTTAAACTTAGTTTAAAGATAGTTCTTTAAATTTTAATACCCTTGTTAAAAGTGATTTCTATATATCTCTATGTTATTTTCTAAATCCTGTGATTTGGTTGTCACAGAAGTGTGAAAGCTTATTTTTATCTAAAAAAAAAGCAACAACAAAAAAAAAAAAACATGTGACATTTTAGATATCATGATCATTTACTTTGTGCATGTAGTTTTTATGAACAAAAATATAACTATCAGTATTATATATTTCACTGTTCCAATTTTTTTTTCTGCCCTCAAGTTGCAAGTCTCTAACAGTATTTCTCACAGCTCTGATAAAAGGTCGGAAATGCAAGATGAAGAGAAAAAAGTCACAATTACTGCAATATTAACTTGCTAGACTTAAGTAATCCTTAACCTACTATAAGACACAAACTTCCTTGCAATTTCTTATGGTATACATTTATTGGCTTATTTATAGTTTTGAAACATAATCCTTAATTTTCTGTGGTCTCAGAATTATAATTTTTTTTCCTGTAGATTTTTAAGTTCATCATCACGAGTCCCCTGCTTCTTAAACTTTCCCAAAATGTTAAATAGTTCTTAAGGCTCACCCAATCTTAATCTGTAAGCAATAAATGCAATCATGTCCAGGGCCACAGCAGTGCCTGTTTGTGTGTCTACTGTATGTCGCTCAGTGTTGAGTCTGTCCTGTTTTTACACATTCAATCCTTTGGGCACATGTTTTCTTTGCCTCTCTCCTGCAGGGCGTTTGTCTATTTAAGTAATCTGCTGTACCCTGTGCCTCTCGTCCATCGGGTTGCCATCGTCAATGAGAAGGGAGAAGTCAAAGGTTTCCTCAGAGTAGCTGTACAGGCAATATCAGGTAAGATCAGGACCACAAGTGTCCTGCAATTCCTACTGGTGAGTAGAGGGGCATATACTGTATACTGTATCTATCTTAGGATTTTTTTTTTTTTTTGAGAACTTCAAATCAAGTGATTTATTTGAAAATGATATATTTATTGATAGTTTGTGTTCATGATATACTAAATCTTATAATTCTGTCTGATGCTGTTTGAATACAGAACACAAAAAACGTGTTGCTTATTTATTTATTGTTAAAGGGATAGAGCACCAAAAATCAAAATGATATCATCATTTACTCATCCTTCAATTGTTCCAAACCGGTTTGACATTCTTTCTTCTGTCAAACACAAATTAATTTTTGGAAAAAGAAGCCATTGTCTTACATATTTTTGCAACATTGTTTAAAATTTCTTGTTTTGTGTTCAGTGGAAGTAAGAAATTTTTAAAAGTTTAAAACCCCTTAAGAGTGAGTAAATTTTCATTCTTTGCGTGAAGTATCTCTTTAATAGTTTAAAATGTTTAAATAAATAAAAAACAAACACTATAATTAGACTTCGCAATGCACATTATGAAAGCTTATGAGATTTGCTGAAGATTATAGTGCATTTACACAGCTTGTTTTAAAAGTATTTAAGTTTAAATTTGTTTGAAGATTGAAGATACATTTCTACGTATAAAAATATGGCTAGTGAAAGGCTGAAAGCATCAGTAATACAGTATGTGGTGTTTATTGTGGTATTATATGTAATATGAAGGGCAAACTGTGTGTGACTTCTTGTGGAAGTGATGTGAAGGTGCTCTGGTTTTTCCTCCAGCCGATGAAGAGGCACCAGACTATGGCTCTGGTGTCAGACAGTCAGGCACGGCCAAGATTTCTTTTGAGGACCAGCAGTTCGAGAAGGTATTAACATTTACTTACTTGCAGTTAAACCAAGCTGAGTTTAACAAGACTAGTTTAAGCTAGTTCTTAAGTATGTCTTTGGAAATACGCCTTGTGAGTGTGATCTCTATATTAGTTTGTTTTAGTAGTTGTCAGAAATACTAAATATGAACAAGGAATTCTTTCTTTGTTCTCGCAGTTCTATATTTACAGTTTAGCAGTTCTCATTTCAAATTTAGCTTTTTTTTATATTAACTTTTTTTTTCTCAGATTTTTTCTATTGAACATTTTTCACAATTGCAAGTTAATATGCTCTTTAAGAATTGTCATTTCAAACGTTAATTATATTTAATTGTCACTTGAAAAAAAAATAGAGAAAGAATTGTAAGAAATTAACTTTTTTTAATTTTATGCCAAGGTTCGATACAAGAAAACACACACAAAAAATGCAAGGTCTAAAGAACAAACCATCGTCACACAATGACATGCCTAATTAGCCTAACCTGCTTAGTTAACATAATTAACCTAGTTAAGCCTGTAAATGTCATTTTAAGCTGTATAGAAGTGTCGTGAAAAATATCTAGTAAAACATTATTTACTGTCATCATGGCAAAGATAAAAGAAACGAGTTATTAGAAATGAGTTATTAAAACTATTATGTTTAGAAATGTGTTGAAAAAACTTCTCTCCTTTAAACAGAAATTGGGGGAAAAATACAAACAAATGTAAGCAAAAACAAAATAAACACAAAGCAAGTAAAAGCAAATACTAAAAACAAAGTAGACACAAGCACATAAAGGGAAATACAATAATAATAATAATGATATTCAATACAATAAAAAAAAAATTATATTAATAATGAATTGGCATGTTTTTTTTTACTAATGCAGACTCTTTCACTTCATTCGTGAGACAGTTCCTAATCTTTGGAGCATAGTGACTGAAAGAGATGCTGAAATTTACTCTGTAAAATATTTAAATTGTAGCTCTTGACTGGAGGATCAGGTTATGCTGTGCTTTAATTAAAATATATATCTATATATATATATTTTTTTAAAAATCAATCCTTTGGTGCACTGGTAAACGGTGTAATTCTTGTGTAATTCTTGTAAAGCTTGTGTAATATGTTCTAATTTCTTCAATCTCATTATTATACTCTAGTCTAGCTGCCTCATTTTGTTTCAGTTTGTTTGTTTCAGCTTTGTTGAACCCGTAGGTAAACCAATGAACACAACATTACAGTAGTGGAGTGAAGATAAATCCATGATTTTTTATTTTTATTTTTTTTGCATCATTAAAAGATAAGAAAGAATGAATCCTGGCAATGTTACTCAAGGGATAAAATATATTTAATATATGTCAAAATATTTTTTTTTCTTTTTTTTTCTGTTGAGCAGTTCCAGTCAGAGTCGTGTCCTTCTGGTCTTTCACGTGCTGCCGTTTCTCAGGAAGAGTTGAGGATTGTGGAGGGTGAAGGACAAAGTGCAGAGATGGGACTGTCAGCAGATGAGGTCAACAATAATACATGTGCAGGTAAAAAACAAACAAACATGAATTTCAATGGTCAATAGCAAATTATGGGTTTAAATATGGCGACAATACATTATTTTACATTTTTATTTTTAAGTAATACAACTCCAGTTGAGGACACAACAACAAAAACTTGAACATCCCCCATAAAACTGATCTGGTCACCCTATTTTAAATAACTAATTCTGTATAAGCTCAAACAATATTGATTATTGATCATTTTGATTGATTGTTTTTTTAGATTCTTTGATTCTGTAGGAAAAAAATCAGTGACTTTAGTGTCAAGCTTTATCAACTTAATGGGTTAATAATAAATAAAATAAAAGTTTTGGAATAAAAGTTTTAATTTTGACCCCAAACTTTTTAAACTGTTGGATGTGTTAGTGGGGAAAAGGCCTGTGAGTGAGTGAAAACTGAATCTACTGTATATGTCAGTTTCAGCTGCCCAGTGGAATTTTCAGATCTCTTTGACTTGACATATTTTCTTTCATGTGCATTTCATAGCTAACCCAGAGGAGCTGGACAGCCCTGTCAAAACAGGTCTTGATGGGATGCTGGACGGCGCTCTGGATCACTTGAGGATTGGCGAAGTCTTCACATTTAGAGTTACTGTTCTGCAGGCGTCAAGCATTTCCGCCGAGTATGCAGACATATTCTGCCAGTTCAAGTGAGTGCCTCTGTTCTCTTCTGAACTTTCCACCAGCGCACATTTGACATTGCTCTGTATCTAATTTACTTTCATTAAACTTCTCGTTTGTAGTTTTATTCACAGGCATGATGAAGCGTTTTCCACCGAGCCGTTGAAGAACACTGGACGTGGTCCACCACTTGGCTTCTATCATGTGCAGAATGTGAGCTTTACACTGTAACGCACAGCACTACATCACACTCTTTTATTATGCTGAGAGTAAAACACTTGTTTCTTCCATTTTTCCAGATTGCAGTGGAAGTGACTAAGTCCTTTATTGAGTACATAAAAACTCAGCCAATCGTGTTTGAAGTCTTTGGACACTACCAGAAGCAGCCTTTCCCTGTGCTCTGCAAGGATCTCATTAGGTAGATCCCGGCAATATTTGTTATTTCCAACTCTGATTAATACATGCTACAAATGTCTGGATTCATCCATCAAAGTTATGCTAAAGTGAAGCCAAATCTTTTTATTCTTTCAGTCCATTGCGTCCGTGCAGACGACAGTTCCCGAGGGTCATGCCTCTTTCCAAACCAGGTGAGAGCAATGAATGTTTTTTTATGACTATTAACATTGATTACCTTTTTTACCTCCATTGGGAACTGTCTGTTTTGTTACCCAAAAAATCTAAAATAGTTGTAGGTTGAAGTTGTTTAGCATAAGTTTAAAGCTGTTTAGCACAAGAAGGGCACCAAAAACAGCAAATACTATATACTAGGTACCACATTTGCATCCCAATTCAGAGACTGCATCTTTCCAAGAGACAAAGATTTTGGAGGATGTGTTCTTCAAAGTCCGCAAAACCATACCTGTCAACCCTCCTGTTTTTCCCGGGATTCTCCCGTATTTCACAGTTCTATCCCGTTATCATCCCGTAAAGAGATTGTCCAGTATGTCTCCTGTAATTTCAGTCTTTCTCTGAAAGTTGGCAATAAACATTAAAGAGCTGATCCTCCTAACACGCAACCCATACCGCCGAACCACCAGGGGCCGACCCTTTCCTTTTCATTACAGGTGCCGTCGCTCCTCCTATGCAATCCTAAAAACAGTCATAAAGCGGTGCGTGACTATCAGCTGATGCGCTCCATAGTGATAAATAGACGCTGTTTCCCAAACGGATTCTGTACATGCTATTTGAAGCTGAGCAAAAGTGGATGCTGGGTTATGTGTGCGTGTTTGAACAGACGTATACACATAATTAATAATAATAACATCTAAAGATGTAGATCTTGATGAGGTTTTTGTCCTAAATGAGAATAAAACGTTAGGAAAACATTCGGATGCTTTCATTATAGCGTTGGATGTGTGCATTGTTAAAGTGACACATCTGTTATTTAATGTAATCAAACAAAAAATCTAAATAAATGAGATTCATTCGTTGGTCTTTACATTCGTTGCTTTTCATTAAGTTATACAGTGAGAAAAAGATTAATGAGATTTGATAACTTGGTTCTATTTCTTTAAAATAGCTCCTTTTATTAAGCTAAACTGTTTGCTAATGTATACTGTTAAATTTTGTTTTGTAAATAATAATACTAAAAAGTATTACTGACTGTTTAACTGTTTATTTACAATGAAACAGCTCCAGAAAACATATTTAATATGGGGATTTATTTATTTTTGGGGGCGGGGGAATCCCTTATTATGGTGGGTGTATCCTTTATTTCCACATCCCAGTGTTGACAGGTATGCACTAAACCCAAACCGCTTGTTGTAAAATGGAGCGGTCTAGTCTAGACTGTACACAATACCTAGATGCTGTATTGTGTCAGCTGCAGTGTATGAGTGGCAGTAACGTTTGTACTGGACCTTTTAAACATGATTTTGAACTGATATATTATCCAAAGCAGCTTAAAAATGAGGATTAAAGAAACACTTCAAATCACCAGAGAGCAGCGATATCGAGAGATAGATTTGTCAGATACAATAGATGCCATGACAAGTGTAAGTTGTAAATCTGTCTAAGAAAAAAAACTGTGTTCACAAGTTAATGTGATAGGTCTAAATATGTTCCATTTACGTATGTTCCACATGAATGTTAGGATATTTTGGGGGCGACAACAGATCCATTGGTTGTACAATATTCATTATACTGAAAAAGATGGTTGCATTTGAAGAAGACTTTGAATGCTGACTTAAATGTGCTGTATGCAGCCTCTGAATTGTGATGCAGCTATAGTATGAATGTGTGTATATGATAGAAATTCAGACGTGCTACATCAGCTATGTAATCATTGTCATACAGTATGGCCTATGGCATCAGTTCAGTCACTTTCTTTATGAATTCTCTCCAGTGGCTTTATGAGATAATAAAGCATTCGTTTAATTCATGCTTCAGCATTTCACTGCAAGCAGCAGAATATGTAAAGTACAGTATACATACTGTATGTACATTTTGGACACACTGCTTGACTCACAAACTGTTTTTCTCCTATTCTATATTATGATATAGGAAAAATTGTGTTGCCTTTTTTTTGCATTGCCGTTTGGGGTCACAGTGTTTATGTTGTTGGTGGTGGGTGTAGCCGCAGATAACGACACCCCTCCTGATCGGGAGAAGAACCTGGAGCTGATTCGCTACCTGCTGCCTGAGGTCTTCAACGGGTCTTTGGTGGACTCGCTGTCAAGCCACGCCCTCAATGCAGCAGGCGTGGCTGTTTCCTACCTCCTTGAGGGGGAGGAGCAAGCCAGACTGCCAGCTCCGCCCCTGTCTATCTGTTCAGTAATAAAAGCGCAGAAGCCGGGTCTGTAATGGTTCAGAGTGCCAAAGAATGTCCCTGAAACCCAACCTCTAGTCAGTCTAATGCACAATATATTTTGTCTGAAAATGTAGGAGTAATTTTAAATTCTGCTTGTTAAATAATAATAATAAAAAAAGAAAGTTTTGTTCAGTCAATCACTGATTTGTTCATTCCACTAGTCACAAAAAAATCCTCTGCATTGACAGACTAAAGAATGCCTTGTTTCAGGGACTGTGTTTCGGCCTGTTCAAACTGTGTGTGGGTGTCCTGTCTTTTTCTCTCCCTCAGCCTCTCCATACAAACCTCATCAAGCAGATGGACAATTCTGGCCTTTCTCTTTGACGTCATTTACCAGAAACTGATGAATAATACTGGAATATGTATTACTGCATGAGTAAAACTGGTTGTTCTGTGACTTGAAACTGAGCTTGATGATGCAGTGGTCCCTAAACCTTTGCAGGATTACAATTTTGTTATAATTGGATAGAAATAATTTAGCACGTTCTAAACTTAACAAAAAGCATCTCTCAAATAAAAATTCTGTTATAGTTTATTCACATTCGTGTCATTCTAAAGATAGATGGCTTTGTTCTGTGAAACATGGGAGAGGATATTATTTTTGGTGAAATTGTTTTTTAATTCTCTCATGTAATGTAAGTGATTGAACACTGGGGCTGTCAAGCACTATAAATGTCCATACCGTCTTTCGGATGAGACATTAAAACGAGGACCTGACTCTCTGTGGTCAATAAAAATCCCATGACACTTCTTGCAAAGAGTAGGGGTATAACCCATGGTGTCCTGGCCAAATTTCCTCCATCGGCCCTCATGGCCTACTAATCATCCCCATCCACCAAATTGGCTGTACCCCTATAGCCGGTGTGTGGTGAGCGCACTGGCACCGTAGTCCTGTGGCTGCCTTCACATCATCGAAGTGGATGCTGCACACTGGTGGGGGTGTGGAGAGACCCCCATCTCGTGATTGTGAATCGCTTTGGGTGTATGGCCATACACGATAAATGCGCTATATAAATACACATTACATTATAACTTATACCTTCTCAATATTTTGACATCTCTGTGTATGAGCTTGACACAAGTAGAAAAGGTCTGATTACTTAAAATGAATTTAGTATTGAAATTATATAATCTAGTTCACAAAATCAGACTTATGTCTTAATGAAATAAGCCCAGTTCTCTAATTCAACACATTGACCTACAGACTATGTAATATTCTAGCATGGGAAATCAGAATATTTGATGTATGGATAATTTTTAGGATATCTTCACGGTGCTACTTTGTCATTTTGGTGTTTGAAAGCCTCAACACTCTGCATTATTTTGTTTTTTTGCTATCATTATGACTTTTTTTTCTGATCATTTAGAGAAAAAAGTCAGAATTATGGAAAATAAACTCAGAACTGTGAGATTTTAACAGCTCAGATAAAAATAGACAGAATTGTTGTCCTTTTTTTTCTCTCAAAATTGCTTTATTTCCTGAAATTGTGAGTGTATTACTATAGTTATTTCTCTCTGATTTTCGAGTCTGGGTTTATGTCTTGCAGTTCTGATATTGACCTGTATAAAAATATTTTTTTGTTGTTATTATTTTATAGTTCGTAGTGTAAGCCAGCTTCCTTACAGTTTTCTTTAACAATAATTACATAAGAATAAATGGCCAGAATATTATTTTTAAAAGCCCCTTTTTGTTATTCTGGGTAAAAAAAAAAGCAAGTCATACTGGTTTGGAATGACACAAGGGTGTGAATATGAATACAGAATTAAAATGTTTGTGTGGACTGTCCTTAAAATAATTTGGCTTGGCCTGTGAGGAGGTTCAGGGATCGCCGTTATTCTCTTGACTTTAACAGCAGTGTGCCTTTACATCGGACCCCTGATCTTCCAGTCCTGCTCCTCTCTAACTATGCTCTATTCCTTCTCTTATATTGTGATCTGTATCTCCCTCTCTCCTGTGAGACTGCAGTATCCCTCTCATCTGCCACTAAATTATTATTTCCTTTGGTCTGCGATCAACCGAGCATTGATATGACTGTCTGTATTGTTCTCTCTTTCTCTGTTTTCTACATAGTACCCGCTACCAAACTGACAGCCCTCACCCGACCCACAGCAGGACCATGCCACTGTAAATATGACCTGATGGTCTTCTTTGAGATCTGTGAGCTGGAGGCCAATGGAGAGTAAGTGTTGTGTCTAGCCATTGATCTATTTATTTTAAATTGCATAGTAACAAATTCAGTCTGAGCACAGTGTAAAGTCGATTACTGTCTTCAATGGGCCATGCAAAATCAATTAAACGTAAATGTTATTATATTTCTATTGATTTTTTAGATCATGTTATTAGATTAAATGTAAATACCAGAATCAATCGTACATGCATTTTCATTCCAGTAGTGGACAGTATTACGTATTTATGCATCACTAGCGTACTTGATACAGTACTTTAAGCATCTGTACTTTATCGAGGTATGTTTATTTTTGCGAACTTTTACTTCCCTGCATGCCAAAACAAAACTTTCCTCTGTTAATTTTCTTGAATGAAATAAAAATAAGATTTTGTCACCTGCTCAGAGATATATAGTGCTGTTTAATACATGAAAATCTAAATTTGATCAGATAAGCTGATAAATTGGTTCACAAATGGCACTGAGCAATTCTTTTGTGAAATTAGCTGACATCTGCTCACGAGTTAAGAACTCACTGGTTCAAATGAGATGTTTAGAGTGTGTTTTCAGTAAATGATTCACTGAACAAATCCTTTGAATCAGTGAATCATTTACTGAAAACACACTCTAAACACATCATTTGAATCAGTGAGTTCTTAACTCATGAGCAGATGTAAGATAATTTTACAAATTAATTGTAAATCATTTGAATAGTAAATCCTTTACTGATCCACATGATTTGTTCCCCTCCAGTAAATAATTAGCTGATTTACTTTCAAAGTGAATCTCCAGTAAATCATTTACAGATACAAATGATCCGTTCAAAGTGAATCTCTTGTACATCGTTCATTGAGTCAAATCATCCATTCAAAGTGAGTCTAACAATTCACTGATTTTACAAACTGTTCTGAATGAGTTTCACCCCGTTATTGTGGTATCAAGTTTTCACTTAAATTATCTTGACTTGATATCATGATGAGCAAGACAAGCTTTGGTAATTAGACATTTTAGAAAAATGAACATTTCACAGGAAAAACTTTTAATTTTCTTCATTCATTCATTCATTTTCTTTTCAGCTTAGTCCCTTTATTAATCTGGGGTTGCCACAGCAGAATTAACCGCCAATTTATCCAGCATATTTTTTTAACGCAACGGATGCCCTTCCAGCTGCAACCTATCTCTAGCAAACATCCATACACACTCATTCACACTAATACAGTCTGGACAATTAGGCCTACCCAATTCACCTATACCACATGTCTTTGGACTTTTGGGGGAAACCGGAGCACCCGGAGGAAACCCACGTGACCACGGGGAGAACATGCAAACTTCACACAGAAATGCCAACTGACCCAGCCGAGGCTCGAACCAGCGACCGTCTTGCTGTGATGCGAACATGCTACTCACTTCGCCACCGTGGCGCCCCTTTTAATTTTCTTATTTAAGTAAATTAAATAATCAAGTACTTTTGCACTTTGACTCACATATAGTGAACATTATGACTTTATACTTCTACTGGAGTACTATTATATTAGGGTATCTATACTTCTACTCAAGTACTTTGTTTGCCATTTCATTTACAAAAATAGCTTTGCAAACGTTCAAAATAAATATTATAAGAATTAATGTTAAATATATAATTATTAAGCCTTGATATTAAGTCTGAACATGCCCATTATATTACTGTGGAAATCTAATTGGCGTGGTTTGGGGTTATTGATGTTCACTAAAAGAAATTTGTTGATTCTAATGATATTCTTTTTAACATCTGATGATTGAGCTGTGAAAAGAACAATGCCAATTCATTGTATCCAGTTTGTATGATTATGTTAAAGTATAGCGTACAGTATTAATAGTCTAATGAAAAAAGGTAACACTTTATTTTGATGGTCCATTTGAGTATCAGTAAACTGTCTACTTAATATCTGTTGATACTGACATTCAGCAGACATTTAACTGACTATAAGAAACTACGTACATGTCAACTTACACTAACCCTAACCTCAACCCTAATCCCAACCTAACAGTCTACTTATAATCTAATGAGAATTAGTTGCAATGTAACTTACATTCAACAAACGGACCATCAAAATAAAGTGTGACCAAAAAAAGTATAATTTTTTTGTAGTTGACATATATCTCTCTCTTACAGCTATATTCCAGCCGTAGTAGACCACCGAGTAGGCATGCCCTGCCATGGCACATTCATGTTACATCAGGTACTGGGAAATTCCCTTCCCTCCTTGGATTTTGTTATTTTTCTTGATAATATCATACCCGTTGACCCATACTAGTATTTTACAACCCAGACTCATGAAAAATACATGCCTCCAGGCGACATTTTACAAAAATAATATTATGCCGGTTATTGCACATCATGCAGCATTTCCAAAGTGGCCATTCAGTGTGTGGCATTAAAACCCATGTTCTTATTTCTCGGAAACAGAACTGTAGTAATGTTTTATTATATTAAGGCTGTTCAAAAAATCTAATGGCTGCTAGGTGGCACTAAAAGTTTAAGGCTTTATTGTGTTTGAATAATATTACACACACACTAAAACTTACCCTAAACCTGACCAGCAGTTTTTAAATGGAAAATATACTGCTGAAGCAACCATTTCTCCTTATTTTTAAACAGCTTTTACTTTTGTTTGTTACACTGTTTCATGTCACTTGAATTGAAGCACTACGGATGAGAAAACACTATGCTCATTATTATCAGTGGTGTAAAGTAACTAATTACAAATACTCGAATTACTGTAATTGAGTAGTTTTTCTCAGGGATTGTAATTTACTGAGTAGTTTTATAAATGTGAACTTTTACTTTCCCTTGAGTACATGTTTAGTGCAGTATCGGTACTTTTACTCCACTACTTTCCTTCAACCTGCAGTCACTACTTTATTTCTTTCTTGTCTATGGTCATTGTCTAAAGTAGAAAGATCAGTCCTGTGATTCCTGTTCAATTAAATCACACATAGAAAGTAAATCACATCATACTGAACAACCTTAAGACATGGGCGCTTTATAAATGCAGCAAACCTTTGGGAAACATTAAAAATGTCCAAGAAGATGTCGAAAATCTGTACACGCAATGATCCAGAGACTTTTATAGACTGCATGTCACTGAAAATGATGGATGTCGACTGTATGATGACTGAAATCGCCAAACAGCCTTAAACAATCACTAAATAGAACGAATGAAGAATGGAAGGAAGGGCCAAATAAAAGGAAGGACTGAACAAGGAATGGAAGGAAGAACAGAAGTACCAAATAAATGAAGGATTCAAGGAAGGACTGAACAACCCAAGGAAGGAAAGAAGGAATGAACGAATGAACAAACGCCCTAATGAAGGAACAATATGAAAGAAAGATTGAGCGAACAAATGAAGGGAGGAAAGAAGGAAGGACCAAATGAATGAAGGAAGAATTCAAGGAAGGACTGAACAAACTAAGGAAGGAAGGAAGGAACAAACAAACGAATGAACAAAAGGACCTCATGTATAAGGAACAAAGATAGGAACGAAGAAAGGAAGGAGGGAACAAACAAATGAATGAAGGAAGAAGAGAACAAGCAAACAATTGAAGAAAGGTTGGAAGGAATGAACGAAAATAGGAAGATCCCTAAATACACCACATGTTGGTTGTGCAGGGATGTGTAAACGTAACATTCTGTAAACGCATCAACTTTTCTACAGTGTAATACTCACTACTCACTATCTTGAGTACTTTTTACTCATACTTTGAGTAATATTTACTACAGATACTTTTACTCTACTTGCACTACATTTTTGGGCAGGTAATGGTACTTTTACTTGAGTATGATTTTTCAGTACTCTTTCCACCACTGATTATTATTAATACTGAGACCTCTGATCAAGCTTTTTCAAATATGAAGAAATGATTTTGGTTTGCCTCTAATACTCGTTTTAGCTGAAAACTGCCATGAATCTAATGCACTGTAAAAAAGCAAGTAGTTGACTTGCAACTCTGAATCAGAAAATGTTGGGACAGTATGGAAAATGCAAAAAGTAGTCATTTCTAAATTTACTTGCATTTCATTATAGACAATACAACAAACATTATTTAGCGAGTTCCTCGCGATTTTTAGCATTTTTCAAAATAAACATGTATTCCACTTTTGGTTCTTGCAACACATTTCAAAAAAAGTCGTGACAGGAGCAATTTAGGGCTAGTAATCGGGTAAATTGGTTAAATAAGAATGTGATTTTTAAACAGGTGATTGTAATTATGATCCAAGAAAGGTCTAGTCCTTTAGGAGCAAAGATGGGCAGTGGATCGCCAGGCTGCCAACAAATATGTGAGAAAATTATTGCATTGTTTAAAAACAATGTTCCTCAATGAAGGATAAGAAGACATTTCGATATTTATCATTTAACATTGGACAACATAATAAAAAGATTAAAGGAATTTCAGTGCATAAAAGCCAAGGGCGCAAGCCTAAGCTGAACAACCACGATCTCCGATCCCTCAGGCGGCACTGCATCAAGAATCGTCATTCATCTATAAATAATATTTCAATTCACCTTCATTTGTATAGCGCTTTTACAATGTAGATTGTGTCAAAGTAGCTTCACATAGAAGGTTATAGTAAATTGAAACAGTGTCGGTCCAGTTATTAGTGTTGGAGTTCAGTTTAGTTCAGTTCAGTTTAGTGTTGTTTAATATTCACTACTTAGAGTCCAAACACTGTAGAGTAATACATCGGTGCGCAGCTCAAGCTGCAGTCTAGGCGCCGGAGGCTGGAGAACTCAAGGGCTCGAGGGCTCACCACATGGGTCCTGGACTACTTTGGCAAACCTTTGTCAAGTGCCACAATACGTAGTTACATCCACAAATGCCTGTTAAACCTGTACTGTGTCAAATGGAAGCCTATAAAAATAATAAAGAACACTTTAAATGTCTGTTGTCTTGTCTGCAATGAAACACAAGTCAAAGTGAATGTAGAAATCACTACTTTGTTCAAAAACGTGTGTAAACCTGTTGCTTTTAAGGATATTAGTTTGTAGTAAGAAAACTCATTGCCTTAAAATTAAGTAATTATTAAGTAAATTTAAATGTTAATATTATTAACAATGTGTTAGTAAAAATTTAAATAAGTTGTCTTAACAGTTCCAAGTCAAAGAATGTGTACTCCCATTTGTTCAGTAAAGTTAAGGAGTTTATGCACTTTATTTCAGTACATAACTAATCACTTTTTACTGTGTATATTGCTAAAACTTCAGAATTTTTGCAAGCGTGTTGGTGAAGGCACAATTTTACACTGAGCCTGGGTGGGTATTTTAACATTAGAGTTAAATTCTGATATTTTACTTAAAGCAGTGTTTTCGCAATAACAGGGCATCCAAAGGAGAGTTACAGTCACCATAGTACATGAGACAGGAAGAGACATAGAGTGGAAGGAAGTGCGAGAGCTGGTTGTAGGTGAGTTTTGCCTCAAAGGCTCAAAATCTTAAGCGTAAATTAGAGTGATATTGATCAAATGGGATGTGTGTTTTCTGTGGTTTGCAGGGCGCATCCGAAACACGCCTGAAGCAGATGAGGCAATCATTGACCCCAATATTCTCTCCCTCAACATACTGTCTGCAGGATACATTCGACCCGCACATGATGACAGGTACATTCCCAAATCAGAAGACCAGCTTTTAAACTAAACATATGAGATCTTTAAAAATTCTGCTCGCCATTTTATATTCACAAATGCTTTCACAAGAGGTTATGGTACATACTTTTCTCTCCAAGAAAACTTAGTAGCAAAATATCTTCACTTGGGCAGTTTTCCCTCAATTCTTCATAACAGCAGCTCTCCATTTTAGTGATTTCTGTGCCTTATATGACTTTCTCCACAGCTTTGGCATATGATCTGAGCGCTGGAGCCAAGCCTGTGACAAACAGTTCTCTGCACAACTTTAAAGCTATGAGTTTTTGCCAAAGAGAAATGAGTCAGTCAACCAAACCTTCCAAACAGCTCGTAAAGGCCTGTCACAAGGGAGTGATTCTGAATCAAAGAGCACAGCAACAGTGCCAGCCTTAGATAAAGACAAGAAGTACTGTATAATCACACTTTAATGTTCCTTTGCACAAACATACTATAACCTGCTGCGCGGTTCTGCCGGCTGACAAATGGAAAATCCTAAAACTGCCATAATAGGGCTTTTATAATTTAGACAGGATGCAAATAGCATTGGGTTTGAGGGAGTTCGATCCTCCAATTAAGGACTGAACATTTTAATAATGAAGTTTTACAGTATATGAAGAATAAAGAAGTAATTAGTGACACTGGTGGTCCTTAAGCAAACTACACATGAACAAAAAAAAGCAAAAGATCCTCAATTATGATCCAGTGTGAGGTTTTAGAAGTGAAAAAAGTTCATTAACTAATAATTAGTTAAGTAGTTATACTGATAATTCAGATGTCTTTCAATCTGAAAGCATTTTTTAAATCAAAGTATGAAAATGGGCTGCAATTATTTCCTCTCAATAACAAAATTAACTGTATAGATGTACAGAAATGAAATGATCAAATGGAAATGAACACTGCTTGGTAATCTTCAGTAATTTTACATCATTTTGAAAGCTGGCTTACTCCATTAAGTGGGTGCTGGCTCAATGTTAGTCATCCCCTTTATGTTTTTTTAGGTGGCGGAAACTATTCAGCCCATGCTCATTGAAAATACTTCCCTCAGCCTACATTTTTTGCAAAATGTAAAATACATTGCTCCAGGTACAATTTGTGACACGTTTCAGGTAATAAATTCACTAGAGGGCACTGTCTACATTTTTAAAATCATAAATATGTTACGTTTTGTTGTACTTTTCAGATGAATAGGTTAGGCAAACGTATTAAATTACAATTAATAGACACTGTTAAGTTGGTTTGTGGTATATATTTGGTGTTGTGCAAAGAACTGCACAAAAATAATTCTTGATTCATTGATAACATATCTCACTTATTATCATTTCTGTGAAAAAGAACAAAAGTTGTCACCATGATGCTGCCTCACAGCATTTATTTTACCTGAAAGTATGTTTTTGCAGTTTTTCAAAAATGTAGGCTTTTTGCAGACATATTGTCCGTCTCAGGAGGTTACCAAAGCAACAACATCTTGCTTGAGCAGCTGTCACAATGCTTTCAATATCAATAATATGATATAATATATCAATATATGTAACACATGTGTATCACAAATAAGTTAAAATGTTGATAGTTAGATTAGTGAATAGGCTACAGTAAAATAAAAAGGCTAACGTGTAGTTAAAAGGACAAAAGATTGTGCACAATGTTTTGGGCTTGACTCTCTTGAAAGTCATTAAAATCTTACACTATTTTCTATGATCATATAATGCAGCTTCTCAACATGCCTCTTTCGCAACTGTAGGATTTTGTTTGCTGAGATGTGGCTGTATAACCACCAGGGTTTGTGAAGCTTTTAAAATGTTACTTGACCGACAAACTAATTCATACAACTGGTCTTTTTTGGCTTCAGAAATCTCAGAATTATCAATCCCTTCCAACTGCACACAAGAAAAATAAGTGGTTTTATTAGCCCTGATGATGGAGGTCACAATTTTAAGGGATAGTTCACTAAAAAATACTAATTCTGTTGTCATTTGCTCACACTTTACTTGTTCCAAACCAGTTTTATGTTTTTTTTCTGCTAAGTACAAAAGCAGATGTACTAAAGAATGTTGGAAACTAGTAACCACTGACATCCATAGTAGTAAAAAACAAATAATCAGGAAGTCAATGGTTTCCAGCATTCTTCAAAACATCTTCTTTTGTGTTCAACATAAAAAAATCCCTCAAAAGTCAAGGATGAGTAAATGATGCAGAATCTTGGTGAACCATCCCTTTAATAAGCAGACAAAATCAATCTGAATATAAACATTTGCTATTTCCAAACAGGCAGAACATTGAATACTGGTTCTCTAGTTCACCTCCTTGCTGGCTGTGCAAGTCTTCTCATCCGATGCTGGTCTGCATTTGTGTCCATTCTCATCTGCTCATTTCATTCACTTTGTCTGCACTTCATTGCTCAGACTCTCAACTACCTACTCACTGAAACACACAGCTGATCCAGCTCTTGGCATCATCGCACCGACAAGAATGTTTAACGCTTACAATCACAATTTATTAACAGATTAAACCCATCGATAACATTCTCTCATCGTGATAGTTAATGAAATCCATGTTGCTCATGTCATGTTACACTAACAATCAAACAAAGCATTTTGTCATCTGTAGTGCATTACTGCTATCACATTAGATGGGCATCATATATCAGCATCCAGACTTTGCAAACATGCTTTAAGTAATTTCATAATGGTTTAGATGTATCATCAGAATTATTTACCTGCAGATGCTTCACAGAGATATTTAGACAGCATGCAGCTGTGACCTCCTCTCTTGCATTTTAAGTACTTTAAGTACATGATAGTGCACACTATCCATATAAAAACCTATGTCAAAACTGGATTCATGCACTAATGCAGCAGAACAAGGATTAAGATGTGACAGGAGAGTTATGCCTAGGCCTTGACAGCCATATTATATTCAAAATCCTCAGAAACAAGCTGCTGGGCCTCCACACAAGCTTCTCTCCACGAATTTCTAATTCTGACTTTTCTCTAGTCCACTAACAAAATGTTGTTTTGTGTTTTTCCAGACAGTTTCTTGATTCGGACATGCCTAGGTATATTACCTTCAAATCCTATTCCTCTCACAAGCACAAAGAATGTCAATTTTTCATCCTTTTGTTCCCCCGGACCATCTGTCTAATCAGCCTCCATCGTTCTTTGTCATTTTTTGGCTCTTAAATGCTGCTTATTTTTGCACCCTTGTTGGTTTGTCTGTTTGTTTTCCCGTCCCCTCCTTCTATTTCTGAAAATGTGAGAGAATTTCTCTCAGGTTCCCATGGAAATGCTTTTGCGTGTGAAGCTTCCGTTCTGTTTCTGACTTTGTTGGCACCTCTATAGGTGACTGGATTGCATGGCTTGACGTTTGTACGGGCTGCATTTTTGCTGAATCATACAGTATGCAGGAGGTGTTGTAGAGATCATAGCCATGTTCCCTAAGTGGACGTTGTAATAAGGTTGAACAAAAGTTGTTTCGTTGACAACTAAATTGATAGTTGGTATTTATACAGTACCATCTTTATTGATGTTCTTATGCTGGCCAAAATAGCTCAAATGTGCTGCAGGTTTGCAGAACACTGCATTTTTTCAATTTAAAATAACTTGTTTTACAAGTATCAGAGTTAAACAATTGAGATTTATGATTTTTAATCCATGCAGTAGATCTCTGGGTCTGACTGGAGCACTTTAAGCTTAGCTTATCATAAATCATTGAATCGGCAAGTTTATGGCTTAGAACCATAGATCTACTCTCATTCCAGTGATATTACACAGCACATGAAATTAGTTACCAAGCTAAATAACTAGGTAGCCTAGCTAGGTGGTTAATACTCCTGAATGAGAGTATATTTCTTTGACATATTCTAGCGTTTTGGATGGTTTATGCTAAGCTAAGCTAAAATGCTCCTGCTAGACCTGAAGATAGGCTGAATGGTTTAAAATATGGTAAGACTTGACTTTTTAATTCTAGATTACTTGTAAAATGAGCCTATTTTCAAAAAAGTGGAGCGCTTCTTTAAGAAAACCCATGCAAAGTTCCTTGATTAATATGCCAGAATGAGAGTATATTTCTTAGACATATCCTAGTCGATTTGACGGTTTATGCTAAGCTAAGCTAAAAATGCTCCCACTAGACCTGAAGATCGGCTGAATGGTTTCAGATATGGGAAAACTCTAACTCTAGATTACTTGTAAAATCAGTCTTTTCCAAAAAAAGTGGAGTGTTTCTTTAAGAAAACCCATGCAAAAAAAGACAACAACAAACAAACAAACAAAACAAATCAATTTGACAACACATGCTTGGAAATTCTCACAATTCTGTCATACTATTTATATTTCTAGGCATTCTAAAAAAAAGACTCATAAAGATTTCTATGATTAGTACTTTTCATGTTTGTGTGAACTGCAGCTTTAACAGGAATGTTTGGCCAAACATTTTTACATTTTTGTTAAAATATGTTTTTGTTGGCTGAGTTGATTTTAAGATGGCTTCAGAAATAAATGCGTAATCTATGTCAGTGAATCCTTCTCTTCAGTTTAAACTACATGTAATGCTTTCAGTAATGAGTCACTCTTACCACACACACTCCATCAGTCCCTGTGTAAATTTATTGCTCTTGCTCAACAAATTCTCAACAAATTAGATGACATCTCTTAATTAAAAATGAATGGTTTTATTTAAGCTGCTCTGCAACCAGATCAAGTTCCATCACAAATGTCAAAGCAACACCGTAAAGCACAACTTCGCCTGTGTGGGGTGAAAACTGTGGGCCAGACCACACACCACGAGCTCTGTGTTGTTTATGGGCGGGAGGCTTCGCTCAACTAACCTCAATATTAATCACAAATCTCTGAACAAAATTAGTGTTATGTTAGTGTACTGAGATTTACAATCAAGAACCAAAAAATGTGTTTAGTGAAGTTTATTGACGGTTGACCTTCCTTGGCATTCTCTGCTCACAATTAGCTTTTTGTGCCACTGGGAGGCAGTATTGATCCAATTCGTTTAAAAGTTTCACACATTGTTGCTTAGATGACTCAGAGCAAACAATTTTAAGAGCCACTGTTTCTGTAATTATCAAATCAGGACAACTATAATCTCAAGAATTAACAGTTTATTTGTAAATATAAGGGTGCAATGCAACATGAGAGCACTGTTATTATCCAGATCTGTTTCTCTTGTTGCTTTACAAGGACTGTTCAGTTTGCCTGAGCACATTTACAGATTACATATTCACATGTGATCTTTAATCTGTATTCTTACAGATTGAATTTACAGATCACATAGATCATTTTATTTCTCTTGCACGTAATTTACAATTCTGTTTGACTGGATATTGAATGACTTCAGTGTTTTTGGTATGTGGTAGAGCAGTACTTTGTAAATTATTCTCTCAACTAAATTCAGCAAAAAATGTGTAAACATAACATATAACTATATTTAACTTAGTTTCAAAATAGCTCGGTATTTTTTACATACTTAGGAAAATCTGTATTTTAACATTATCATCATAACATTCATTCGTTCATTTTCTTTTCGGCTTAGTCCCTTTATTAATCCGGAGTCACCACAGTGGAATGAACCGCCAACTTATCCAGCATTTGTTTTACACAGCGGATGCCCTTCCAGCTGCAACCCATCTCTGGGAAACATCCATACATTCTCATTCACACACATACACTACGGACAATTTAGCCTACCCAATTCACCTGTACCGCATGTCTTTGGACTTGTGGGGAAAACCGGAGCACCCGGAGGAAACCCACGCAACCACGGGGAGAACATGCAAACTCCACACAGAAATGCCAACTGACCCAGCCAGGGCTTAAACCAACAACCTTCTTGCTGTGAGGCGAACATGCTACTCGCTACACCACCGTGGCGCCCTATCATCATAACACTAAGTAATAAATCATTATAATCCTGGTGATTTAAGAAAGCTAATAAATACATCCACTAAATGAATAAAATGTACTTCAAACATTCTAATCTACATTACTGTCAACAAAAAGAACATATTTCATGATTTGTCATACAGAGTAAATTGTAAATGTTTTTATATAAAAAATTATAAACAGCATTTTTACATAAATATGTTAAATGGCGTTTAAACAATTTTTTTCACTCTCTATGGTACTACAAATTTGTTAACCAGTTTTTTTTTTTTTTACAACAGTCTAAATAAAAAAATAAATAAAATACAATGTAGTTCCTACTTTACAGGCATTGTAACTACATAGTTTACATTTTTGTGTAAGCTATCATTCATTCATTTTCTTTTCAGCTTAGTCCCTTCATTAATCTGGGGACACCACAGTGAAATGAACCGCCAACTTATCCAACTGCAACCCATCACTGGGAAACATCCATACACACTCATTCACACACATACATTGTGGACAATTTAGCCTACCCAATTGAGCTATACCACACGTCTTTGGACTTGTGGGGGAAACCGGAGCACCCGGAGAAATCCTATGCAGACACAGGGAGAGCGTGCTAACTCCACACAGAAATGCCAACTGACCCAGCTGAGGCTCGAACATACATAGTTAACATTTTTGTGTAAGCTATTATTTATTCATTCATTTTCTTTTTGGCCTAGTCCCTTTAATAATCTGGGGTCGCCACAGTGGAATGAACCACCAACTTATCCAGCTGCAACCCATCACTGAGAAACATCCATAAACACTCATTCACACACATACATTATGGACAATTTAGCCTACCCAATTCAGCTTTACCACACGTCTTTGGACTTGTGGAGGAAACCAGAGCACCCGGAGCAATCCTACATAACCACAGGGAGAGCGTGCTAACTCCACACAGAAATGCTAACTGACCCAGCTGAGGCTCAACCTGCAATCTTCTTACTGTGAGGTGATCGTGCTACTCAGTGCGCCACCATGACACCTTATGTAAGCTATTATTGAAACCAAAAAGTTGCTGGTGTCTGGAGCACAATTTAAGCAAAGAAATTTGTCGATTATGTAAAAAAATACAAATGCTCAAGAGTAAACGCAGCAGTTCATGAACTAAAAGAAACATACCAAGTAAAAGCCAAGTATTATTGTTGGAACTTAAAATGTAAACATAATTCCTGAACGCATTTGATATATTTCTTAGTACACACTTGTCACTTAGTCAACTGTTCTGTAAGCACTGTCCACAAAACAACACCCTCTAGTGTAGTTCCTATCCAAAAAGTCTCCCATCCATGTGACAGAAAACAGTTTTCATTTCCAGCAGCCTGGGTGGCAGCTCAACAATCCATGTAAGCATTACCTCAGTGGTAGCATGCTTGCTTTCTTATCCCTGCACACTGAGCAATTTTTCAATATTATTTAGGTCCTCGATTCAAGCAGAATCAATAAACCTCGAATGAAAAGTCTTGCTGTTTATTTTGCCAAGAGCGTGAGTTATTGTTAGGCTTGGCTGATATAAGAAAATTAAGGGAAAGAAATATTGGAAGGTAAAAACAACAGGAAATGTCTTTTATCATGTGTAAATGGGAGGATGGAATTATCCGCACACAATCCCTCATCTTGCTTGGTATGCTAAGCTTGATATATGTCTTCATTTAGGCGTGAACAATACCATCAGAAATGAGATTGTTGGGTGTCCTCACTTAATGTGAACTGTACAAAGTGTTGTCACTGGGATGGAATGACCTTGAACCTTATTTACATAGAATGCAAATTAATATCATATTATTACCTTCAGTAAGTATTTATGTACCTAAATAATACATTTTATATTTCTTTGACAGTTTTTGTACATCGTGTTGCTCAGTGCTTAATTTGTTACCGTGTTTAACCGTGTGCTTTAAAGTTACTGTGACGGACGTCCACCAAACAATTTCAGTTTTCCAGGAACATGACTTTATTAAGCAGTGATCGCACAAAAAACGAGCATCACAAATCTGAACAGTCCTTAATTATTTTGTGCCACATACAGTATAACGTTATACAGTAGGTCAGTCATGGACGATAAAAACATGTAGCTACAAACATAAATCGTATAACCAATCACTATTCAGTTCACTTCACTATTATGTGGCAATCGAAAAAAAAAATTAAATGAGTCACTCAGTCTAATTATCAAGAAGAGCCAGCCTGATCTCACGAGAAAACGTAAGTATTTTACGTTTTGGCAGTTTAGTCGTACGAAAACGTACGATTTAAAAAAGGAGGCGTGGCACCTAACCCCACCTCTAAACACAACCGTCATTAGTTGATGAGCAAATCATACTGAATTGTACGAATTACATCGTATGAATTTATACGAATTAGCCACTTTTTAAAAAGTTACGAATTGCCTGTGAGATAGCGTTGGAAGAGCCCACAGTTACCTCTTCTGTCATGTTTTCTGGCTGACTTTAGTGATCGCTTTGCCACTGTCTCCCACTGTCCTGATCCATTCGCGTAGTTTCATCTTCTCGATATCTCTTTTAATCAGGCTCATTATCAGATTGCAGACTGCATCTTTGCTGTTTTAAAAATACAAATATTATTTATGTAGGCCACTGTGCCATTATTTATTTTCGATGTTTACTGCGCATGAAACAATCACCAACCAATGAGAATGATTGTAAAAAGAAGAAAGCTGATTGGCTGAAAATGTTGTTGAGGGCCAATAGTTTTGCTTTAACTTGCGCATGGTGACTACCATCGTGTCACAATCCACACAGCATTCAATTGCATTCACCTATTCGCTCTCATGTTCTCTCTCGCTCTCTCTCTTTCTTTCTCTTACACATACACACACAAACATAGGTATTCACTGTGCACAAGTTTATGCCGGATCCATTAAAATAAATACCGGAACGCGAAACACGAATATCAAATATCAAATTAAGCACTGGTGTTGCTTTGTTGCTGGTCTTTGATTGTCCATACTACTTATGTGCATTCCAATAATGTATAAGTTTTTAGTAACAGATTTATTTAGTTTCAAAAAGTTTAGTCTTAAATAAAGGTTGTTTATTATGTTTATTGGTATAAGTCCTTCCATAAAGAATCTTCAACATTCATGGGACAATTGCATTCCACAAAAGGAAAATGATCTTTTGATCATTTTATTGTTAGAATAAATAAAGGGTTCTTACTTGTCATAGCTGCAAAAAAATCTCTTATTTTGTGTGTTATAGTTTTTAAAGAGATAACTAGGGCCAGACGGAATCTGCGGACATTTTTTGTTATTTCTGCGAAGTATTTTGTTTAAAATCTGCAGATTTCTGCGCAATTATTTTAGGAACATCATGATAAAAAAAATTATATATAAAATAAAAAGTAAAACTTTTTAAACTTTTATTTAATGTTTACAATGTGAATCTAATTAGATCCACTTTATTTGGTAAACAAAGCAAGTCTTTCGTATAAAATGTCTACTAAAAGACAGAAAATAGTACTTTACAAACTGTGTTGTAAATAAATCATATGAATATTTTCATATTAGTCAATATTATTACTGAAATTAATTTGAAAACTTTGTATATATAAATTTACACACATTTACACCTGTAAATAAACAGAATCAATGATGGGCTAAAAATCTGCGGAAATCTGCGGAATTCTGTGCACGCAGATTCTGTGTGGGCCTAGAGATAACTACTTACTGCACAATACAGGTTTACTAAAATGCATTTTACAATGGTCAGATGAAATCGTGATGAATTTAATCTAAGACCCATGAAGAACTAAGCCTTTCATTAATGACTGCTGTAGCAGAAACTAATAAAGATATTCTCAATAAGATTGTATTGATAAATTAAGTCATATATGAATTTGTTATTAATCAAGGTGTCATCATTGATTAAATGCCGGTCGACAATAGTTTGCAAATGTGAGATCATGGACCACAAAAACATTCATAAATAAAACATTCAAACTTGAAAGCTAGGATAGACAACATTTGGCTGATACACAACTTTTTGAAAATCTGAAATCTCAGGGTTAAAAAAAATGAGAATTTGAAAATTGCATTTGAAAATTGACGTCAAAAAGTGCTTAGAAATGCATATTTGTTAATCAAAAAACAGTATATTTGCAGTAGAAAAAAAACTGTATATTTGCAGTAGGAAAAAACAGTATATTTGCAGTAGGAAAAAACAGTGTATTTGCAGTAGGAAATTAACAAAAACCATCATGGAAGATGATTTTTACTTAAAATTCGTACCTTTTTAATGTGATCCTTTACAAATAATTTTGCCCATATAATGTATTTTTAGCAATTTTCTAAAATATATCCTGACAACAAAAGACTAGTTTTGGGTTCCAGGGTCATGTAAATATACAGTATACACACTTTTTTTACGTAAAGAGAAGAAATTTAAGAGTGTTGGGAAATCACACACACATTTATGCTTTTATTTTGATTTATAACCCAAGAATCACAATCTAAAGACTCTGTGAAGTCATTTAACAAATTAGCAAGGCTGTCATGCATTCTTACCTGTGTTTAAGTTTTCTACATTATCATTTTATGACTCAGGATACAGTAGACCAAACATCTCTGTCGTCATATTTTCATGCTCAAAATGGTAGAAACTGGTGGTAGAAAGTATTTTTGCTTCCTTTTTTTGCAATTTAAGCTGAATACTAGTATCTTGAAAAATATCTAGTAAAATATTGTGTACTGTCATCATGGTAAAGATAAAATAGATCAGTTTTTAGAAATTAGTTATTAAAACTATTCTGTTTAGAAATGTCTTGGAAAAAAGCAGAAATTAGGGGAAAATGTATAAGCATAAAAATTGAACAGGATAATAACAGGGCTAATAATTCTGACTTTAACTGTTAATGTGTAACCCAGAACTGTACTGTATATATGTTTCCAGAAAAATTAATTATGACAAATTTGCATGTTTGGGTGGTTTAAGGACTTTGTTAACCAACTTTCTAACTTTGCTTGAGTAAGAAGAGGAATGGTCTACAGGCAACCCCGTAGTGACTATTGAGATTTCCCCTTATCTTCTTTTATTATTTCTCTGTGTATCTTTTCAACAAATAAATTTCCAGGACCTCTTCCACTCCTTCTCTCCTTTTCTCTCTCTCCATGTCTCAAAGCTGCCCACTGGGCCAGGGCGCCGGGCCATTCACTTTAACACTCAGCATCAAAAGCGCACAAGCTCATCTATCACATTCCTCAGAAACGTTCGGCTCCTCTCATGTACAGCACGCCTGACTCAGGCATTTAGAGATTTAGGACCCTTAACAGGCTGAGGGCCAGAACTATAAGTGCATCCAATCTGTGATCATTCCAGCAGGTTATGACCTATTTTTGTTTATCAGAGTGAGCAGGGTTTAGACTGGAAGTTCAACAAGGTGAATATAAATTATGTACTAGAGGCAGCCCATACTGTTATCATGTAGTACTTTCTAATGGAATGACATAGAGTAGGAGCCAATATTTGTTCGTTTGTACTTCCTGGAGGTCTGTGAGAGTGGATTGATTTGAAAGGAGATGCAATTACATCCCTCATTGAGACAAAATTACTATATGCTTCAATAATAACCAAAGACTGCAGTTGACCTTTCTGAACTCTTTCCTATAAATCTGTCATTGATTCTTTCCTTTCCACCTCAAGCATTTCCTTGGGGACTGATCCTAGGTATTGGTGTCCCCCTGTACATGCCTCCCTTCTTCAATGGTCGCGTCTTTCATCTCTCATCATTATTGTTTCATTTTTTTCTTTTTTTATTGCTGGGTGTTAATGTTTTTACTTCATTGGTGGCAGTATTCATATCTAGTGATGAGGTTTAAGTGTTTTGCTGCATGCATATTTATAATTGTCTCCATTGTCACTTTACAATGTGATATGTTTTATCACTGTTATTAAGTGTTTTGCTTATGTTTCTGCATAGTTAATACATCTAACAATTACCTGTTTAAAAAACTATTTTTTTTTAAGAAATATGCTTATATTATAAGTCCCATAGATTTAAATAGTTGAGTTTCACCGTTTTTTTAGTTCATTCAGCCAATCTCTGGGTCTGGCAGGAACACTTTTAACATAGCTTAACTTAGTATAGCATGAATCATTGAATCTGATTAGACCTTTAGCATTTCCCACAAAACAGTTCAGATGATTTTTCTATTTAAAGCTTGCCTTCACTTCTCTAGTTACATCGTACATTGGGTTTGGCAACAAAGTTTGTTGATTATTACACCCTGGAAGCAACTTTTCATAACATGAAAGAAGAGTCAAACTTTAAAAAGGAAAATTATTATTTATCTTTTTTTTTTGTTGACATTTTTGAGAGAGATGCTAATGGTCTAATCCAACTCAATGATTTATGCTAAGCTAAGCTGAAAGAGTTCTTGCAAGACCCGGATATCACATGAATTGATCAAAAAATGCTGAAATGCAACTGTTTTTCCTTTAAAGAGATAGTTCACCCAAAATAGAAATTCTGTCATAATTTAATTTCCCCTTCATTTCTTCCAAACCTGTTTGTCTTTTTTTTGTGGTTTCTTTGTTGAACACAAAAGAAGATATTCAGAAGAAACCTGGAAACCTTTAACCATTGACCTTCTTAGTTTGTTTTGTTACTGTTATGTTTTAGCTTTGTTTTATTTATTTATTTTCTATGAAAGTCAATGGTTAGGGTTTCAGCTTTCTTCAAAATATTTAATTTAATGTTCAACAGAATAAAGAAAGTCAAAGGTTTTGAGGGTGAGTAAATAGTGAGTAAATTGTTATTTTTGGGTGAACTATCTCTTTAATATTAATGAAATTCTAACATAAGAGGATATTTGAGTTAATCTTGTTTTTTATTGTAAATATATGTATATTTAAGCATATTTTGTACTATTACTATAGGACATTCTACCGGTTTGAGGCTGCTTGGGATTCATCCATGCACAACTCTTTGCTGCTAAACCGTGTGACTCCTTATGGAGAGAAAATCTACATGACTCTGTCTGCTTACCTGGAGGTAACCAAGGCCATGCTCTTATTCATATGGGGAGATGAGAAGTTCATTTTGGAGAGTTGCAGACCTGCATGATTGAGTTCCAGTTAATTTAATTTACTAAACAGCCCACAGCATTTGGAATGGTTGAATCAAGTACATATGCGAAAGAGAGGCAAACCTTGTGGATCTGTACTGTAGAACACAACAGCATGTTTAGTGATTCTGGTTCTGGAAGTACTTCCCTCATTCATTTTTCCACAGATGTAAAACTAAAATAAATAAATAACAATTTTATGAGATCAACCAAACCACCCAGCTTTAGGTCAGTGAAATCAGATAAAAGACATACCTTTATTTAACATTCCAGCAGATCAAATAATGTCATAGAAATATGTTTTAAGTTTCTTCTTTCAGATGTCCACTACTACTTTTGTTCAGATTGTTTTAAATATTTTTGAACATTTTATGCTATACTCATGTAGCTGGCATTTATTTAAGTAAATTAATGTGATGCATTGAAATATAAATAATAAAGCAAAAATAATAAAGAGTCAATTATTTTACATTGTAATTTATTTTAAATATTTTAAAGTGTACAGCAATTTATTACTGGGATCGGAAAGTTTTCAGCAGCATTAACATAACATCCCTCAAAAACCATTAAAAAAAACCCCACTATATGAACATTTGATGATCATATAATTATTATTTTCATTATTTTCAATGTTGAAATAATATTTTTGTAGAAGTCATGCTACTTTTTTTGTTTTCTTTGAAATAGAAATATTTTTTAGAATGATTTATTTTCTGCATTTTTGTTTTCTGGGATTTTTTGTTCATAACATGGATTATTATTTTAGCATAATCATTAACAACCTTGGAAATCATAGTTTTAAAACAGATAAGATGTTTGCTTCTGGAAGCTTCAGCTGTTGCATACTATAGATATGGCTGCACATCGATGGATTACTCTTCAGTGTTTGGACTCTCAGCAGTGAATATTAAACCACACTGAACTAAACTAAACTGAACTTCAACACTGAAAACTGGACTGAAACTGTTTAAATTTTATATGATGCATGTGAAGCTGCTTTGACACAATCTACATTGTAAAAGCGCTATACAAATAAAGATGAATTGAATTGAATTGAATTGAATATAGATGATTATTTTAACCACCATTTGCTTCAATCACTTGCAGTAGGTTCCTACTTTCATGCACAAACTTACACATTTACATTCTTCTTTTCCTAGATGGAGAACTGCACACAGCCCACAGTGATAACCAAAGACTTATGCATGGTTTTCCACTCAAGAGACGCCAAACTCCCAGCATCTCGCTCCATTAGAAATCTCTTCAGCAGTGGCACCTTGAGGCCATCTGAAGGGTACGACTGTTTTTCATGTAACAGATGAGCACATGTCCATTGCAGGCTTCCCTTTTATAAGTATAGTCATCTTATTATTCTCTTGTTTGTTTTTCATGTAGAAACCGTGTAACCGGTGTGTATGAGCTCAGTCTGTGCCATCTGGCTGATGCAGGGAGCCCTGGTAAGAAACCAATCATCTCATTGTGTGTTCCACTAAGGAGTCAAATCATTCAGGACTGTTTAGATTTCAGGGAGTTCTGCTTAAAAATGAATAAATACATTTGCTGGCTTTTAAATTGTCACATTACATGTCCTCAATTGTTTGTATCAGGTGGCTTGACAGACATTCAAATTAGACATAAACTTCCAAATTAGAGATAAAAAATCTTGGGATCAAACCAGCTTATTGATTGGTAGACAAATAGGTCTCAGGAACTGGAAATCAGAGGATGTAAAACCAGCCAAAGTGGCTGCTTTTGAAAAAAAAAAGTCTTTTAAACAGATGGACAAATTACCAGCTTACACTTGCATCATGTCCTAACTACAAGTGAAGCTGCGAAATGCAATAAAAAGCATCTTTTCCATGTTAAAATTAAAAGAATCTGTTTTAGAAATGCTTTCTATTTCTGTGACCTTCTGGCAGATCAACAGCATATGACAACAATAATCAGCTCAAATACAGTTTATGTGCTTTATCTGGTGTTAAATGCTACCAATGTGAGTTTGAATCAATTTTTTTACGTCATATTTATTGCAATACTACAGAAATCAGCAATAAAAATTAATTAAATAAAATTAAATAAATGGCAAACAGTTTGCGAATGAAAGTCCGAGCTGTGAAATTGACAACATTGATCAGTTATTCGGTAGCCATAGATAATGTTAAAGAGGTTTAATATATATTAATTAGATTAAAAATCTTATTTTGTTGGGAGTACATTGGCTGGTATTTGAATGAATGGGTAATATTTCAATGTTTCTGTAATGTCACGTTTGGTAGAGACAGCCAAATTGCTTGACACTAATCTTGCCATTTTGTGTGTTGTTACATGGTATACTGTTCAGTTCTATGAAAAATGGTGCAAGTACTCTGACTGTAAATATTCTGACCATGACATTGAGAATTGGATGGGTTTATGAGGAATGATTCCTTGACCTTATTTATATAGTGTATGTGTATATATATATATATATATATATATATATATATATACATGTATATATATACTGTATGTATATACTGTATATTTATTTATTTATTTGTTTATTTATTTATTTATTTAGTTAGTTAGTTAGTTAGTAAGTTAGTTAGTTAATTTTTATTTACTTTTTTTTCTGACTGTCAAAGGTTTTGTTTGTATTTAATTATAGCCAAATTGAGACCTCAAGGCCTTAGTTGAGTACAAGTTTGTGCTGCTTTTGTTAATAGGGTAAAAGTTTCATTCTATACAGTTACTCTGTGTTCTATTTGACATTTTGCTTAAAAATGAATAAAATTCTTAATCTGTAGATTGGAGGAAGTTCTGTTGTTAAAATGACATCTGAATGTGCAGGAATGCAAAGGCGGCGCAGGAGGGTGTTGGACACGTCAGTGGCGTATGTGCGAGGGGAGGAGAACCTGGCTGGCTGGAGGCCCCGCAGTGACAGCCTCATCCTGGACCATCAGTGGGAGCTGGAGAAATTGAGCCTCCTGCAGGAGGTGACGGCATTAGGCTTTTTAAACCATAAGAAATCTCTTGAGAATTTTTGTTAATGTAAATAGAAAGTGCATCAGTTGTGTCTTTGGGCTAGATCTGCTATGGAAACCAACTAGTACTTGCTTCTGTTAAAAACCTGTTGTTAAAAAGAGGATGACCCAGAGCAGATCTACACAGGTGGTGCTGGGGCAGAGGGCTAGAATTGAGACATGATATGTTTGGAGTGTTTGGGCTCAATTTGAAGCTTGTAATGCAGCATGAAACAGCCCAGAATCCCATTCATTTGTGTCAGAAATCTTTTTTTTTTTTCAAAGTATTTTGAAGATTAACTTACTAACCCTGAGTGTTCTAATGAAAAACAGTACTAATTACTTTATAAAGCCTTTTTTTGTAATCTGTAGTGAAAGTATACCTTCCCAGCCCTGTATGTGAATTATAGGAATGACTTCTTTTTAAAACAATGTGTTTTAAAACTGGGTACAATGAGGTGAAATTATTAGTTCATATTTCAGCTGACCATGAATGACCTCAAAAACGAGTCTTTTGTTGCAATATTTATAATTAATATGTAAAATAATACTGATCTGTGTGGGACACAAAGAAGACTTAATCTGGAGGAACAAAAACACCAGTGAACTTAATAGGTTTTGGCCACATATGTGTTTGTGATAATATGACGTCAAAATTCCTAGCATAATGTTATTGTCATGACAGATGAAAAATAATTGACTGCATGGATTATTTGTAGTCTTTTTTGTTTGAAGTGATTGTTTAAATTCTTTTGGAACATGGAAGTTCCCTACATCAGAAGTGCAACCTATAATTAAAAGCAGTAGTTATACTTAATTGTAGTAGTCATGTGTGGAAAAAAGTAAATTAACCAGTTAGAATGTGAATAGGGCTTGGTGATAAACTATTAATTAATGTGAAACTGTACAATTTTATTGACGATCTGAGATCTCATGATTTTTATTTTCTTTTGGAATGTTAGGTGGAGAAAACCAGACACTACCTCCTCCTTAGGGAGAAGCTGGAGTCCACCCTGCTGCTGGGCCAGGAGTCGCTGCTGTCCTGCGGGAGTGAGGATCTAACCGAGTCCTCTTCCCCGTCCACTCACCTTGGCCTGGGCCACAATCCCGGCCCCGGCCCCGAAACACCCAATGAGAGGCAAAGGGAGCTGGCTGCAAAGGTGAATTAGTGACCTATAGGGCTAACCAATGGAGAATCTATAACTAATCTAAATCAAATTTCATTAAAAAAAAGATAGATATTGTTAATAAAGATTTTTAAAAAATTTATTCATGTATTTTTTATTTTTATTGGTATGTTTTTTCCAGTAATTATTATATTTATCCTGTATTATTTTTTTTTTTTATTCACAATTAAAAACAAAAATTGTTTTATGCATATCTTCCCCTTCGAAGTATTTTTGACCTTTTCAAAATATGTCATCTTATTCTGTGACAGTTTATGTACATTATGTGTTGTTTTTTTTTTTTTTTTTTTTTACCTGATCCCCATATATGCTGGGAAATCCTTCTCATTCCACTGTAGAAATATGTTTATTTTATACTTTTAATTTTGTTTGTAAATTATATATAAAATATTGTTTTGTAATCCACATGTAATAAAAATTAAAATTAATATTAATTAACTCCTGTATCATCCAGTCTATATCATCATTTATGAAAAAAAAAAAAAAACATGTTATGTATTTTTTCATCCATAGTAAAATCCAAATATTCTAAACAAATATATAATATTATATATCAAACATTTCTTTGTTACAATATTATTCAGCATATATTTTTCTATAATATTTGGATTTTACTATGGATTATATACCAAATGTTTTTCTATGAATGAAATGCTAATCAAAATTTTTAAATGTATTACAGCAATGGCTTCAGAAATCATGATAAAAGGGGTTTTGCTTAAACATTTTAAATCACCTTTTGTATTCTTGCCCCAACAGTGTCTGCGTCTGCTTAACCACACGTTCAACAGGGACTACAGTCATGTTTGTGTTAGCGCTAGTGAGAGCAAGGTAAATATTTTACACTTTTTTTTAAAAACTTTATTTTACTCAGTCAACTAATACACTACGAGATCTGTCTTCGAGATCTCTGGCCAGTGACAATATGATAATACACTGCATTAAAATGTGGAGCTTTAAAAAAAATTATAAATAAAAAAAAAATCACAGTTTACCACTGCAGAAACCAACAGAAACAATCCATGAGAGAAGCCCATTGAAGTATTTTTTGTAAAGATTGATGTTGTGTTCTGATTTACTGACTGATTTCTCTGTGATGTGTTTTAGTTGAGTGAGATGTCAGTGACTCTCCTGAAAGACTCTGCCTCAGTGTGTGCCGAAAGCACCCTCACACCCTCCTCCACATGCCCTTCGCTTGTGGAGAGCCGATACATTCACAACACTGATCTCAGGTCAGTACTACACGACTATTGTCTTGTTTTTTAAATTTAAAGACACAAAATACAGTTTAAAGAGGATTTTTTCAACACAAATCTAATGGAATTGCAAAAATGACCTGTACTGCTTGCTATTTTTGACCCCTTTGCTGTCGATGTATAAACTATTCGGTTACATCTCATGTTATTCTATGATTTTTTTGCAATAACTATGAGTATTGTAATGTCTTAGGGATGACAAAACAGGATATTGCTCACAGATGCATTTATTTAGGGTTATAATGCCAAATGGGATATAAAAAAATAATTCCGAACGAATCCTATCTGAATTACTCTCCCACATCCAGGAATACATCTACATTAACCCTGTTAATGCCAAAGCAAGCAAACATTATATTACAACTGTATTATACAGTTGTGTGGTGATACAGTATTATGCAAGAGAGAAGGAGATTGATTGAGAGACTTCATTTGTTCTTCAAGTCAAACTCATCTCCATATCAGTCTCATCTTAATAAAGCATAATCCAGTAAAAGTACCATTGCTTGCCCCCCCCCAAAATGTGTTGCAATTAGAGGATCTGTTCTAAATACTACTCAAAGTTGTAATAGTCACCATTGTAATAGAGGCTGTGGTTTTTAGCCTTCTCGTTAGAGTAATTGCCTCTCATGCAAAGAATCGCAGGTTCTATCCCAGCTTGGAGTGAGTGAGCGGTGTAAAACTGGTTACACCTTAAAAATGCAATTCTTTTAATGGTGTTTTTAAGTGGAAGTTATATTATTCACCATTCATGGACTATTTTTGGCTGTCTTTGTAACGCAAGGGGCAAAAATCTAGCTGTGACGATATGTTGATACTTAGGCTATGCACACTGAACCCTGAGTGCCCAGCAGCTGTCATTTCAAACAAAACTCATGCAGGACTAATAGAATAAGTACACTTATTATTTGATAACGATGAATTTCTACAGGGCACTTAGTTATTGTCTAAACATGCAGTTTAAACAGCCTCTCGGCTCTTGCATGTAACCATTCTGTGTATTCTTAGACACTTCTAATGCTACCACACTATACCTGTTTTAAATTAAAAAAAAAAAAAAAAAAACACTATACCTGCATTTATAAAGCGTTGGTCTGTCTGATGTGAATTTTTTAGTTATTTTTATTTTTAATGTACTTTTTGTTATGAGCGATTGGATTGGAATGGAATCACACGACTGATTATTTTACTTACTGTAAAAAAGTTGACTCATCTTAATTTTAAAGAACATATTGTAGGTTAGACACCCCAGTGAGTCAATGTGCGTAAGAGTAAAGTAGGAACTTGATTTTCTTTAAAATATACATTAAAGTTTATTATTAAGCCATCTAGAGTCATTTTTAGTCACAGAAATGTTTTTCGGCATCTGAAAAATTGATCAGATCGGAAGTGACGTCTGACTGGGGAGATTGCGCATATAAACAGTATGAAGACAACTGATCATAGTGCGCGCTTGAATGCCGAGATGCGATATTCTGAAATATTCACACAAACGATGGACCACAGCCATACAATTATGAGCCTGTGGACAGACCAGCAGACAGAACAGCAGTCAGAGAAGAGTAATTGAGCTGTAATGTGAAGAGAACGGAGCAGGTTCTTAGTGAGGGGCCAGTGTCAGCTCACAGACAGATATGTTAGCTAAGGAAATCTTATCAGGTACTAGCAAAGCTTGTATTGATCATCTGTAAGTATTAATACTTACTAAAAAAAGAAACTGATGGGCATTTAATAGAGTTGTGCTACAGTACATTGTCACTATTTTTTAATTGTAGATTAGTAAATACAAAACACAAATAACACAGAACGTCTGGAATAATGCAGAAACATGTTAACAAAGTACTTGAAAAAATGGTTTTCAGAGCTTTTGTATTGAAATAAAAACTTCAAATAATAAAACAATTAAAATTAGTTTTAAATGTATTTTTTATCAGTTTTTTTTTTCATGGGTATAAGATGATCTGCATTTATGGTTAAATAAACTCTTACTTCAACCCTAATTCAAGTTCAAATTCTAATTCAACTCAAATTCAAGTTTTAACATAATCATAAGCACTGTTGAGGGAAACATGAAGGAAAACCTAACCAATGCAGAACTAAATGTATAATTTTTTTATACATTCAAAAGTACAATTCTTTGGTAAAACTACTCAGTAACAGAAATTTTAGTATTTGTTCATAATCTGTAATCTGTTCATTTACACAAGAAAATATGATTCAAATCTATTGTCATTTTATACAAATACATTATCTAAATTATATCATTCTTATTTGAACTTTCGAGGATTACATTATTAACAGTTTCAAAATAAATCACAAACTACTTAAAACATGCACCTGTCAGTTGCAAATCCAGAGAACCGATTCTGACTTTGAAGTGGTCTCTTAACTTTTTAACTATTCTGCATAATAAGCTCAAATAGGACTGTTATATCATAAATTACACCAATTCTAAATCATGATGTTTAAGAAGTTCATCTTTGAAGTCTTATTTTAAAGATGCCTGCTTAATATTAGTCCAAATGAAACACTTACATCTATATTCTTACTGCTCATATGTGTAGACCTCCGACACCCCGATCTCGTGCTGTGAGCCCAAATCCTGACTCAGAAACAGATGTTAAGAAGACTCAAGAGCCCAGATCAAGAACCCGCACTTTTGTGCCAGACATTCAGGAAATCCGTGTCAGGTATATATCAAAATTACAGACTGAATTCATGTTGTTTGTATAAAGTATGAGCAATTATTTTCTGCTAGTTGCTTGTATATGAAATGTTTGTTTGGAATCTTGTTCTCACATGTTCTCTGTTTTAATCTTAATCTTTAACAGCCCAATTGTGTCAAAGAAAGGCTTTTTGCACTTCCTGGAGCCCCACAGTAATGGCTGGGTTAAGAGATATGTGGTGGTTCGTCGGCCTTATGTCTATATCTACAACTCAGACAGAGACACAGTGGAAAGGGCCATTCTTAACCTGTCCTCAGCACAAGTGGAGTACAGCGAAGACCAGCAGGCCATGCTGAAGGTAAGACATCTTCAAAAAGTATTTTATCTTGTATGTTTTTTTTATTTTTTATGATCCCCTTTAGACATAATATTGCTATTACTGTACATACAGTATTAACTAAGGTGCCATATTCAGTACATTAGTGCATGAGTCAATGAAAATGCTCCTTGTTTAGAATGGAGTATTGCATTTCAGTTAAACCCTATATGGTGTAAAATGCATGATAAGTGACCACTCACTAGGCATGTGCATTTTTTGCCAACATTTGTACTTGCAGTCTATTACTCGCAAAGTAGTCATAACAGGGGCTTGATGAATCAGCGAACAATACATAATAGTCCAGAAGACCAGTCAGAGAGTGATTGTGGATGGCTTTTGCAAAACTTTGAATAACAATCTGTCTATACTAAAATGGAATACCTGTGTTTCCAAACTAAAACAGGGCCTTCAGACATTTTTAAACAGCCCCTTTCTCTCATTATAGTATTATAAGGGCAATTAGGTTTGGGTTAGGGTTGGTATTAGTTGACATAGTTGTAAAATTACTTACAGTCAGCAGAATGTCTATTGGTGAAACATCAGAATACATACAGATGAAGTCATAATTATTAGCCCCCCTGTTTATTTTTTTCTCCAATTTCAGTTTAACGGAGAGAAGTTTTTTTTCAACACAATTCTAAACATAATACTTTTAATAACTCATTTCTAATAACTGATTTATTTTATCTTTGCCATGATGACAGTAAGTAATATTTTACTAGATATTTTTCAAAACCCTTTTATACAGCTTAAAGTAACATTTAAAGGCTTAACTAGGTTAATTAGGGTAATTAGGCAAGTAATTGTATAACGGTATAAAAATATAGCTTAAAGGGGCTAATAATATTGACTTTAAAATGTGTTTTTAAAAATTAAAAACTACTTTTATTTTAGTCTAAATAAAACAAATAAGACTTTGTCCAGAAGAAAAAATATTATCAGACATACTGTGAAAATTTCCTTGCTCTGTTAATCAGGGGGGACGGGTTTCAACTGTACATCAGAATGTTTGTACAGCAGACGTTAGACAGTCTACAAATACTCTGACTGAGGACAAGTTACTTTAAATATATACTTAGATTAGCCTATGCTTTGCTTAACAGAATGTCTAAAGGGGACTATCAAAATGAATCAATACTTTAATTTATATATATTTTTAAGTTTATTTCTTCTAATGCAACACATTTTGAGTAAATTGTTGTTTTAGACTGAACTGTAATTTATTATCTGTCTGAACTCCAGACCCCCTTCACATTTGCGGTATGCACAGAGCATCGTGGGATACTCCTTCAAGCCAGTAATGACAAGGAGATGCATGACTGGCTGTATGCCTTTAACCCTCTGCTTGCTGGATCTATCAGGTACAGTGGAGTACTTGTCTAAAGATGTGGTCTCATTTACCTTTGTTTGCTGAAATTATGTGTGTGAAATACAGTCAATAGGATATGAGATTCTAAATTCCTTCTTGGTTTAGAAGTGACTATTTAATAAGCGGTGCTTTATCAATGCACAGACCGTTTTTTTTTTTTTTTTTTGTGATGCAGTTCTTAGAGAAACAAAATATTAAATGAGAAAACAGTGGGTGTGGCTTGTTATTTTCTAGCCCACACAAAAAACTAAAGTAGATGTTTTATTCTCAAAAATACAGTAGGGAAAAATGTTTCAGGAGTGTTATTACAACCTAACAGACACCTCCTCCTCGCCATTTCTGTTTACTGTTAAAGCGCTGTCAAACTTGACATTTGGAGGGCTGTGGTTATATGTTAACCAATACATCAGACAAATAGAATTTAACTGAAAACAAACCAGAAGTGCATTTTCAGATTTCAATTTTAGATTTAAAGGGCTTTTTTTTTCTTAATGACACACACAGATGAATTGTTCACCACAAAATTAGCAATACGAGATTTGATATCAATATGGTTGGTTTTTACTTTAATATGCACTTTAAATGGTGACTTTTGAGTTTAAAATTTATAAAATTACAAATGCAGTGCCTGTCATAACTATTTCTTTGGGCAATATATTGCCTCAGAAAGATGTATGATCAACTATATTGTTGTTGTTTTTAGACCATTGACTATTTAAAAAGTATTAGCACAATTTACAACCATGACTTCTGCAGCGTGGGTTGTGTTGGAATGTTTGAAAACAGTATACCATCGCCCTTCTTGAACTTCCTTTTGCCCTCAAGTGGAAAGCTAAGAAGAATTTAGTTTGAAGTATAACAGGGCCTTTAGTGAATCAATTGATTCAATGTATATAATATAACACATGCTTATTCATTCATAATTTAAACAAGGTGTTGAAGTTCACTTAAGTTTGAGTGCCATTTTACATCGTTGTTAATTGAGATCATCATGTCAACATCGGGCCTGTAGCTAGGGGTGGTTCGAAAGGTCCAGAATTAGTCCCATTCATGAGCTCATTGACCTATTTTGAATGCTATGCCATAATAAATTGTGAAAATAGCCTATCGAAGAACACTTTAAGACCAAGCAGAATCCCGTGTTGGTTGTCGCTTCAGTGTGACTATGGAAAGTTGAATGTGCTGGCCATATATTAGGCCTGTGTTTGCCTAATGAATGACAATAGGCTAGTTTTTTATTTAAAACTTAAACAGATTCCTGTTTTTTTTTTCTAATGATATATAATGTAATAAATTGACAAAAATGTAAAAATAAGTATTCATATTTCTTTATTCTAAATATTTAGTAATTGTTTATGATACATCAAAATGTGTGGTTATGATGACCATCCAACAGGCTTATCCAGCAAAAAAATAGTGCTTAAATGCAGTATTAACCCTCTAAGACCGGCGGGAGCGCCCGCGCTCCAGTTTGCGTGCCTCTGTTTAAAAGCCAATAAAAACCGAAAGCATATAGGTAGAGGAATAATTTTTTTTGCATATGAAAACAGAGACGTTATACTTTCAGATCAAGCCCAAAACAGTCTCCTGTTGCAATGTTTTCATTCTTTAATGAGTTTACACAAATAGCCTAAAATGTTTACAACAAAAAAACACTTTATTACATTGCACGCCTTTGCAAATGTGTTTTATAAAGGTTGTTATTGGTTGCTATGTATGTGACGTAATTACCTCGTGTGCACTGTGAACATATCATGTTGTCTCACGTGGTGATGTCACTCAGCGCGCTGTTTGATATACTTAATATGCACGCGCTTTTCTATGTATGTGTGTGCGCTCTTCTCGTAGCGGTTTCACTTTACCGTGTCGGAACATCATAATTTCTTTCACACACACATGCACACAACACACACACATCCACATTTACACATACAGGCACAATATCAGACACACACACACTGGCATGGAGTCGTGACCGCACAATAAACAAAAAAATAGTCCGATGTTTTGGAGTTATTACTCGCGTCAAGCAAGGAATTCTCCGACTCATCATCTGCTCAAGATTCTATTGTCAGTAAAGACGAAGCTGACTTTTGTGAAGGATTAGATCCATTCCAAGACATGCTAGTATATTCTTTATAATTGCTTTGCTTTTGAGTATTATATGCTCATAAACAATGCTTTGCTTTGAGTATGAATCTAAACATAACACAGAATAATCCCGATAGTATGACGCGCTATTTACTCTTATCGTTTCACTTTTATGCCTAAAACACCAAACCTTTATACCTTTAAACTTACATTTTTTGCTGTATTGCTGAATCGTGCTTATTATTTTACTTACATTGATGTCGTTTTGAACACTGAAGCCCTCAGAACCCTCACCGATTTGTGGTAATTTGTAGAGATTTTTTTGTTCATCAATCGAACCTCATAATTTAATAGAAAATGAGGCGAATAACAGCAAAAAGGTCCACTTTTTCAAGAAAAAATAACCACCCCTGATGTTTCACTTCATAGAGATCAGTGGTGTTGATTCAGTGCAACAGTGCTGACAAACTTCAAAGTTTACTACTGTATGAAAGAATGCGTTCAACGAATCTGATTCATCTTTTGAAAACATTTATTTTTCTCTCAGTTCACCTGTTAATATCTGCTGCAAGGTGTAGAATGTCTGTAATGGTATTAATCACAGTGTGATAAGCCCTATTGACAAGTGATCTACTTTTGTTTCTCTTAGGTGATCACCACACCTAGTTGAAAGTTATAGTTCCTCCAAAAAATGGAGCCATTTTTGGCTAAACTATTCCTTTGACTTTCACTTTAAAAGAGCTCTTATTTCAACATTTGTTCATCTTTCTCTTTCCCCTCAGGTCTAAACTGTCCAGAAGGAGAGCTGGGCAGATGAGGTTTTAAGCCCACCACATGTATACTCAATGTACAACTCTTCAAGGACAAAAACACAAAGGACTAAACTTGTAAATAGAGCTACTGACAGATTCACAAGTTTCTGTGCTTGATCAGCTCTCTGACCCTCTGTTTCCTTCATGTGTGTGTACCTGCACCTGTCCACACTCACATCACCTGTGCACCTGTACATTCAAGGCCCTTTGTTGTGCATCTGCAGTGGCCTAAATATTCAACTTATAGCGCCAACGGAACAGGCTAGCTACTTCATTGGGTTAGAGATAGTAGGCTTATGTAGTCTTCAACATTTAGGAAAGTCGGTGATGGGAATTCCTCATGCAAACATGCATCCAAATTTGTTACTGTGAAGAGTAAAATGCATATCTTGAGTTTGGTTGAAAAGTAAATCACACGGCCTTATTGTGTTACTCCTGACCTGTAAGTCTATGGGTTTAAACTGGTCAGTATTTAAGTCAGCAGAACATATGTTTATTCGTCTCTTGGCTATGGAAAATGGAAGTTGATCAATGATAAGCAGTTCTTAGCAAATGAATCCCATCATATTCCGCTCTCACTCTCTTTAAGTGCAGTTCTTGGACACAGTACAGCCCGTCATAAATACCAATATACCTTTTTAATGTTTCCTTTGTAAGGCCTTGCAAGCGCATAAAGTTTTCAAAATAATCAGGACGCATGAGGAGAAAATTGGCAACAGAAGATAGTTGCATTCACATATCTCCGAACGAGAACCATTAAAAAGATTTGGCCTATTTTTGTTGGAGTACTGGTCAGTGGATTTATCTCAAATGTATCATAATCCAGTCTAATATTTTATATAAAAAAAGTATCGCTATCCCCAAATGATCTTATATCTGTCTAATTTATTTTTAAGATTTCTATTAAAGTCTTATCTAGTTAGCTATTTATTTAACATGTTTTATTTATTTCAGCATGTATTTATTGACAAAGACTGTAATATTTTTGAAGAAGTACAGTGCAATTTCTGCATATGGCACTTTTTTTTTAATCATGAGTTGACTGAACTCCCTTTTACTGACCGCACTGCTCTCATTCCCCAGACACGACGCAATGCATTTGAGGATCAGGTTAGAAGTAAACGCTGGGATAGCTGCTATTACGAGTAGATTACTTGAATTTCACTTTTTAGTTTAAAAAAGGCTTTTGCTAGATGTATCAGGTAGAAAAAAAAATCAACATTATTGCCCAGGATCCTAAACAAGTGCTTTACTTGTACGGTGGTCAGTCTTTAAAGTTGAAAAGTTTAGAAGTTTGTTCGATCAGATCATATGTCGAACTGATGGAATTTTCAAAACACATCCCAGAGAGCGTTGAGATATGATTTTGTGCCTCTTGCATCAGTTTGTTTCAAATGTTTATTGTCTTACTGTATCTCCAGTATTCTGTTTTAACAGGATGAATGTCTACTTTCAGGCTCCCTCTTCATTACCTTCATTTCTCTTTGTGTACAACCATACAGTACCTGTCCACAGGCAACAGCAGGTTTTTTAGTTAATTTAATTCGCATATTGAGTTGGCATAGTCTACTGTACATTCCCTACGTATGAGATTTCTAAGGATATCTAGATGGTGTAAATATTTTTTTTTCCTCAAATTCTTTAAAATGAACAAAAAGAAGTGTATTTATTTAACCGGAAACATTTTTCAGCATCCTACTGTAAACACAAGAAATAAGCCCTGCTTTCTTAGTAATGTATCAAAGATCTGTTTTGACTTTTTGTTTTTGTTGATGTTGGAAAATGATTACTCCATTTTGTTCAGAAATGTTTGTATTTTGTTTCAGTGTAGACTGACTGAAATGCAGACGAAGGCACAGCTACAAACACCCTGAGACTGGTGTTCTGGACTATTGCATACTGGTCCCTAATTCATGCACGAACGGTCACATATCATGATTTCATACTGTATATGACAGAAAACGTTTTGCTGAATGAAACACGTCTGAATGAGGATTGTTTTCATTCTTGAGCACCATTTTAAAACTAAAACACACTAGGATAAATGCAGCCTACGTTGGAATGAAAACATTCCTCATCGAGACTAGTGTTTTTACTCTTTTACTCTATACTTATATTCTTAGTGGTGCTTGACGAATTAGGGAACAATACACAATAGTCCAGAAGACGTGTCAGAGAGAAAATGCTGATAGCTGCAACTCCATTTCTCTAAGATTGAATTTCAGTAGACCTGTGCTGAAATGATGCAGCAGTATTTTTTGAAGTAAAACGGTCATCATCCATTTCAAAATGCTTCGATATTCACAGGTCAAAGATGGCAGAGTTTTGTGAACACCAGGCGTAATCTTAATGAAACAAAACACACAAGTGTAAACAGCACCTCAGGTCTGACTGTGTTGTGCTTAAGTGATGTTTACACAAATGTGTTCTTGTTTTGCTCCAGTACGTCTGCTGCCCACACTACTCTGACATCTTTGACCTGCGAAAACTAAGCATTTTGAAAGTAATGAAGACCTGTTTTAGTTTAGAAATGCTGGCGTTCTGTTTCTGTGTAGACGGACCAAAGCTGAGCCTTCTGAAAATGGAATCTTTAATTGCTCACTGACTGATCTTCTAGACTATTGCATATTGTTCCCTGATTCAACAAGCCCTTTTCATACGACCATTATGCAACCTGTAGACTGTAAGAATAGATGTCGGCAAAACAGTCAGCGAGTATGGTCACAAATCATGCGTTTTGTACATTGTGGGCAGAGATCAGATTTTTGGAAACACAATAAAAACACTAGTTTTGACACCACTTTAAAACGAAAATGCATTAGTGTAAATGCCATCTCAATCTCAATCGATTTCTCTTACGCACAACCATCCTGGAGTTTACTTAGGAAATATGTTTGCACAGATCAGATGTTCATCTAAGGTTCCTGCAGAGCTGGAAGTGGCAGCCTCGTGAGAATGACTGAGGTCAACCAACCTACAGTGCATACTCAATACTGCAAGAAAACACCTCTGCTGAAAACACTAATCTGTCTGTGAATAGATTCCAGAGATTTAAATTTATAATTCCAAATAAACCTATTATTAATATTGATATTTCTGTATCTTTGAGTACACAGAACAAGCATATCTCCAGGGTTTTTTAAATAGTATGTCAATCAGTTTCACTTCACTTTCATGACTAAAATAAACACAATTAATGCCACTACTTTTAGAATCATACATTCCTTAATATTAATACTTTTTTATATGCGTGACAAAATTACTTTAAAAAATCCTGTTCAAATCAAGTAGATGTAAATTGTTTTCATTTTTGTCTTAGCAGAAAGTAACACAGAGAGCTGGAAGTATAGCATATCCTGTAATGTTTCTACAAGCTTTTTGATAAAACACCCATTCCACTATCATTGATTTATTTTACCACATCCTGAAGTAAAAGAATTCAATCGTTCTCATAATTGACACCAAATATTTGTGTGCTTCCGTTCTGCTTTAATGCACATTATGACTCCATTCATACGATTTATTTTTCTTCGCTGTTTTCTCTTAAGTTTTACTTGCCTTGTATATAAACATGATTGCTGTGAATGGTGTATAATGCAGTTGTAATTGGTTTGTACCATCTTCAGTGGGCAGTAGTTCAATGTCTCTTTCTGAGTGTTGGAGTTACGAGTCAAATGTTTGTGTACACTTAACACATTGTCAGATATGAAATAAATGTGGAACTTATGCAACAAGATGAATGATGTGGTCTTTTTGTGTTTGTTTATTTTTCTGTTCATTAATTTAATGCATGAGAAAATAGAATAATAAGAGAACATAATAGAAATAGTAAAATAGAATATTAGATATACCTGGAAATAATAGAAACACTGAAGTTGAATATACTTCTGTTTTAAGTTCAAGCCACTAATGCAAATAATATTTTTAAAAGTATTTAGCTCGTAATTATGACTTTATTAAATGTCAAATGTATGACGTTTCTTGCAGAATTGCTCCTAATTCTGCATTTAGATCATACAATTTAGAGATTATTTTCCATATAACATAATTTGCAAACGTATCAACTTCACACAGACACTATTCATGTTAACATAATCAAGTCTGTTGACGTTTGGATTTTATTTAAATTTTTTGGAGGTGTGTAAGTGGACCTCTTATTCATGTTTACAAATAATTTATTATTCATTATTTGTTCTGGTTTTTGTAGTATCCATGCCTGTTGAAACTATTTGTCATAGTCTTTATTACTGTACAGAAAGCTTACTTACATGCAAGTATGTCAAATTTACGGACTGATGAGTATATATGAGTAGTAGACTATGTCAACATGAATATTATAAGATGAGCTTAAAACTGCTAACATTTTTACAAATTAAATGTAAAATGGGTAAGATTACTTAAATAAATTGTATTAGTTTAACCAACAGTTTGTTGACATTTGTAAGCATTCAAATGAATAAATCAGCATTAACATGTCCGAGATAGATACATAATTTGTAGAATAAAAAAATATCTATTTTCTACCTATTTTATGTTATTAGCCCTTCGTACTTATTGTATATTCCATTAGCTTCTAACCATTGTGGTATTTGAACGATACTTTCATACTGCGCTAGCCTCAAAGTAACAAAGTAACAAAATTACAAACGCTACTACGACGAAGGCTCCCAACTGGTGAATATTAATTACGTGACGTTTAGCTAGCGGAAGCAGACTATCGAATTAGAAACGTGGAACCCTGGAGGCTTGGCTTTTTAGTATTACTCCTCATACGGCTGTACACCCTTTCACGTTTACCAAGCAACGTCAGTACGATCTGATTAATAATTCACGAGGCAGGCCTTCGCTATAGTAAAAAAGGGAGGGGTTTGTTTGGTCATGAGTTTCCGGTTCAAAGTAGAGCGTGCAGCAGTGCAACTGTGAATCATTGACCGGACAAACATACGCTAAAAGAGTAAGAAAGGTCAGTAAACTAGCAGTAAAATTATATAGGTTCATCACTGAAGCTAGTTATCTCAGCTTACTGTAAAGCGACTGTAAAGACCGTTTTACTTGTCGGGGTTTACTCGCATAACGTTAACAGAACAATATGTGACTCCAAGCCAGCAGTGAATCACCAGATTTTCCAAGTTTATTTATGTTAATTCAAGTATATTAGTATTACATTTTAAACGCTTTTAGTTATAACAGTAGCTGGCTTAAATTATTATCATTATGTGTGACCATACAAACCTTAGACTGCGTTATAATGCCATGGCGTTATGGTTATTAGTCAAGGTTAATCAAAAAAATTAAATGCTCTCACATTTCAAAACTTTGTAAGTTTTTTTTTATATCCAGATTTTTTATTTCTGTGTGAATTGTCCCTTTAAATATACTTTTTAAGATGCTTAAATATCGCCCTGAATGTGTTTAGACTGATCTACAGTATTTTGCCCTTTTGTCTACCAGTGTAATCCACACCATGGCTGAAAAGTTTGACCCATCTATAATCCTGAGTCATAATTTATCCTCGTTACATCATTGTGATTCTCACCTGGATCATCATGCTCTAGCTGATGGACCAGACAGGTAATGAATATGCCATGTCTGTCCTATTCTGAACATAAAGTCATCCAAATATGATCTGTCATATGCCTCAGAACGCAGTTAATAAAACAAATGTTTGCTGCAGAATATATATGGATTACAACGCCACCACACCAGCCGATCCAGAGGTGATCAGGGTTGTTACTGATGCTTTAACTGATGCGTGGGGAAATCCCAGCAGTAACTACCTACCAGGTATGAAGCTGTACAGTATTATTATAACAGGTCACGTTTACATTTAAAAACGTCATCCAAAAAAAACAAATGTGGGATTTATTCCCCCTTCACATTGATCCAAGAAGAGAGTGGAGGGGTATTCTATCCCTTAAATTAAAATTTAAAATAGTTTTCCACTGATCTCTGATTAGGTTTGAAAGCCAGAGACATCATTTACCATTCGAGAGACACCATTGCTAGGATGGTTGGTGGAAAAGCAGGAGACATTATTTTTACTTCCGGAGGAACTGAGGTGAGTCACTACAATTCAGGAAAAAAATGCACTGAAGATGTGATTGAGCTTGTTTTTTGTTGGAAAAGATCAAATACGAGAATCCCATTTGTTGACTTCTATATAAATGTTCACTGTGCAAGGCAGTCACTTTGTTGACAATTAAGAATGTTTAGCCAAATACTAAATTCATGAAACATAAAAGATTAAAATGATTATTATGCACTACTTTCATGACATGGCAATGGGCAATTCTCGTTTCTGGAAAAAAAAAAAAAAAAAACAGCAATCACAGCAGCAATCATTCTCCCCTACATCCTGTTTAAACTTCATGGCACACCCAACTTGGGTATAACAAAATTCACAGTAGTAAATATGTTTTTAGAAACCGTTAAGGTCCGATTAACGACTGGGAAACTCATATTTGCAATAATTCCTTCCTATAGCTTGTGAAGGCAGCAATAAACCAGGAGTGTTCAAACCTGTTCCTAGAGGGCCACTGCGCTGCAGAATTATGGCGTGTTCATGACAGACAGATATTTATGAATTGAAAGCACATGAATGCCAACACAAAATGTTAAAGTTACAAGTGGGGAAACTCCCAGAGATTCCAAGTTGTGGGTGTCAGTGGAAAAAAAAATCGTTGGATACAATGGATAGTGGGCGCCACGGTGGCGCGTGAGTAGCACGTTCGCCTCACAGCAAGAAGGTCGCTGGTTCGATCCCTGGTTGGGGCAGGTCCTGGTTGGGCCAGTTGGCATTTCTGTATGGAGTTTGCGTGTTCTCCCCGTGGTTGCGTGGGTTTCCTCCGGGTGCTCCGGTTTCCCCCACAGTCCAAAGACATGCGGTACAGGTGAATTGGGTAAGCTAAATTGTCCATAGTGTATGTGTGCGAATGAGAATGTATGGATGTGTTTCCCAGGGATGGGTTGTGGCTGAAAGGGCATCCGCTGCGTAAAACAAATGCAGGATAAGTTGGCGGTTCATTCCGGATTAATAAAGGGACTAAGCCAAAAAGAAAATGAATGAATGACAATGGATTGTGTTACCTTGATTTTCATTGCTTTATCACATTTATGAAAGCTTTACCAGAATCAAACCTGAGCGCAACTATGCAACTTTTAACAGTGTTGAAACTTTATTTTCAGTCTCATATGTTCCATTGAATGCCAAGATAAGGGTTATTCCCTTTAAAACATTGCTTACTGTGTAACAAAAAATTCCATATTTAAATACAGGCTGTTTACATGTCATTTTGACTGATATAGAGTAGGCATGGGCCAGTATAAGATTCTGACGGTATAATAACCTTTGATAAAATTTTCGCGGTTTGACGACATTGTGATTACTGCTCTAAAATATATTATTTTTAAATGTCTGGCTAAAAACAAAACCCTTTCCCCTTTGTACAATGTATTTTATTTTGAGAAACATATAAAGTACTTTGGAGCAGTAAACATGTCAGGCTGAATAATTCAAGTGAATCATTGACTTCTGCGGTCTTCGTTTGTTTAAAAAACACAGATATCTTTACAATTTACACCTAAAAAAACAAAAATCTTACACATACCTTAGGAACGATAGCAGAAATTTTGATGGTATGAAAACCTTGACTTTTTCCAAACCGCGGTATACCTTGGAAACGGTTATCGTCCCATGCCTAATATAGAGTACTGTAATGTCTCGTTGATGACAAAACAGATGCTCTTGCTCACAGAACAGCATATAACAAGATCAGTCCATAGAGTTTTCCTGTGTTTCTCACATCTGAGTATTCACAAACATTAACCCAATAAAAGCCAAAGCAAAAACTACTAGATTTATTAGTTTAAACACACTAATAGACTAAACAAAAGAGAAAGATCATCAGATGAGCCTTCCTGCATATCAATTTTGACGACTCTTGATGATTGTCATATAGTCTGACATTACAACAACAATGATTTTGCAGTGACATGGGGATCATGTTAGTAAAATCTAATAAGCTGCAGTTGTAAATACTATTAAAAAGTGCAGAGTTTAGGCCCAGCTTTAGCCTTCATGCAGTAGTCCAAGTATAGCATTGCACTTGTGTTGGGAGTTGCATTGAATCTCAAATGTATGTAAAGGGGTCTATATGGTATGCTACTTACATTTTATTCAGCTTTCTATTTCTGAACTTTCAGGCCAATAATCTGGTGTTTCACACAGCTGTGGAGCACTTCAAGAAGACCAGGACTTCAGCAGAGGGAAGCACCACCAGCAAGCAGATAAATGGAAGAGGCTCACTACCTCATATCATCATCTCCAACGTGGAGCACGACTCTATCAAACTCACAGCCAAAAACTTGTTAAAAGAGGGCAAAGCAGGTTAGCAGGACTGGGCTTACTGTCTAAAACATTGATTTTGTCCAAAATTTGCATACTCTCTAATGCAGATACTTATTTTTTAAAATACCTGTCAGAGAGTACCTGTTGTCCCACTAAAAAGGTTTCTATGGAGAATGAATTTAATCTGAATGTACTGCATTCACCATGTTCTCATTATTATGTAACCCACCAGTCAGTTAAGTTGCTTCACTGCCAATCACAAATCCTCTCCCTTGACCTCCTAGCAAAACGTTCATCATACGCATAATTCAGAATCTCTCCAGATATAGAATAGAATGCCTTTTATTGTCACTGTACACGAACACTGTACACGAACACAATGTACATTCTATACATGTGTGATGAGATTAAGTGCATCTCACTACTTAGTACAAACATGTACATTTATTTTTTCAATAAAGATCACACTAAACAACAAGTTACAGTAGAAATTACTGTAGATGATAAACTGTAGTGCAAATAAGGGATGAGAGGGTGTAGCGTGAGGTGGCGTAAACAGTTCTAAGGTAGAATGGGAGAAATATTCAAGATGTATTATGTAAATGTAAGATGATAAATAGTAGTGCAATATAGGGGATGGGGGGTAAGGTGAGGTGAAGTAAACAATTCTGAGGTATATATACAGTATATAGTATTTATATATTTGTAGAGAAGTATACAGTTGGATGCAGTCATTGTTTTTCATAAACTTTGTTTCAGTTTACTACTATACAGAGGAATTGTACATTCAAATATGTTGCTGTTTATGTTAAATGGGTGGTCCACAGTGTATTTTAAAGCTTGATTGGGTTTTTAAGATGCAAAGCATTGTGTGCTCATGCTTCAATTGTAGAAAACCACGTTATTTTTTATTATATCTTTTATTATATAGAGCTACTCCACTTACATGAAAACGACTGTCATATTTGCTAATTCCTCTGAAAGGCCCGCCCTCAAGATGCTCTGATTGGTCAGCTAACATTAAGTGCTGTGATTTGCAGTTCCACGTCACCAGTAAAGTGTCATGCCTCCACAAGCATTCTCTTCGATTCTGCTGTGTAAACAGTGTCAGCCAGAGTAGCTGTTAGCAATATCTGTTTTAGCCTTAATCAGACAGAAAAAGATGAACCTCATGCCTGCTCTCTAAAATAAAATCTAACAAGTGTCTATAATGAGTGAAAATAAGGCTTAGCTCCTTTAAGAGAGATCCGCCATTTTGTCTGTGTAACACGAGAACCGCATGTGTGCAGAACCGATGTTTATTTTTATTTTTCTCTGAGGATCGAATTAAGTTATTTTACTGTAATATACAGTGACGCTGTTGACAGGAGAATAAAGCGCAAGATGTGAAATGCGACCCCTGTGAGCTTTGATTGATTTTTCTGCTGCAACACAAGTTAGGCGAGCTATCCTATATTGTTTTTACCTAACTCAAGGCGTTACATGTCATTCACATATATTCAGAATAATCACGTGTAAGTAATATTAAAGGTTCACATGAATGCGTGTAACCTGAAGGATTTATAATTTCATTAACCCGGATATATTTTTTTTTGTTGTCCCCAAACTTCGTTTACTGTAGGCTTTGCTAAGCTAACTCTGTAAAAGCTATTGTCTCCCTTTACGTTGAACTTTGATGTAGTGGACCCCCCCTTTAAAGAGAGTTAATACAAAATTGGGAATTTCATCTGAATTTTTTCACAATCATGTGGGTCTAATCTAAGTTTCTTCTGTTGAACACAAAAAACATGTTATAAAGTTTGTTTGAAAATGCAGCTATCTTTCCAAAGTAGGAACAAAAGATACAATTGAAGCCAATGGCTATTTTTTTCAACATTGTTCAGTATAAGATAAGTGTTCAACAGAAGAAATAAGCCTCAAACAGGCTTGGAATAAGTAAATGATGACATGATTTTTGTGATTGGTTGAACTATCCCTTTGCTACTATTTGAATGAATGCCAAAGTGTTGGTGGTCTGATTGGAGTTGTTTGGATTCTTGTTGTAGATGTCACATTTGTGCCCGTTTCCAAGGTGACTGCACGGGTGGAGGTGGAGGACGTCATTGCAGCGATTCGTCCCACCACCTGCTTGGTGTCAATCATGCTGGCCAATAATGAGACCGGCATTATTATGGTGAGCTTGTTGTCAGTACTCTAAGAGTTTAAGTCATGTATCAAACCACTTCATAGTTAATGTCACGTTCATGTAGCCCTGTTATCTATTTTTTGTTGAACATATTCATTCATTCATTTTCTTTTCGGCTTAGTCCCTTTATTAATCCGGGGTCGCCACAGCGGAATGAACCGCCAACTTATCCGGCATTTGTTTTACGCAGCGGATGCCCTTCCAGCCACAACCCATCTCTGGGAAACACATCCATACATTCTCATTCACACACATACACTATGGACAATTTAGCTTACTCAATTCACCTGTACCGCATGTCTTTGGACTGTGGGGGAAACCAGAGCACCCAGATCTGTTTTCAGTTGTCAGACACTCGCATGAAAATATACTATAACGTAATTTATAGTAAATACTATAGTGTTTTTTTTAACATACTGACACTGACACCCACAATAAAGATAGAGCTAATCAGCTAAAATGTTTCTAGAATTGGTTTTTATATACAAGTTATATATATTGCATCACCAAAAATGATTGAGGTCATGTCCATGTGTTGTGCGATAGGTCGATATGTTGATTATTATGACAGGCCTACATTGATTGATTGATTGATTTAGTTTATTTTCGAACAAAAATATATCATACATAAAATAT
>CAIGQQ010036459.1:1862908-1876413 GCA_903798035.1 Danio albolineatus | reverse complement strand
CCCATGATCGTCTTCTGCTGTTGTCTAACAACAGAAACTTCCTCTGTCAACATATCTAGCGATCGCTTGATATCGTCAACCTCCTCCGCCTGTGTGGTGATCTTTTTTGGTGGCATATCGTTTTTCGTTTTTTATTATTATTATTTTTGTAGCATAATCTTAATACCAGCACCAGCACGCACCAGCATACGCTCTCTCCAACGGAAGCTCCTCTTCATGCATTTAGGATACTAGGACTAGGATTAATTGCAAATGTGATATTGCTTTTATACAATAGTTCATGGGTTCTCAGATGTCATTATTGTCTGATGAAATGGTTATAACAAAACCTTTTTTAAATAAATATGCATAATAAATCAACAACATAGGGCTGGCCGATTTGGCGTCATATCAAAATATCGATTAATTGAACATTTTAACTCGATTGCGATTTAACAAACGATTATTTTATTTTATTTTTGTTGCCCTCGTAGTTCATTGACAAGTTTTATATGCCGTCTAAAGGCATCTCTGGTGCATCTTCCAATCGCCATCAGTGTAGGGCAAGGTAAGGCTCAAGAATGAGTCCATCTTCCTACTTGACCAGAGATCAGATGTGGCTGCAAATTAGCCGCAGAAGTGAAAGTCAGCCACAGCCTTTAACTTAGCAGGGTCATGTGACACGTAGGGAAATTAATTGAAAAAAAAATTGTTTTGGAAAAATTTGATCGAGTTTTGAATGTCGATTTCGATTGCTTTTTGATTAATCGCCCAGCCCTACAACAACAACAAAAATTAGTCGGCTTTTACATTTAAAAATACACCAAGAACAATGTAAAATTAATCTAACTGTCAGCAATTTATTTGAATATAGAACGACTCCACTTTTTAAAACATCAAATATCTTATTACAAATAAAATAAAACAGTAAATCAAACTGTTTTGTGCTGGATTGGAAAGAAATGAACACAATCTTTCTGTCAGTCATCTTTGAAAACTTTACTATTATCTGACAATGTAACTTTTCTAGAAACTAACATACTCACCTGTCTGAACAAATCAAACTCGATTACCAAGCTTGATTATAACAATTGTCATCAACCATCACAACAATGTCATGCAAGAAAGCTTAAAATCTCATTCTCATCTTTATTTTGGACCATCGCTGGAGGCATTAAAAAACTAAAATGATAGTTTTATATTCATTTGTCTTTGCACAAAATCCATCACTGCAATAAATGAGTCCTGCAATAGTTTAAAGATGATGTTAATAAGAGTAAGTGACATTGTAGAAATTAACTGTTATTTAGTTGTTATTTGCTCCTCTGATGAAAGTAGCTCTTTTTTTCCTACCATGATTTGGCATGAACACTCAAAGTAACCAATGGGATTCTACTTTCAACAGCCAATTAAGGACATTTGCCAAAGAGTGAATGAAGTAAACAAACAAAGGGCCGCATCAGCTCCCAGAATCCTCCTGCACACCGATGCAGCCCAGGCCATCGGAAAGATACGAGTGGATGCACATGAGCTGGGAGTAGACTACCTTACCATCGTAGGCCACAAGGTAAGTAATAGGAGAAGCTGTTGATATATCATCTCTCTCTCCAAGTGATGAAAATTAGAGATCACAATCCTGTTGATTGTGTGTTCCAGTTTTATGGCCCTCGAACCGGTGCTTTGTTTGTTAATGATCCTGGAAAAAGCACCCCAGTTTACCCTATGATCTTTGGAGGAGGACAAGAACGCAACTTCAGACCAGGGTATGACAGGGTTTATTGTGACTGGGTTTCATGTATGAGTTGATGAATAATTTAGAGCAGAATCGAAATGAGTATGATACCGACTCTGAAATTAATACTCTTGTTTTTTCTGTATCTCTCAGAACTGAGAACACCGCAATGATAGCAGGTCTGGGAAAGGTAAAAGCATCTATTAATAGATAACATTTGAATTGTTTTATATCCTGTAAAAGTTTTTTAATACTAAAATGATTAATTTATACATTAGCAATGTTTGTACATTTCAGAATAGTTTTAAATTCCTTTTTTTTTTTTTTTGAAAGGCTGCAGAACTAGTGAGCTTAAATCTGTTTGAATATGAAGCCCATTTCTTGGACATACGACGTTATCTAGAGCAGAGGCTACTTGTAAGTCCGGTTTCTGCCTTACTATAACAAACATTTCAGCTAACATTAATTTAGCCTGGCTAATTTTTTTTTTTTTTAATTTTCCAATTTAAACTTTTAGGCTGTCTTTGGAAAAGATAAGATTCATTTTAACAGCCATTTTCCTGGCTCAGACAATTTGCCAAACACATGCAATTTATCCATTTTGGGAAGAGGGCTTCAAGGTAAGTGGATGGCAATTTTACAGTATTGCAATCACTTTTCACTACATTTTAAAATGTACGTTGCAAACCTAAATGTATAGTGCACATATTTACATTTTCTTTTACTCTCACGTGTTGGTTAGAAGTAGGTCAGGTCTTGACCCTGTAGATTTGTAAAACTCCAGTGCATAATTGATGTGACCGTTCCCCCCTGCCGTAGGGCGCAGAGTGCTTTCCACCTGTAGGAGGTTGTTGGCAAGTGTGGGTGCCGCCTGCCACTCAGACAGAGGAGATCAGTAAGTCATCTGTATTTACTGTGTCAAAATGAGGTCAATAGCATTTGGTTTTGGTATAAAAAAACAGGTATGGCATTTCACCAGTTTTGTTAAAATCCACACCAATAAAAGATGTATTTAGATGTTAAATCAAAAAGACCATCCAAATGAATTAGGTTTACATGATATAAGACATTTCCCAGAGATGGGTTGCAGCTGGAAGGGCATCCACTGCGTAAAAAATATGCTGGATAAGTTGGCGGTTGATTCCGCTGTGGCGACCCTGGATCAATAAAGGGACTAAGCCGACAAGAAAATGAATGTATGAATGATATAAGACAGGTTATAACTGCTTCTACAAATGTAGATTTTGCATTATTGCAATTGTAAGTATAAACCAGGGTTGAGCAACACTGGTATAAACTATTAAATGTAAAGCTCAACCAGAAAAAAAAAAGCTTTTCATTTACTCAGGACGTCAGTCTAGGTCTTTTTTAGGTCTTGAAGAGCTAATGAAGATGATTTTTAGCTGTAACTATGTTACTTGGTTATTCTAAAAACATGGTTGACATCATCATAGTGTAATGTTTGTAGAATTTTGGATGGTCAAGTTACACTTATACACTCACTTAACAACTCACTGTACATGCCAATTTGCACATCACAGCTGCACATATAACGTTGTATATAGAAATATGCCTGTACATACACTTGTCAATTTGTATATTTGCATTTAACTTCTATTTTTTTATATATTTATTATGTTTTTTTTATCTTGTCTCTGTAATTTTGTTGCACTGCAGAAGCTCTGTCACGAAAACAAATTCCTTGTATGTGTGAACATACCTGGCCATAAAGCTCTTTCTGATTCTGATTAATGAATTTAATGATGTATGTCAGGTGCAAACTCATGATCTGACACTGTGTATTAAAAAAATTGATTTCTCCACTTTTATGGTTATATTCCTATTATAGTTTTTTTTGTGAGAACAGTTTTTGACAGTACATTTAAAAACGATCAAACCTTCAAGGTCATTTTTTTCCCCTTTGTTTTCGTTCCTTGAATAGACCTCGATGTTCTTTACAAGATGGTTTAAAGTTTGACTTATTCCTTGTTGTGGTCATTTTGTCATGTGCTTCCAATTTCTTAGACCGTCTCATATTCTTCTAAGCTGTGGGATTCCGTTTGATGTGGCCACCAATGCTCTGAGGATCAGTGTTGGTAGAAGTACCTCTCGTGAAGATGTGGACCTTGTGGTAGAGGATCTGCGAGACACTGTAGAGCAACTGGAGAGAATGAACTAGCATCTTTTGTTTCCTGAGGTGTGGATGTTGCACACATCTATACATTTATTGATACTGACCTCTAACCAAAATGTTTTATTGAACGGTTTATTTTTGAATCCTTGCACATAGATGAGATAGTGTGTCATGAGCTTAGGCTTCATGTTTCAGGGTCATCACCAGGTTGCACTATATGGATTTAAAAGCTATTTATTTATCAGAATGTGATACATATTGGATTTATGGAACTGTGGGGAATTTAATTGGTTTACTTTAGCTTATGTAAAAAAAAACTTAACTTGCTTGTTTGTAGGGGTGTGCAGTCTATATCTTTTATGATAATATTTTCATAATTGTTATTTTAAGAGCACACACTTTCAATGTCCCAAATATGTGAGTTGGGGATATAAAAAATATTTTAGATTTATATAATGAGCCATAGTTAATATAACAAGGGTTAGGGTTAGTCAGAATTTTCTTTTGCATGTTGATTTTATTCTGTTGTGAAAACAATTCAGAATTAATTCAAACTGGCAAGTCCAAAAAGAAAGAGGACATATTGTGTTCATCCAATCCACTTAATGGAGAGCAAGGAGAGTAAGGGCGTACTCGCACTGTGTACAGTTGCCTTGAACCAGGCCGAAGCACTTGTCCCCCCTCTCATCTCCCCCGACGGCCCGCACTCGCAATACATTCGGCCCTGAGCACGCTTACGTCATCGATGATGCACTGTTCAGTTTAAGAGAAGCGCTCTCGCTCAGCACAGTGGACTGTTAGGAGGTTCGCTGAAGGTGCAGCTGTTGTGCAGTGAAGAATTTGCGTCTTTAATAATCTACGACAGTTTGCGTTCATTAAACGGTAAGAATGATTAATAAAACCATATGAAACAGTCCCCAAAAGTCACGTCTTCTCTTTAATTTCGGGCTCAGGTGTGCTTTGCACTCACACTACAAGTACCGCGCCAAAGCCCAAGTGAGCCCGATTTAGCGCACTCACACTTCTCAAACAATCCGGGAAAAGGCCCTGGCCACAGTTTGGATAGCATAGTGAGAGTAAGCCCTAAGTATCCCAAAATGCAAAGTTTATTTTAGGAAGTCATTTTGATTTTTGGTATTTTGATACTTTGCTTGTAATAAAGGAGCCACATAACTTTTTTTTCCCCTCTGAAAATAGACTGACAGTAAAAGGCTGAATTTATTTTTTAACATGAAAACATTTTGGATTCAGAGTACAGGGACCTTAAGACGTTTTTTTTTTTTTTTTTTTTTTTTTTTTTTTTTTAATTGCAATTGTACGTCATTGCAGATAGAATCTTTAAATATTAATATTAATACGTTTTATTTAAATATGACTTTTGCATTTGTTTTAATAATTACAGTATGAATGCATTCATGCAATCTGAGCTGCATTTTAAAGTTTTATAAATGCGTCTATAGTAATTGCACACTAAGGTCACTGTAAGGCAGTAAATATGACTCCTTCATGCAATCATTTCTGCGGCTGCTGTGAAATAATCAAACCACAGCACAAAAGACGTAAATCTTCAGTAAGCTGTTAACAACACAAAAAGGAGGTTTTGTAATTATTGCACACCCCTAACTGTATCTGACTGTTGTTTTAGTTATTGTAATTTCAGGTCAGGGTTTTTGGCCAGGGATTTTTTTAGGTATTTGTTTAAAGGGTTAGTTCACAGAAAAATATAAGGTCACACTTTATTTTGATGGTCTGTTTGTTTAATTTGAGTTACATGGCAACTAATTCTCATTAGATTATAAGTAGACTGTTAGGTTGGGGTTAGGGTTAGTGTAAGTTGATGTGTACTTGCAAAGCTTCTTATAGTCAGTTAAATGTCTTTTGAATGTCAGTATTAACAAATATTAAGCAGAGAGTCTACTAATACTCAAATGGACCATCGAAATAAAGTGTTACTAAATGAAAATTCTGTCATCACTTATTTACCTTTGACATGTACCAAACCAGTTTGGGTTATTTTTTTCTGTTGAACAAGTTTTTTTTTGAAGAATGTTTGAAACTTGCACAACTAAGTAGCATAAACATTTGATCTAAATTCTGCATAAATTGCAATGTAACACATTTACTGAATGAATTCCAATGTGCACATCAAAACATATATAATTGTTGTTACTGGAACACAGTCTCAGAAATAAAGGTACAAAATCTGCCACTGGGGTGGTAACTTATCAAAATGTACACTTTTGTACCATACAGGTATACATTTAATGTTTACTTTTAAACTGGGAAGGACGCATGTGTACTTTTTAGGTATAAATACAGTATGTACCTTTTAAAGACCTGTTAGGAACAAAAACGTACCTTTTTAATAAGGTACCGCCCCAGAAACAGATTTTGTAGCTCTTATTTGTGTAGCCAGTTCATACAACCCAATGGTAATTACCTTTTCTTTCCGTAATGGGGCATGAGATGGCGTTAATGGACAAACTAGTAGAACAACCACATTGTGTAACATCTGAAAAAATTTTTTTTAGTCATTCCATAATCCCTTAGCCAATGTCCCTCATCAAAGTGGTTTTGTGTTATTATTTCTTAGAACTCTATGCTCTCACAAAGAGCAGCCTCACGCCTCAAAATACTACCATACATTCATTGTGCTTCTGCTTTTTGAGGCACAAGCAATTTATTATATAAGAAAAAGACCCACAGTGGCTTCTCCTGTCTCGGCAAACTCCATTTTCTTTTCTTTTAAATATTTGGCACCAGCTTATCAGGACTCGGTGATGGAAATAATGGTTAATTCTTAAGATGTATTTTTTTATGTGACTTTTTTTCAGTTTTGTGCACAAATTTAATTCACATTAGATGCAAACAGCAATTGACTTCCATAGTATTTGTTTTTCCTACTGTAGATGTCAGTGGTTACTGGTCTCCAGCATTATTCAAAATATCTCATTTTGTGCTCAACAGAAAATGCTAACTGGTTTAGACAAAGTAAAGGTGAGTAAACGATGACAGAATTTTCATTTTTGGATGAACTACCTCTAAGTATGAAAATGTTTCTATTTTAGAACACTGTGTCATAATGCCATTTATGAAATATTTTTAATTCAAACGCTTTATGTATAAACGAGTTGCGCAAATTGCTGTGTTTATGCTGTAAATATGTATACCCTATCTGTCTTACGGCCTACTCTTCGTTACATTGTGATGTGACAAAGCGTGGCCGTTCAGAAAGAAGCTGAGGTATCTGTTACCAATCCAACAAAGCAACAATATTAAAAGAGAGCCAAATGGACACTCTTTAACATCAGAGTGCTGATTTGATCTTTCCAATTCATTAAAGTTCATATGCTACAACCAAATGGCCACGTTCTAATTCCTTGTCTTCTTTTCAGACACACTCTTGGCCGTTCAGACAGAAATGAATATTTAACAGGTTGAAAATGAGGCTCACTGTAATCTCTAATCACATGCCACATGCATGCACACGTTTTAGTAGGTCTCCAGAGGCCAGTTCTCTCATTACCCCGGGTGTCTGCTGCCAGGGGCGAGGGCAACCATATGCAGGTTGGTAAAGCGAGCACAAAGGCGACGGCTGGGCCATCATGAGCACTGGTGCATTGTGACGTCTTTCATTACCTTTACAGCTCACCGGGCCAGACCTGTGCCTCTCCTCCGCTCACCCTACCCCGCCACCTGGCAGACGGTGAGGTGTCGGCTTCCCCTGTGTGTGTGCATGCGAGTGTGTGTGCTGTGGGGGGTAAGTTGAATTGCCCGAAGCAGCCTCCGGATCCAGTCAGAGGAAGCTAGAGCAGGTGCAGAGAGCCAGGGCTGACATGGTGCTCCAAAAGGCCATCGCCGCAGCCCGAGAGGGAGACCTACGGGGCCTCAGAGAGCTCGCCCAAACTGGATGTCTGACCGGCGCCATTGTGGATGCTCAAGGGGCGGGACTGATGCACCATGCCGCACGTTGTGGCCAGCTAGACTGTCTTTGCTTTCTAGTGACTGAAGCGGGACTTGCAGCCGATACAAAGGCCCTTAATGGAGCCACGCCGGTTCATGATGCTGCTGCTACAGGTCACACACGGGAACTGAAGTGGCTCGTACAGGTCGCAAGATGTAATGTAAAGGTGAGTGGAGAAAGATGTGTGGGTGAACAAGGGGTTTAGTTAAATTTAGTGAGTTTCTTTTCTGTTTAAAAATGATTCTTATGAAAGTCAAAGTGGAGGTGTCAAGCTTCAAAAAAAGGTCAAAAAGCACAATAAAAGTAGTCTGTATAAAGTCATTGAGTAAAAATCTAAGTGTAAATGTTCTGTTAGAGAAGGCTTACACTGTCAGGCAATATTACACAATCAACCTGGGACTTTAGTGTGCACAGAACTGTGGCCAACTTTGTTACTGTCTCTTTTCTCTATTTATGCCCATTCCATATCAGCTTGGATAGTGGTTTACCTTAAAACTAGAAAAGAAATTAATAAATTCAAGAAGAAAGGAATAAATGGCCAAATTTGTTGGGATTTAATGCTTTATTCTAATACATATACATTAATATGTTTTATAATGGAATACACTGGGATGCAAATGATGATTGTGACTGTTCACACAGAGTTTATATGTAATATAACAATATATAACGTTAAATATATTACCATCGGGCTACAGTACAGTATGTTTACATAACAGCAAGCTACAAATGAAAAGTGAGAATGAGAATGTTTACACTAAGTTGTATTTATTACATTGTAACTATTCATTAAACTACACAGTAGTTAATGGGATAGTTCACCCCAAAATGACAATTTACTCATTTACGCATCCTCAAGTGGTTCCGAACTTTTGAGTTTATTTCTACTATTGAACACAAAAGAAGATATTCGGGGAAAAAAAGCAGAAAACCTATAATTATGTAACTATGGAAGTTAGTGGTTACAGTTTTCCAGCTGTCTTCAAAATACCTTCTTTTGTGTTTAAGAAACAAACTCATAAAGGTTTGAAACAAGTAAAGGTTGAGTAAATGATTGAGACATAATCATATTGTTTCATAGTTTTGTTTCAAGTTTGACAGCCCCTAGTCATAATTCACTTTTAGTGTATGAAAAAAAGGCATCAGCATGAACTTTCTACTAAACATCTACTTCTACAGTTCAAAGTTTTTTTCTTTTCTTTGTTCATTATTTTTAAATGAGTACTTTTATGTAGCATGGATGCATTAATTTGAGCTGAAAATGAGAAGTGCTTTTACATTGTTGAAACTCGTTTCAAATATTGTTTTAAATGTCATATTGACAAGTTGATACTCAACAAAATGATATCCTCATTTCCTCAATATTTGGCGTGTTCATAATAATAATTTACATGTCTTGCGCACCGACTCTCCATATTAGAATGGTTTCTGAAGGATCATTTCTATATTTTAATTTTTCACTTAGTGAGATTAAACTTTAAATAACTTTACTCAACCTAAACATTTCAATGATACTCTTCAGTTTCATGGTAGAAAAATACATTTTATTCATTGTGCTGTGCTTATCTCACCCTCATATTTTTTAAGCGCCCTCCCAAAAAATTTGATTTTAATTTATTTAGACATTAACACACCATAGTAATTCAGTGTCAGCATTAAAGGCATTTTAAGTTAGGATATTTAAATAAACCAGTGTGTATGTAATAATATAAATAAAGTTGTAAGCACAGTTACACAATCTGCAACACATCGTTGGCAAATTTAATAAAATAAATAAATATATAATAAATGCCACTGGTTTATTCAATGTTTTTAATGAGATTAAAACCTGAAGACTCAACCGGGAGCTAAAAAACATTCTAAGCTCCAAGCTTTGGTGGGTTTGGATGTATTCTTCAGGTTAAATGTCATGCTAGAAAGTCCAAAGATAATTACACTTCAGTCTGTGCATCATAAGTTGCATTCCAAATGACACACCATACATTATGCGCTTATACATATGTACTTTTAACTCAAACACTACACAGTGTAGTGCATGAGTCATCCCAAATTATTATAATAAATGACAAAATTCTACCTGTCATGAGTACAACCTCATTCACCATCGGGAGGCGGCATAGTTACTCACGTCGAAGAAGCTTGCTTGAATAATCCAAAATAAATAAAGTAATAGATAATAGCTCCACTGCTGCTACATGAGCAAAGCTGCAACCGTCAAGTGTGTGAAGTGTTCAACATTCCACTCTTCTGTTTATCCTTTGAATAAGTGCATTATCCTGGATTTTGTTCTATCTAGAATTTTCAGTGTATATGCACTACATACAGCAGAAGTGCCTAAACTCAGTCCTGGAGGGCCGATGTCTTGCGTAGTTTAGCTCAAACTTCATTCAATAAATCTGCCTGGAATTTTCTAGCATACATAGAGCTTAATTTGCAGGGTCAGGTGTGTCTTATTGGGGTTGGAACTGAACTCTGCAGGACACCGGACCTCCAGGACTGAGTTTGGGCACCCCTGACCTGCAGTATTTATGCAACAATAATGTTTAATTCTATATGTGATTTGACATACACCTTTAACATTTGTTAAAATAACCTGTAACTTCAAAGTGTTATTGCACTCAAAAAAATAAAATGCTTGGTTAACATAACCCAAGATTGGTTTATTTTATTTTTTTCAATTTTTTTTTTTATTTGAGCCAAGTATTGGGTTACAAACAAACCAACATTTATTTGTATGTGATTTTTTATTTTATTTTTATTTTTTATAAATGTTTGATCAGATAAATGCAGATTTGTTGCATACAAAAGACTATTTTGAACAACTTTACCTAGCCTAAACTTTTGAACGTGCTCTGTTTCACAATAGAGTTCAGTTGCAACCCAAATCAAACACACCTGCCGGTAATTATCAAGTGCTGTTCAGGTCATAAATAATTGGTTCATAAGTGTTTGATCAGGGTTGCAGCTGAAATCTGCAGGAAGGTAGATCTCCAGGAACAGGGTTGAGCACATGCAAATAACTATTTAAATAACTATATATTAATTATATTTATATATTTTTTTATATAGTTTAATATACACTCATTGCCCACTTTATTAGGTAGATCTGTCCAACTGCTTGTTAACACAAATTTCTAATCAGTCAATCACATGGCAGCAACTCAGTGCATTTAGGCATGTAGACATGGTCAAGGCAATTGCAGACTGCAGTTCAAACCGAGCATTAGAATGGGGGGAAAGGGTGATTTTAAGTGACTTTGAATGTGGCATGGTTGGGATTTTCACAACATATACTGTATCTTACAGCGATTGTCTAAAAAAGAGAAAATATCCAGTGAGCGGCAATTCTGTGGGCTCAAATGTCTTGTTGATGCCAAAGGTCAGAAGAGAATGGCCAGACTGGTTCCAGCTGATAAAAAGGCAATAGTAAATCAAATAAAATAACAATCAAGGTATGCAGAAGAGCATCTCTGAATGCACAACATGTCGAAACCTGAAGCAGATGAGCTACAGCAGCAGAGGAACACACTGGGTTCCACTCCTGTCAGCTAAGAACAGGGAACTGAGGCTACAATTCAAACTGGCTCGCAAAAATTGGACAATCGAAGATTGGAAAAACTTTGCCTTGTCTGATGAGTCTCGATTACTGCAGTGACAGTCAGATGGTAGAATCAGAATTTGGCATCAACAACATGAAAGCATAGATCCATCCTGCCATGTATCAACATTTCAGGCTGGTGGTGGTTGTGTAATGGTGTGTAGGGGATATTTTCTTGGCACAGTTTGGGCCCTTTAGTACTAATTGAGCATCATGTCAGTGCCACAGTCTACCTGAGTATTGTTGCTGACCATGTCCATCCCTTTATGGCCATACCACGAGTCTACACATATTCTGATGGCTTTTCCAGCAAGATAACACACCATGTCATAAAGAACGAATCATCTCACACTGGTTTCTTGAACATGACATGAGTTCACTTTACTCAAATGGCCTCCACGGTCACCAGATCCTAATCCAATAGAGCACCTTTGGGATGTGGTGGAGCCGGACATTTGCATCATGGATGTGCAGCCGACAAATCTGCCGCAACTCTCTGAGGAACATTTCCATTACCTTGTTGAATCTATGCCACGAAGGATTAAGGCAGTTCTGAAGGCTAAAGTGGGTTCAACCTGGTACTAGTAGGATTGTACCTAATAAAGGGGCTGGTGAATGTTTGTATTATTGATAGACTGTTCCTTTAATGACCTGCCTCAGTACATCCTGCACAGTATATGTAATATATGAACTTTGTGAATGATGCAAACTACCTACCAAAATATTTTTGCAGCACCGTGCGCAGTCACATGGTGAGCGGTAATATCACAGGAAAGCAACACCTGCTCCAAATATAGCACCTTGCATAATAAGTAGGTCACCCAGTACAGGAACCGTAGAACGGTGTGAATGGTGTGATTACATGACTTTCCCTTGCTCTGTTTACTCTTTGCTCAGTAGTATTGCATGACCACTGTAATCATGAGCAGATGGGTAAGAGGGGCTCAATCGAACCGAAACGTTAGTACTGTTTGTTTGCCATGGGAGTACAGGCCGTATACTGCTCCGCAGAGGCCCATCTCTCCCCCCACCAAACTAATGCAAACCGGCTTTTTTAACATTGACAACCTCTTGATCTAATTTATAGGCAGCTGGGCTGTGTTGAAGCAGATGTTTTAAGTGTCTTGTTATCATGGACTAAAGTGATAACAATATTCCAGGTTGGTGGTCTTACAGGGAGTTTTTTAGGCCCGTTCTTGCCAAGGTGAGGTCAAAGTTGTATGTGGTTGAATTATTTATGAACATTTCCTTGGTCTGATTAAATAAAGATGGCTACACTAATTTGATCACATTGGAGAAGATTGGAAGTGATGGCCCGATGAAAGAGCAGAGCCTGTGTCAGAAGCTGTCGATTTATAGTTGAACGGCCAATACACACACTGTTGCTATGTTGATGTTGTGATGACATCAGGAGATAACCTCTGTCAAACTGAATGTTCTCATTGGATATTCTGGAATCAGTGGCAGTAGTTTACCAAACTGACTAGTGGTTGTGTTCTCACTTATAACATTAAAAATAATGGCATTTAATAATGTTGTTATTAACACTGTTTTCGTTTGTTTCCTCTGTGTTTAGTTTAACTGTGGTAGTTCAAATTTATTTAATTCCAAAATGAATTGAGGTTAACAAAGCAAAATAATTTCAATCTCAAATATTTTTATGACTATCATGAGATGGTGTTTAAAAAAAAAAAACGTTTGCCATGGATTTTCATTAATATTTAGTAAAATACCAATGACATTGCATTGACGATTATTACAGTATGCTCATTTACATTTACATTTACAGTATGCTCTCCAAAAACGTTTGATTTAATTTAGACGGTTCAAGTTAGGAATGACCTCTGTGGAAGGTTTATTGAAGTCATTCTCTGTTTTAATATAAATCTAAGTAACTATTTTTACTATTTACTATTTTTAAGCAGTTTTTTTTGTTCTTTATAACCACCATTAAATGTTCCCTCTATTGGAAGTGTTTACTTTTGTCAAGGGATCTTGACCCATTCCTTGCTTCAAGAAAAACTTGGTGCCAGATAGTCTTTCTTTTTCACATTAACACTGTTGTATTCAAATGTTGTGTTGTTTCATCAAATGTTTT
>CAIGQQ010036459.1:1814579-1842908 GCA_903798035.1 Danio albolineatus | reverse complement strand
AAAAAAAAAGGATCATTTAGAGACATCCGCCTTTCATATAAGCCACTTCTGATACCAAATAATCAACTAGAAGTCGAGTTATTAATTGTTGTTCCTAAACCTCGGATAGGTGACAAGACATTTTTCAGGTAGTGTATAATGCCACCATTGCACTGGTGGTCCACACCAGCCTTGGCCGTTTACTGTTAGGTGGTAGGTGACACTAATAAAACTCAATGAGTTTTCCAACACTCTGTGTTAATGCACATTGAAATATTGCATGAGAAATGAGTTATGGAAACACCAAATTTCAAATTAAATCGCAATTAAATTGCAAAAAAGCTTTTATGCTAACTTTAGGTGGTTTTGGTCTTGTTCAAAAAGAGTTGATGTGAATAATCGAAGATCGAAACACATTTGCCAAATCAATTCTGCCATAGTCATCATTACATCCACACTACTCCATTAAACATGCCTTGTCGACTGTTGGTTGCTTGGTCAGCATTACTACAGTGAGCTGCTCTAATACAGTAACTTAATGGAAACCCAGCCACACACTGGACATGGCCAAATAATCAGAGCCAATCTTCTTACTTCAATCCACTGTCATTGTAGTCAAGTGCATGCCCATTTTTCTATAACATGAAGCTGACGTTTACCACTCTTGGTGGCAGACAAGCATTCTGTTCATGTGTTACTTCCATTCACTTTCCATTCTATTCATACATATCTGAATGCGGGAGGCATTGAATTTGATTCAGTTTGGTGACCTCTGACCTAAGAACTTATATCAAGTGAAGACATGTAATTAATGGAAAATCTTTTTACATTTTGAAAATATTATTTAATTAATTATTTGCAGTGTTTCTTGAATTAAAAAGTCAAAAGCACATATGATTTCAATGTGTTTATTTGTTTTGTTTTTTTTGTCAAAGGGGTGTTAAGCTTATCAAAACAGCATGGATTTTTTTTATTGCTGTCTTTTCTGTCTTTTCTCAACCAAATTCCTGATTTTTACTTTCATTTCTAGTAATATTTTAGTTTCCAGATTTAGTAAAACTTTTTGACGGTCCCTATTGCACATTTTGTTGACTAAAAGTTGCATTGTAACTACATGACAATTAATTCTCATTTGAGGACTAGTAGACTGTCTACTTATTATATACTGATGCTGCTCCTTCAACACATTAACTGACTATAAGAAACTTTGCAAGTACATGTCAACTCACGCTAACCCTAACCCTAACCCCAACCTAACAGTCTACTTATGATCTAATGAGAATTGGTTGGCATGTACTGTAGATGCAATATAACTTAAACTTAAAAAAAATGCACTAAAGGGACCATCGAAATTTTCCTCTGCATGTTGTTTTGATCAAGTGATTAAAGTCATTTACTTTTCACACTTCGATTTTACATTATTAGACTTAGTTTGATTTGAATAAATTAATATGTAGGCCACCTGCCTGCTGACTCAGAATACTTGAATACACGATGCTGGAAAGAATAAATGATCTGACCTGATTACATTGTCACCTATTTTTTCCAGAGCGTGAATTATTAAACAAATGCAAATCTGTCATTCAGCCCAACACTTGATAACACTTTTTCTATTAATTGGTGTTGACACATGTAAGGTCACATCCCAGTTTAAAATGGTGTCAAGAGAGAAAATAGGTGGAGTAAACCACCAACATCTAAACAAAAGAGATCCGTTGTCTCTGTCTGCTTGTTTTTTTTTTTTTTTTGATTTGTCAGTGTCCTGTTTTCTATCACACTGTTGGCTTGTTCGCATGTGCCCATTGCTTTGTTCATTAGTGACATTGCCGGCTACTCTATCCACCGTGTAAATTATTAAGTGCATTCTGCTATCAGAGTTTATTGTTTATTGTCTGTTGGGCCATGGTCAGTTGTTGGGACGGTGTGGATGGAGTCAAGATATTTGTGGGTTTGGTGTTCACAATGTGTGTCACTCTCTGGTGACACAGTGATCAGTTGCTGCTTGCTGGATCAACTGCATTTCAGAGGACGCTAGTTTGTAAGTAACTGTGATGCTTTTTATGCCTGTTGTGTTAGTGGAGCTGATGCAGTTTGTTATTTTCAGTCGTATTTCAAGAATGGCTGTATTTGAGAACCTTTTAACATGTCTCTGTAGCTTTGTACTGTTATACAGTTGTACTGTTAATTACGTTTAGTTTCAAAACAGACTTCATTCGAATGGTTTACTTTTAATTTGAACTTTCATGTTTTGTTCTTTCTGATTTAAAGTGTTGCTGAATGTTTTTATATGTACTCCCTCTGTACAGTAATGTAATGGTGCATTTTAAGGCTTTTAAACTCTCGTTGCAGACCACATGGAATTATAATTGTTTTACATATCCAGATATGGAAATTAGACAGAAATGAAAATTGTCTCTCAATTTACATGGGTTTGTGTTTGAGTAAAACATTTTTTCTTCTATTCTTTAAGCTACTTATGTTATTTCTTCCAAATTTGAAAGAAAAACATTGTAATTTAGAGAACATTTAGAGAAGTTTGAAAAAAGTAAAGAAAACATTGTGTAATAATCCTGATTTTTAATCACAACCAATAAAAAACATTGTTATTCTGACCAGTTGTCATTTTCAAAAACAAATTGGTCTAAATGCCAATATCTGAATGGGAAATTTTATCAAGCGTTTATATTATAGAACAAATATAAACACTTTCCTCCAAACTCATACCTAGCAATTCAGGTAGATTCATAGAAACTGGAAATTTTCTCAATGGCGTCTTATTTTATTTATATATCCGATTAGCTGAAGACTGTGTAGACTCAATATAGTATTATTTACTAGTTACCATAGTAATTTTTAGAGGTGCATAAATGTTATAGATTTCTGTTCGTTTCATGGCCATTTCAGGAACCAAAAGTAAATTGACACCCCACCAAATTACACTCATTATGTTTCCAAGACTGCAGGCAAAACTGTTACATCAAGTTTCAAAGGTATAAAACTATTCATTTTTTTAAAACCAAATGTCAAAATGACAAAGATTTAGAGAAAAACTAATGAAGAATTGTGCTTAATTTGGTTGTTTAAATTCAGCCCAAATAAATTTTTAACCACTTACCTTAAAATAATATATAGTAAATGCAATGAATCATCTTTGAATCATTTTTTTTAATGTAAGCAAGTGTTCATTTTGAAGAAATGTTCATTTTGCAGGCAGTACAGTTTATTTGTAGTATAAATTAAACAGATAGCAAACAGTAGAAAGAATCCAATCTTCAAATCTTTTTCTTAACCTACACTTTAACCTGTAGGATTTGCTGCTTTAGACTGTTTTCACTCAGTCCTCTAAATTCAAAGCTGTCAAACATGCTCATCAGGCATTTTAACTGAAGGTGTAAATGTGACTTAACATAAAATGTATAGCTTGCATGTCAACACAAGTGTGTGGTCTTGAATTCCACTAGAAAGCAGAGATATATGGGGAGCGTTTAACCTTAGCAGACCTTATACAAACTCTGTAGGCCTACATATTTGTACTGTTCCGGTTCCTTTCCCCCTTTTTTTTTCTTCCCCCTCCCAATAATCACATTTCATGTGCTAGAACAGAACATTGAGAAATATTCCACAGTCTCTTTTCCTTGCTATGCCACTAAGATAATATTATAATACTCTAGTTCTGGTTTTCAAATCTGAGTGATAGTTTTGTTCCGCGAGTTGTAAAGCAATCAGTCATAAAGGACATTCTGTAAATTGCTTAAAAGAGATGGTTTATCCAAAAAACAAAACTCTGTCATGATTTGCTCTCCCTGCACTTGTCACCACCGGTTGGAGTTTCCTTCTTCTGTTAAATATGCATTGACTTCCATAGTATTTGTTTTTTCAACTAAAGGGTTACAGGTTTTCAGCCTTCTTCAAAACATATTTTGTGTTCAACAGAAGAAAGAAACTCATAAACGTTTACAACCGCTCGAGGGTGAGTAAATTTTCTTTATTGGTTGAGCTATCGCAAAATGACCCACTCTCTCTATCAGTATTTGTGTGGCCCATGAGGAAGAAAAGAGGATGGGAGGACCATAATGCTCCAGCATCCACTCCCTAAGCCGTAGAATATGATAGTTGATAGAAACCAAATGTGCCATGGTGTCCACTGGCTTTGATTAAACCTTCACGCAGACACAGATGCATCCTGACCGTGAGTGAGGAACTGAACTGCCGCTCAAAGGTCACGAAGGAACGAGATTCGCTAATGTATTTTTGCCCCAAATACCCACATTTTTACCCCTCCCAAAGTTTATCTATTTATGAATTGCACAAGTTCTGGGAAATGTGTTCTTGCCTTTGCCCAAGCCGTGTTACAGCGCATTTCGTGCTGTTTGGACATCAAAGTGCCGTGCAAAAGGAAATTGGGAGGACCACCTCGCAGAGACAAAGCAAAATAGCATGCTGCGGTGTATCAGTGTTCCCTTTGATGCTCTGTGCGTGTGTGTGTGTTTCACAGAGAGCCCTTTGAGAGCCACATTTGATATGCATTCTGCATGGAGTCCATTAGGATATTACAGTTTCATCAGCAGTGATCTAAATGTTTCCATATACTCTGCATTTTCCCTCTGGTAAAGTGGGATCTAGACGTTGGGCTCAGGTACAACTATTTTGCCCCCCAGCTAGGGCCCCTCTTACAGTAATGCTCACATATCGCCTGCGCGGACCACAGCGCTGCTCAAAAGAAAGACCGCAAATGGCTGTTTTTCATGTGTTTTATTGTGATATTCTGCTCTGTAGAAGATTAAACGGCAGTGAATGGGGATTTATTCTACTGTCTTACAGGTCTACTCGAAATCATTTGTTTTGAAGGCACACAACCTGACTTGGTCAATATTGTATAATGATAAAAGCTCTTTGTATTGCAGCTCTGTCCAGCTGCTCAGCCTCTGGAGGAAAGCTGTCCAATAGAAGAAGAGCTTAGGGAGAAACCAGCGGTTTTACGGCAAACCAGCTCTGATTATTACAGACAGATCACTGATACAGACATGGACAGACTTAAGGTGAGTCCTGTTAGTTTCTGAAAAATAAAACTGTTTCAGTGACAACTCCTATTCTTTGTTCTGTTCCAAAATGTAGTGAGCTGTTTGATTTCTGCAAAGGTCATTTTATTCACCTTGAAATTGTATCACCTCCAAAAAGTGTATATGAGGCATTTTTGACATTAGCATGCTTAGTTAAGTTTACATGACCCCAGTAAGTACAAAAATATACAGTGCACAGACATATGAACACTGAACTTTTTTTATTTGATTCAGTTTTAGCTTATCTTTATCCAACATCAAGGGTTTATTTTATTTCTTTATTAACTGAGCTCTTTTTCTGTGCGTTCTGGTATTATCTTCGGGAACACTTTATTTTGATGGTCCATTTGTTGAATTTAAGTTACATTGCTACTAATTCTCAATAGATTATAAGTAGACTGTTAGGTTAGGGTTAGGGGTAGGGTTAGTGTAAGTTGACATACACTTGCAAAGTTTCTTTTAGTCAGTTAAATGTCTGTTGAATGTCTGTATCAACAGATATTAAGCAGACAGTCTACTAATACTTAAATGGACCATTGAAATAAAGTGTGACCATATCTTCTTTACAATGATATGCTGCGGTTTTCAGTCATATAACTTATACACATACAGCCTGTGAACTGTGTATTATTAAAATCAATCATTAGTATGTTTTGCATGTAACAATATTTTTGCCGAGTGTGGTTGTGTTGGGAAAGGTCTCAGGAAGCCAAAAGCTTAATGGTGGTGCTATATCCCTTTTCCACCAAACAACCAACTCAGCAAATCCAATGCTTTCCATATAAACCCCACAGACAAACCCTTGCCGCAGCTCTGAAACAAGATTTAGAGAGGATAAATTAGTCTATATCTAAAAAATTTGTCACTTCTAAACAATAAAAGTACAACACATGAATCGATTTATTCCAATGCAAATATCTTAGGCACAATGCATTACAATTTAAATGGCAACTTGCATCCAATGTACACTTTTAAACTGGTTCTCCAGGTGAATCTGGGAATCTTCCCATCCCTAATACTTCCCAGTGAACAAAATGTGTTGTGCTTTAAAATGACTCATGTGATGCCTTAAAATGTTTCATCAATTGACAGTTCAGTAGATTTTGGAAAAGGACAATTAGGGTGCTTTCACACTAGCACTTTTGGTCCGCACCCGGGTTCGTTTGATGTCATAGTACGGTACGTTTAGCTAGTGTGAACACGTCTTCTGAACTCGGGTGCGCACCCGTGAACCGTACCCGAGTCCGCCTGAAAGAGGTGGTCTGGGGTACGGTTCACTTGTAGTATGAATGCAGTCGTACCAAAAGCCGGAAGTGAACAGCCAACTGTACAACAAACTTTAGTTTTCATAACGTTGATTCGTGTGTGTATGTCTGTGTATGTCACCTACCTTGACGACAAGCGGGACTAACCCAGTACAAACAGTGATAATATCTGCTTGTCTCCTCTAAAAACAGCTTCTGCAGACATCCCGTGATATTCTGAACGTTTATATGATTTTTGCGGCAGATAGACGCAAGTCGCTTTCTGTATGTCCAATACTAAAAGGTTCAGTAAAAGCGAAACAACTGCGATGTGCGAAGTGCGGACGTTTTGGCGCTTTGCTTTTGTGTCCGGCAACTGGCAACAGCCGTACACAAAACAGCGGCCTTCTGAAGCGTACCGGGGTTCAGATAGAAAAAAGACAGTGTGAACACAAACCAACCGAGAAGGTGGCAAGTGGGGGACAATCGAACTTTGGTGTGGTCCAGGCAATTGAACCAAGTGTGAAAGCACCCTTAGATGCATGTTTTCTTCCTTTAAAGGGTACATTAGGGGATCTGTATTTTACTGTTGTATTTGCTGACAACCAGTTCACTTTCATTTCAACCCACCAGCACCCTGAGACTGAAGATTCCCCTCAAGCTCGCTACCCCCCTGCATCTCTTTCACCTCCTCCACCCAAATGCACCACTACCCCCTCAGTCACCGATCCATCTTCAACCTCACATGGGAACACTTTCCAGAATGTTCACATGGCCACTACGGGTGAGAGAGCCCTAATGTGTCTGTTTCATACCCTTGTGCCGTTGTATGTTTCTGCAGTCATGACTGAAATTTGTGGGCATTGCTGTCTCCATTGACTCATCCTTTTTAATTTCACTTGATGACTTGAATTCCAGTTCAATGAGTAATGGTAATCAGTCTGTGTGAATATGATCAGAACATAACTGAAAACAGATGAGAGTAACAAAATGATGATCTTGTTCTGATTGTCATTGCAGTGGTGAAGAACCTTAGCTCCAGTACCCCTGCAAGTAAACCAGTACCAGAGAAAGGGAAACTGCTGATGGGAGAAATGAAACTCGGAGATGTTAAATCGATTGCCAGCCTTACGAAATCTGGATTGACAGCTGATTTGACATTTTCAGTTAGTAATTTTGCACTGGACACACAATTTGCTTGTATTATTATTATTGATATTATTAATATTATTATTCATTCATTCATTCATTTTCTTGTCGGCTTGGTCCCTTTATTGATCCGGGGTCACCACAACGGAATGATCCGCCAACTTATCCAGCGTTTGTTTTACGCAGCAGATGCCCTTCCAGCCGCAACCCATCTCTGGGAAACATCCATATATTCTCATTCACACACATACACTACGGACAATTTTAGCATACCCAATTCACCTGTACCGCATGTCTTTGGACTGTGGGGGAAACAGGAGCACCCGGAGGAAACCCACGCAACCACAGGGAGAACAGGCAAACTCCACACAGAAATGCCAACTGACCCAGCCAAGGCTCGAACCAGCGACCTTCTTGCTGTTAGGCGATCGTGCTACTCACTATGCCACCGTGGCACCCAATATTATTATCATTATTATTATTATTATTATTATTATTATTATTATTATTATTATTCATTCGTTTTCTTTCGACTTAGCCCCTTTATTCATCAGGGGTCACCACAGCGGGATGAACCACTAACTTATACAACATATGTTTTACACAGCGGATGCCCTTCCAGCTGCAACCCATTACTAGTAAACACTCTTACACTCTCACATTTACACATACATACACACACACACACACACACACACACACACACACACACACACACACACTACGGACAATTTAGCTTACCCAACTCGCCTATAGTGCATGTGTTTGGACTGTGGGGGAGCACCCGGAGGAAACCCACACGAACACGCAGGGAGCACATGCAAACTCCACACAGAAATGCTAACTGCCCCAGCAGGGGCTCGAACCAGCGACCTTCTTGCTGTGAGGCAACATTGCTAACCACTGTGCCACCGTGTCGCCATTGTATTATTATTATTATTTTTTTAATTTTATTTTTATTTTTTTATCAGAATGATGCTTGAGGAGATTCAGAGGTTTATAAACAGCCATTAACTTAAGGCAGTGCAATTTAATTTAATCTAAAGAGCTGCATCATACACAAAGTAAGCATTCAAATTAAATGCATGAATTTGTGTTTTAGGATTTGTTTATTAAAATGTCTGCCCATTCAGACTGATTTGGGTGATATTGGAAGTAACCTCCTTCCAAATTTACTTTTGTCACTGTCATACTACAGCAATCAAATTCCCCTCCAAAAGCTTCAACAACCCACTTAACCATTTTTCATTAAAGCATTATTGTGCTCTTTTTGTTTGCGGTGTACTTGACAGCTCAAGGGAACCAACTAAACTGTATTATTTGTCATGCCTTTTTGTTTTAGAATAAAATGGTGGTCTTACCAACAGAGGAGGCTAACTTGTCTGACATTGATTACCTGGTGCCCATGCATGATGAAAAGGGCAGACCTATAGCAGAATGGAAGAGACAGGTGATGGTACGACAACTGCAGGCAAGATTATTTGACCAGGAAAGACAAAGGATTAAGGTGAGTAACAAATTGCACCAGTAGTCTTGTAAGTACATCGGTTGGTAAATCTGAGATTTTGTTCTGACTGCAACTTTATCAACTCTGGCTTTTAACTAGATTTGTTTTATTTTATTCAACAGGAGAATGGTAGTAGACATGCAAAGATGGACAGTTGGAGGTTCTCCCAGGCTCACAATGCCATCCTTGGTCCCTTTGGAGAACTTCTAACAGAGGATGACCTCATCTATCTGGAGAGGCAAATTGAGAGTGTCTCCATGCAGAAGCATTGCGAGGGCTATGAAATGGAACTTGCTCGTCTAGCTGAAGAACTACGCAACATTCTCCCAGCACCCATAGTCAACATCACAGTCAACACCCAATACAAGAACGCAACACAGACTCCTTTACCTGTTTGGTGCAACCGTATTTCAGGCATTGTGAAGAGTATGTCTCTACTTATGACAAACCTTACAGATCAGCCTTACTGCAAAATGCCAAACACGGAGCTTGTGAATGTCTTCTCTCAGGCCTCAGTGAGGCAAACACCCAACAGAGGAAGGAGGGAAAAGATAGAAAATGAGATCCACCAATTTGGGGTCTCTGTGAGAAACCTTAAGTCCAACTTCGAGAATCAGAATGATTCTTCATTGGAGGGTTTAATGAGGAATGGATCATTGGTTCAACAAGATCAAGAGCCAGTTGAGAATGGTTTTGATGAGGACTCTCAAAAGCAAGATGAAAGAACGGAGGCTGATCTTGATGATGATGATGATACAGCTTTCGACTATGTCATCAGTGATGCCATGGAAAGTACAACCCTGAGAAAAGAACGTATTGTGGTGTTGTTCTTGGGTCACTGGAAGAAGTCTGCTTATACTGTAACCGTGAGAAATGCTCAGAGGAAACAAAGTGTTGATTCACTGGAAATAAAGAAACCCAAGTGTGAGCGTAAAACTAGCTTGGATATCTCTCAGAAGAGGACCATGGAGAACGGTAAACTGGGGCACTTTTTCAAGCAGAGAAGTGCCATCAATAAGATGATTGGGAACTGGAGAAGCATGATCTCATTTGTCCCATCAAGGCAGATCCGAAGACTCAACAGACAGCAGGCAATTTACTCACCTGAGCAGTTCCTGCCTCGTGTGGATGGATCTCCCATTGACTACGACACCCTGACACTCGATCTCTTCATGCTTGGCTACTTTCACATACTGGAGCTGGATTTGCCACCAGATGAGAGAAAAATGAGACACCTCTTGTGCTTTGAAGTGTTCGACCATGTGGGCCGTTTTACATGGGAGACCGTCCGGGATTTTCACAAAGCTGTAATTCAGGACATTGAGGCTGGAAATCGGGAATGGAAGGATGGATTTGAGGACATTAAAGTGAAGTTCTTTGGAGATGGATCAGGCCAACCAGAGCTTGAACATTCAGAACAGACCACAATAGTAGAAACGAGGCGCGTGCCTAAAGTCATCGTACAGACGCCCACTCCCGATGAGAGTGATGTCCTGAGAAGTAATGCAGATATTAGTAGTTTGACTAATGAGGAGATTTGCAAGTATATTGATCGTAGTTTTGCATTCTGGAAGGAAAAGGAGGCTGAGATATTTGATTTTGAAGAATGACAGTAAGCCTGTTTGGGTGGTATTAGGGGTGTACATAAGCATTTCTTATCTTTAAGAATATATTTTGGGGTATTTGATTCAGATTTGACTGGTACAAATATTTATACAGCTGTGACATTTAAAGGTGCTGTATGGGAGTTTTTGACTCTTCTAAATCATAATAATATCATACTGTTTGTCGTACAATACTATTGGCACAATATCTGTCTTTGTTTTGGTCTGTTTAACTCCACCCACTGCAAATTTACCCAGTTGTATTTCGGCACCCAGGGTTGCCTTGGTGGAAAACACATCGTATTACAATTCAATTCAGAAGGCTGCTTAAATAAATGCTGATGCAGCCAGAATACCACCTCTAGAGGGCAGTAGCTACCTCTGAAATGAGAGACAGATTCAGAGTTCTAACTAACTAAATCCATAGATGGTTTTTATTTAGCTAAAAATTCTAATATTACAAACGTAAACAACTGATCATTGATCAGTAAAGCCCCATTCACATGGGGCTTCAGCGTCAACGCTTGATGGAGGGGCGTGTCTGAAGTTTGGCTCTGACGCGATCGTCATAGTAACGTCAGCCAATGAAATTTGACCAGAGCTCACCAACTCTCCGGTATGAATGCCGGTATATACTGTATATAGCGATATAGGGTCATAAAGGGCTGCGTGATTTCCGACCGCAATGATGAGTTTATCCTCCATTTTAAAATGTCTCTTCTGTTTACCGCTATCAAACTGTATGGACGCTATTGGCTACTCTCTGAGCTGAAATATTTGCATGAAGCGATCTGATTGGCTGACGCTTCTGCTGGCGCTTGAAAAGTTGAGAATTCCTAACTTCTGCAGCGAGCAACGCGGCTGAAGCGGCACCAACAGATCCATAATGCAGTTCGGCAACGCCTGACGTCACCCATTCAAAGTCAATGGGTTGACGTGTTGACGCTGACGCCCCGTGTGTATGGGGCGTAAGGTACGATCTTCAGGTGCCCTTGCGATCTGTTGGCGTCATCAGTCTGGCAACTTGTGTGTGTCTCATGTCTGAAGAGGAGGGGCCAGATGAAAAAAAAAACTATCCGAAATGTTGAATTTGGACTGCAATACCTAGTTCAACCACTAGGTGTCAATCCTACATACTGCACCTTTCAGGCATCATTTTGCCATTTATTCTCCAATTTTCCAGGAGTGCAAAATGGAAGACTGCCATAAATTGATGTTTGTTACTCTTTTCTGATTATTTATTATCAATATGCGATGATTTAAATTATTTCAGTTCAGTTTTTGTTACTTACTAAGTTTTGACATTTATTTACAGCGGGCTAGTATGTTTTGATTTGCACCAATATTGGAGGCTGCTTATTTAAAAGATTAAATAAATGATCATATGATTGTTTACCGTTGTACAGAGAGTTGTGTGTATCTCTTTAAGAGCAGGTGGGAGCTTAACTGAACTATTTTAAATCTGAGTATTTCCCCCCTCCTTGAATGACTGGCCTAAAAATAGCAGTGTGAAAGACAAGCATGCTGTCTCAGTGACTGTGCAGATGACGACGTGTCCCCCATATGAAACGGCAGCAACAAAATAGACTGCCTTCTAAACAAGCACTGTGAATAATGTACGATTTCGTCTTTCATTCAAAAGCAGGTAAGTTTAAATCAGACATGTTCTTGTTTTTCTGAGCATTGTTTAAAGAACAGAAACTGTGGCACATTTGTACAGTGATGAAGATTAACTTTTTCAAAAGTATTACCTAAATACAGTAGTCAACATTTGAAGTGGATCATCACCTTTCATCAAAGCTATTGAACAATGCTCGTTTTTGTCTGACAGTTCTGAAAACATTGTTATTCACATTAATTGTTGACTACTGTATATGGAACTTTTTTCAATATACAAGCAATTTATTTTGTCATGTTCATGTTTTTCCTTCACAAGATCACAGAATTATGTACTAAATGCCACAGAGTGCTCAATTACATTATATTCTGATATTGTTATAATTATCATCATGACTATTTATTTGTTCTATTCTGTTGTTGTTTAATATCCTCTGTTGCTTTGCCAATTATATTTCTCTGCAAACTCTCACACAGGCTAGGAAATGAGTAGTAGAAAGTATAATTCTCAGAATCACACTCTCCCAGTGTGCCTATCAGATATATTGTGTTTGGCAAGAACCTGTTTTAACTCTGGCAATAATCGTCTGATAATTTGACTTATACTGATGTGCTAACATGACTTCATTCTCTTCCAATTTGTTTCTGAAATCTTCTGTTACCAAGCAGAAAGGCTTGAAAATTTGTCCTTGGGTCATAGGAGGCTGTGATCATGAATGTCGCAATCAGTTTGCATGTGACTGATTATACCCATTTGTCTTGTCCTATGTAGATAAACACTGAAACCATCTGTTGCTTGGACCTGAATGCATTGAGGCCAAAGGTCAAAGTGTCGTCATGGTGTGTAATGTAGACGACCTAGACTTCTGCCTGTCCTCACATCCGGGGAGCATCTTAGAAGGCCTGCGATCTCTCTGTTCTCAACCCAAATTTGTGGATGTCACCTTGAGTGCCGGTGGACGAGATTTCCCATGTCAGCGAGGAATTCTCGCGCTCTGCAGCCATTATTTCCATTCCATGTTCTCGGGAGATTTCGTGGAGAGCATTGCTGCTCGTGTAGAGCTTCATGACGTAGATCCGGATGTGTTGTCGACCCTGCTGGACTTTGCTTATACAGGGAAACTGACCATCAACAAAAACAATGTGGAGGGACTCATTTGCACGTCCAGCCAACTCCAGTTCCACACCGTCCGCAGTGTCTGCTGTCGATATTTGCAGCACCAGATTGATGCCACAAACTGCTTGGGAATTCTTGAGTTTGGAGAGATCCACGGCTGCCCTGAAGTGGTTGCCAAAGCGTGGAGCTTCCTTCTGGAAAACTTCGAAGCAGTGAAACATCATGAGGAGTTTTTGCAGCTGGAGAAAGACAGACTGGTGGCCTGCCTGAAGGACGAGGATCTGCACGTAAGAGACGACCGGTCCTGTGCCGAGGCAGTTGTGTCATGGGTCGGGCATAGTAGAGACAGTCGAATCTGTAATTTGCGAGAGTTGTTGAGTTTGGCTAAGCTTTCCCTCCTTTCAGAATCCTACCTCACAGAGAACTTGCTTGAAGAGCCATTGGTGCAGAACTCAATAGAATCCAGAGAGCTGGTCGAGAGGATATGTAGAGAGGTTCAAACCTATCTGTTTTATATACTTTAGACTTCAAAACAATGTTTCACTCTGCAAAAATGTATTTGTTTTATAAAGTGATATTGTTTTTTTCTTCTTCTTCAGAAGCGACAATTGACGGGAGATGAGAGGGCTGAGCAGAGAGCCTCTCAGGATGCTTTCAACCAGCAAGAGGTTTTATTTGTGATGGGTGGTCGCTCGCTGGATGATTCAGATGATGAAGATGAGGATGAAGATGAGAACCGCGATGGAAGGTTGCACCCTAGGAACTGTGGTTTCTACAACCCAAAGCTTGGTAAGGACAATTTCAACTGACAAATGTAAGTTTACAGGTAAAATTAAGGTAATGTTTAACACTAAACCTTTGATGTGCATACTATCAGCACACAGACTGTTCATTTTCAGTCAGCCATCCCAAGCGCTTCTAGTGAATTGCCATGCCATTACAGAATTTAAGATCCACACTGCCTGATACATATACGATATAAAGTAGGTGTCAGACCAATCAAGAAGCACTGCATTAAATTCCATTTTCTCATGCCATGTCTTTAAAATGTGGATATATATTTGATCTCAGAATTTTCAATTGATTTTCTGCACTAGCCTGCTGCTCCTGTTTCGTTTTATGCTTGAACAGCTAAATTAATTGTTCATATAGTCATTGAGTCTATTTAACTGATTGTATTTTAATTACATAACAACATCAATGCTGTAAAAGCAACCTTATGAAATTGAAAATAGTCAGACAAACTTTTTACAGGAAGTTTATCATTGGATGAAAAACACTAGCTGTGCTTACAGTTTAGCCCTTTAACTGATTCTGTGCAATGGTAATTATCGTTTTCCCTGCATGACTAGAGAAAATGGGAATAAGGCTATTTGCATGATAGAAAACCTTCAGCACCCTTAAACATACATTGGGCTCCATCCCACTGTCTGGTGGGTTAGGGTTGTTTTGACAAAATATGTTGTTTCACTCAGTCTTAGGGCTGTCATTAGTTTTAATAATACAGTTTTTGAACTAATGCTGCGATTGACAACAGAGAGAGATGTTCATTTCACTGTTATTATGTTCCCTGATATGCTTGCTTAGCTTGTCGCTTTGTTTCTAGGCCCAATTACTGCTTTAAATCGTATTTATGAGTATCGTTTTCCCAACAAAAATCACTTAAACAGAGTTTGTGTTTTGGGTAGAGAATCCTTTTAAATAAGTATCCTTATCCTTGTTTACAATAAGGATTCATTAATTAATGTATTTACTAACAACATTAGTTATTAACAAGCATTAGGAATTAACAAGCATTTCGAATATTATAAAACATTATTTACACTGTTTATTCATTGTTGTTAACATTTGTGAATAACAATAAAATCATTAATTGTTAGTTTATGATTATTCAGAACGTTAACTAATGTTAACAATCACAGCTATGGTTTTTAATAATCCAATAATAGATGTTGAACTGATTAATAAATGCTGTACAAGTATTGTTCATTGCTTGGTAGTATTAGGAAGTACATTAATAATAATAATAATAATAATAATAATAATAATAATAATAATAATAATAATAATAAAAGTAATACATATTATTTGTAATGCACCTTTCTTGCACTCAGGTGCTACAATAGTTTAAAGCAATATTAAAACATCAATACTCCATAATAACAATCACAATGACAACACAATACACAACAACAGTGACAACTGTAATATTATAACGTTTTGGGAGATTTCTTAAAACATTCAAAAGATACAGCAATCCTAATTAGAAGGGGTTGACAATTCCACAACCTGAGAGCAATATGACCTCCCATCCATAGTTTTGAGTTTATTAGAATTTTGCACATATTGCAGCCTCTTAATCAAATTTGCAAGTAGTTCTGCAAAAGGTGAATTGCAATAATGAAGCCTAGATGTTATAAAAGCATGGATAAGCCTTTCTGCATAAGACAGAAACTGTCTTGGAATGTTGGAATGTTCCGATGTGTGATATAAAGCTACTTTCGTAACATTCTTAAAATGAGTGTTTAAAGACAACTGTTCATCAGAAATCAAATTCCCAAAATCCATGCCTGCACATGAGGGAGGATCTGGCATTCATCCACTGTCAGTTTTACAATATTATATCTATTTAGACCAGCTGAAGAGCCAATCAATAGAACTTCAGATTTTAACCAGTTTAACTGTAGGGTGTTCTGCTTCACATAGGCTTGAACCTCCAGTAAGCAAACAGATAAGGTTGAGAGTGATGATGTAATATCAAGTTAGTTGAGTACTAATGTAAATCTGGGTATCATTTACATAGGTGTCACGATTACCAGTGATCTAATACTTGCAGATCGCTGAGGAACTACGCATCTGTCACTGAACAAGACTACAAATACCATCATGAACATCACACACACACCAGTTTCTGATTCCCCTGCACAAACACACACACACAGCTGGTAACTCATCATGGACTGATTACCTGGACTTTATTCACCACTCACACACACACTTTGCTGAGTCTTGTTGTTGTAACTTTACGAAGCTTTCCATGTCTTGTTTTTCCTTGCTGTGTTTCCAAACCCTTGCCTTGTGTATTGTTTATGCTGTTAGCCACCTGTACCAATGTCTTCACCTGTGACCCGACTACTCTTCTAGATTGCCCTTTATGATACTGTATGCTCCTGCTTGTGATTGTTGCCTGCCTGACTACTCTTGTTAATAAAGACACTGCGTTTAGATTCTTAACTCCATTGCCAGAATCGTTTGGTTAACAATAGGCGTGATGATAACCCAGATCATGCTTTTAAATCATCTGCCCAAGAGGCAACGTATAAACAGTTAAAGGAATCGGACCCAATACTGACCGCTGAGGAACACTCTGCCACAATGAAACAGTTTTAGACCTGTTTTTGCTTCAGAATAAACAAATTGAGTGAAAGTTTTGGAAGATAATAATAACACTGACTAACTGCAGGGATGTGATTCTTCTGTATAAATCCGGATTTATGTATTTTTCCGAGCTCAATGGGGCGACCCCTATGATTTGCGCAAATACAATGTTTTTTGTAGGGGTGGGGTGGGGTAATCGTAAGGTTCATCGTTGTCAAAGCAGACGACCTGATGGTTCATCATTGTGCACAAGAAAGAGCAGTTTCAAATTAAAACAGAAAACAGTTTCAAATTGTTCACTGACTAGTGATTTATTTATCATGTTGTAAGAGTCAAGTAAATTACAGAAGTTATATTCTGCGGACGCAAGAGCACAAAAAAACGAGTTAGTGGCGCCATCTAGCGGCAGTGTGTGGATGTGTCCCCACGTCGAAGTACAAAGTACTGTAAAAACCTATTAAATATTACTTGGGTCACTGTTAAACACCATTAAACATCGAAACTGATTTAAAAAAATACTTTAATTGTGTGGTCAACATCACATTTTTTTTATCGTCTTCCTTTTACCGTCTTCCTTCTTTTTTGTCCTCAGCTGATCACATAAGTTGAATGTGCAAACCTTAGGCATGCAGTGTTAAAATAACAAGTGAAAAAAATCGTGCATACTGGGTACATGTCAAATGACTAAGTGCATTTTATTCTTTTCTTTTTCATAGGACAGTGGTTTCAGCTACCTGACTTTCCCAACTACAATAAATGGGGGTTTTCTGTTATCTCCCTAAATAACAATGTGTATGTCACAGGTGAGCTGACCCGAAAAAAATGTTTTCTTTGCCAAATTTATTGAGATATTAACAATGTGCTGTTTGTTTAGTGTAGCCTGTATGGCTCAAACCATAACATAAGTTCTATTTTTACCATGGAAAAAAACAAATTCACAGATTTTTATAGAGTATTTATAGAGACCAGGCCCTTTGAGAGAGGATCAGTGAGATTTATAGTTTTATTGGACACATGAATGGAACGTCATCTCCATTGAGGATTTGGAGATGCTGAGATAAAACAGTCCCCTGTCTTATAGACAATCCTGCTAAGACTCGCATAAGACCTGAAAGCACTTTAGAAATTTGAGCACTACAGCACAAAAAAAGCAGAGCATTAGCTTTGTGATGACCTGGAAAAGTTGGGCCGTTATTGCCAAATGTTGCCTGGTCACCAATAGGGACAGTTGAACCTTCTAGCTGAGCTGGGAATTTACTCAAATAAATCAGCTAATGCTTCATCTGATGTGAATCCCATTTGACATACTTTGTCCTACTCTCAGGAGGATCAAGAGGGTCTCAGTCCAACACCTGGTCCACCACAGAAACCTGGAAGTACATCACTCGTGAAGGGAAGTGGGTCACAGTCGCACCAATGTTGCGGCCGAGAACTAACCACTCTTCTGCAACTCTCAGTGGAGAGATTTATGTAATTGGGGGTGAGAAAACAGATTAGCTTCCAACTGGAGATTTCAGATGAATGTTTTTTTGGGAAGATGTACATGCAGTCTCACGCACTCTGCATTGTTTTTCATTGACAGGAACTACAACTGATTTCGTTGAACGTTACGACCCATTCAGCAATTGCTGGACTCTGACCAGCCCAGCACTGAAGTATGTGACTAACTTTACAGCCACGCCATGTGAAGGAAAACTGTACCTCATTGGTTCTTGTGCAGTCAAATATAATGCCCTAACCATGCAGTGCTACAACCCTGTCATAGGTAAGGGACAACACATTTGGATGCATTTAAAGTTTATTAATAGACGAGTATCATTAAAAAAGAATCCACATATGTTATAATAGACACTCTAAGTTCACTTTACAAACAATTTTATGATGAAACAAGTAATTCAGAATTATTTTATGATACACGTTTTAAAGGACACAGAGTAAATTAAAATGGTATTCACTTATGGAGCCCTGCCAACATCTAGTGGGTGATTCTGTGTTATTTGAGGACACTTTTATAAACGTCTTCTTTTCTTCAACAGATAGCTGGTGTATCATCGGCTCTCCGTTCATTCCTAAATATCTCTCCTCTCCCTGTTCTGTCTCTATGGATGGAGTCATTTACCTCATTGGAGATAACACTAAGAAGGTCTATTCATATGATCCAGACAACAATGTGTGGGAAAAGGTGACTTTTTGATCATGCATATAAGACAGAAAAATCATGGATAAAGTTGAATTTTCAAGTTCTGACTGCTGTATGCTTGTCAATTTTTATTATTATTTATTTATTTATTATTATTATTTTCATTTCCCAGATTCAGTTTCTAAACATGCTTCATGAGAATGGAGATTTGGTGGTTCTAGGAAGGTTCTTGTTTGTGACTGGGGGTCACTGGAAGGGCATGGAGGGGGATTACGGTGTTGAGGTGGAAGTGTATAACCGAGCCTCCAACACGTGGAAGGTGGAGTGCTTCCTTCCCAGGCTCTGGACCTACAGTGGTTGTTGTTCTGTTTTCCTGGACACTTCTCAGTGGACTGAAATATTCCCTGATGAGACCTAGTGTCCTTCCTGTAAAGGCTGATTTATACTTTCACCTGCCGCCGCATCGCAAACCTCCGCCGACTGTATGCGCAACACACGAAATGGACGAGGCTTTTATACTTGATGTGTTCACTGTTAAATTATATATATACACAGTGATTTTATTGAAAATTACAGGGTGCGGTTAAAAGAATCCCATCGTAAATCAGACGAATAAACATGGATATAGGAAGTTTCTGGAACTATGTCATATTATTAGTAACGTTCAAGATTTTTTAAACTAATTATTTTTATAATTAATTTTAATTATGTTAAAGATTTTTATCACCCTTCAAGATTTATTTTTATCAAACTTTGATGGCATCACTTGCTTTTGTTCATATCTCAGACAGTTCTACCTATAATAGTTTATTCAAATATTAATGACAACAGAACATGGATTGATTTATAAATATTTTGTTTTACTATGGAAAGAATGAAAGCAAGAGAGTAGATTTAGCCCACTCCACAATTGACACATTACTGTCTGGCTAGTTTGTGTCCTTCACTGATATGCTAAAAACGCAATGGTCCCACATTCCTGACCATTATCACCAATAAAGCCTAGAAAAATAGGGCTTTTATCAAATAGGGCAGTTATCAAAGAAGTAATTTCTTTTTTAATTTTGTAACTATTAAATTGTTTTAAATTCAAAATTGTAATATATACATGAGTGTAAAACCTATGAATGGTAGAAAAAACATATTCAATAATTGTTTATTAAAACCATGGGTTTTTTGCTTCTTTTTTGGTTTTAACAAACTTCACAAAAGTTTTTAACAAAAACGTTCCTCCTTTCCCACGGCTGTTGCAATTTTCAGCCAATAATTATTGGTCATCTGGTTATCCCTTTGATCACGCATGGACGGATCATAAAGATGTCTGTACAGGCATACCTGTTTGAAGTGATTCATATTCAACTCAAATTAAATGCGGTGCCGCATGAACTGTTCGCTCGAGTCCAACATTTTGTGCACTCCGACAGCCAAAATCATGTTGCGCGCACACAAAGCGAACCTCCATAAACACCATGATGACACCATGGTCACAGTTGCACTCAAGCGAATGCGTTGAGTATAAATCAGCCTTAAGCCCTGACTTATAAACTGTTCACACCGAGGATAGTGTGTTCTACAGTGGATAAAATATTTCAAATGTACATTTAAAAGAAAAAAAAAAACTCACAAATTGAGAAAACATCAATCAGACAACACGTGAGTGCAAACTCTCACAACACATGCAAATAGAGAAATTTAAGGAAGTTAATGAAGCACATTGATAAAGAAAAACACATGCACATTATAATTCTCTCAACACGTGCTATTAGAGAAACCTGCTGCAAATAGCGCAGACCACAATGGAAATGTGTCAGGAGGCTCCAAAAATTGACAAACATGACTGCTTCCTGTTTAGAGATGTATTTAAATTCTGTACTAAGCTGAATGTATACAAGTCTTTTCTAGTAGTTAAGAACTCCTGAAGAACTTTTTAGATGTGTATAGGATTCATAAGAGTGCCAGGAATTTCTCAGATACACAATCCGTACAGTATGATGCCTAGTTTGAACTATAACAAGACAAATATGGTTCATCTTCGGGTTAATGTTGCATTCTAATTGGAATCACTTGAAGGTTCTGATATGAGCATTTAAACTTATTCAAACCACACTAGCAGTGCAAATTTTGTTTTCATTGAACCAAACCTGTCAAGTGTGAACACAGCCTAAAGGAAGCAGAGTCCATCCCACACACCTTACAAAAATGGGAGAGAGACGCTTTTATCAAAATGAAACAGACAAGAGTCTAAGTATTTTTCCTGGCAAACAACAAAAAGCTTGCTTACAAAAAAGAATAATGTGGCCACTTCAAAGTTATTCTTAAGACTTTGGTAAAAAAAAAAAAAAGCACTTTTCTCAATCTACACTTGTCGTTACTTTAAAAAAAATCTGTAATTGTAAGATTAATAATCATAATGTGAAATGACTTGCTCTAAGAATGATTTGTTTTTAGTTATTTGAATATTGACTTTTGTGCATCTGTTTTTTTTCTGCCTAGTTCAATTAGCCTAGTTGCTTTTGCTTTAATGTTGCCAGTAAAACTCTGAATTAAATGGCATTTAGTTTGACACATTCACTGGCTACATTATAAGGTACACCTTACTAGTATCGGTTGGACCCATTTTGCCTGAAATACTGCCTTACTGGCATAGATTCAATAAGGTACTGGAAATATTCCCAAGAGATTTTGGTCCATGTTACTGTTGCCTTTCCATCAGTTCAAACCAGTCTGGCCATTCTGCTCTGACATAAGGCATTTGCACCCCCACAGAGCTGCCACTCACCGGTTATTTTTTCTTATTTTGGCCAGTCTCTGTAAAACCTAGAGATGGTTGAGCTTAAAAAAAATCCCAGAAGATCAACAGTCTGAAAAACTCAGACCAGCCTGCCTGGCACCAACAACCATGCCTCGTTCAAAATCACTTAAATCACCTTTCTTCCCAATTCTGAGGCTCAGTTTGAACTGCAGCAGATCGTCTTGACCATGTCTACATGCCTATATGCATTGAGTTGCTGCCATGTGATTGGCTGATTAGAAATTTGTGTTAAGGAGCAGTTGGACAGGTGTACTTAATAAAGTGGCCAATGAGTGTATTGAATAGAAATAAAGTCTTTTGTTTACAAGCTAAATCACATTCTAATGCATATTTTACTCCATGAATCAAAATGCCCGTTATTAATAAAATATTGTTTTTTATTCTTCTTCCTTTTCTAGATATTTCATTGCATGATATTTTCTTTTGAATTTGTTTTTACTAATATTTATGAAGGTTCATAAATGCTGTAGCAACATATGATCATGTTATCTAATGCTTTATCCAATTGTTGACAGATGTTTTGACAATCTTTTTACAAATTCCTGCAGTTTAAAACCCTGTTAGTAGTCATGAACTTAAATGCATTTTTGTGCCAACAATGACTGGAATAACCAGTGTTGTATTTGTTCAAGCATGACTTGCAGCGTCTGTAACTATGGAGGCTGAAAGGCTTGCGCTTTAATTCTCATGGCAACTCGCGGGAGCGTCCGGTTTCCATGGCAACCTCAGGAACCCACAGAGCCGTGATTGCAACTTTTGCACTTGTGGCTTCACTCCTGCTGCACGAAATATTACTCGATCATTTACTTATATGCGCTATTAAGGCATTGCTATTTTGTGCAAAGCACCGTGCAACCTTTATTCCTACAGGGCTAAACTTCTAAAGCATTTCAACTTTTTTGAGCGTTTGGGGGTGAGCGTTTGATACACTAAAAAGTCAGAGGACCATTGGAAAAACTCCCTGTTCGTTTACTGAAGTGCACTGGATCCCGACCAGTTTCCAGATGAGTTGCGACGAGGATCAAGGACTGGAAGCCGTGATTCAGGTGCGTGTTTTCCAGTAAGAAAACTGATCTTCACCAGCTGTAACTTAAATAGGTTATTGCACTGTTACCCTTTCAAAACAGCATGTGTGAATGAAAGAGGAGAGAGCTTGATTTAATATTAACGAGCCTTGCAATGTTTCAACAAATTAAGGTCGATCAGGAGGTCAGTTTCAGGTTCTTCTGTGAAACTTGAAGACAGGCGACTCATTTCCTTCTGCTGTTTGTGACATCCTGCGAAACTGAAACAGAGACAGACGTGACCAGCTAGTAACTATAAATAATACACACTAAATTAATTAATACGCAGTGTTGTTGACTAAGGTAATGCACTACATGTTAATAAACTAAAACGTTAATGTTATGTTGAAATGTTATTGATTAAAGAATAATAATAAATAACAAAAAAAGAAAAGTTTTCTTATTTGAAAAGGAGACATTTTATTAAATATGAGCTAATTTGCATACATTTTAGCACAGAATCTAAACATTGAAGTAAGTTTGAAGGGTTTTATTTATTTAATACAGAGAAGATTTGCTGTATCCAATTCAGAATATACTGTAAACTTTAATGAAAAAATTAAATTAACAATTCGTAAAGAATGAAATTTTGTTCCTAATCAGGCAAATTATGAAAGAACATCCCTCTGTAAAAACTCCCTCTGTTGCAACTTTGGTCTGCATCACAGGCCCATTCTTTCAAAATGTGGATGTCACAAATTGCTGCATGGCTCCCATTAGAAAAACTTACCTATGACAAACAAAAAAATCTGACGGATTTTGGTCAATTTTTGTCTCCCCCTTTGGGAATACATAAAAGCTCTCTTAAATTAACACAGGATCCTTGTCATTTATTTACAATTTTGTTATGACCTCTACTTAAAGACTACTCTAAAATGATGTGGTTGTACTTATTTTTTTACTTATTTATTTATGTTTTTTAGATTAATTTATTTGTTACTTTCCATTTTTAAGACTGTACACTCTGTAACATATCTATGCATTTTGATGTTAATATTTTGTGAATATGGGCATACAATAAATAAAGAAATACCAAAAAAACACCCATTTTAGTAAATTTCTGATTTCAATTAGAGGATTTTGCATCTGAACTCTTCATCTGTATCATCATTATTATTAGATATATTTGTTACATTTAGATTTTTTTTTAGTCTAATAAAAAGTTAAACTAAATGACATAAAAAAAACATCCCTCTGTGTGAATAAAAAGGTAAATGCAGCTGAAATGGGGATTTATGGCTCAGTGTTAAAGGACAGTGGGCGCCACGGTGGCGCGTGAGTAGCACGTTCGCCTCACAGCAAGAAGGTCGCTGGTTCGATCCCCGGTTGGGGCAGGTCCCAGTTGGCATTTCTGTGTGGAGTTTGCATGTTCTCCCCGTGGTTGCGTGGGTTTCCTCCGGGTGCTCCGGTTTCCCCCACAGTCCAAAGACATGCGGTACAGGTGAATTGGGTAAGCTAAATTGTCCATAGTGTATGTGTGCGAATGAGAATGTATGGAAGGGCATCCGCTGCGTAAAACAAATGCCGGATAAGTTGGCGGTTGATTCCGCTGTGGCGACCCCGGATTAATAAAGGGACTAAGCCGAAAAGAAAATGAATGAATGAATGAATGAATGAATGTTATAGGAAAAAAGATTTGAGAAAACTGCCTCTACAAAAATGTATTGCAATTAAAATCAACAGACACAATTTGATGAAGTGCAAGTATTATGGTCTGGTATATTTACTTTATATCACACTGAAAAAAAGTCTAATTATCCATAAATATTCAAAGGCGGATAAAAAAAAAGTGCTTGTGTTTGTGTCTAGCCCAACAGTCCACTTTTTTTAATAGGCTAGTTTTACTGTTGTGTTTCACCATTTTTGAATCCATTCGGTCGAACTCCGGGTCTGGTGGGAGCGCTTAGCTTAGCTTAGCTTAGCTTAGCTTAGCTAGATCATTGAATTGAGTTAGACCATTAGCGGTGCGTCAGCCTTGCACAGTTTAGCTTTATTCCTAAGACACCTGATCAAGCTGATTGACTGTTTCAGGTTTGTTTGGACCTGTGTTTAAGCAGGGTTATGCCTAGTTCAGACTGCATGATTTTAGCCCACATTTTGACTTGCCGACAGGTTTTGAGAAATCGCAGACAAATGCCTGAAATCACAGGCAAATCGGTGCTCGTGCACGCGGGTGACAGTCACACAATATGAACTATCAAAGACGCGATCTGAGAGAATCGCCGATGAGTCACCGTTGCCCGGGAGATATTTGGCGTGCTGAATATTTGGAGCTGTCGGCGAATCAAATCATGCAGTGTGAAATGAGTTTAAACAAAGCAGCGACAAAATGCTAGCTCAGATAATCATGCAGTGTGAAAACATCTGTGACACGACAACTTTGAAAATCATGCAGTCTGAACCCGGCATTAAAGTGTATAGTAAACTATGCATATCAGCCTGTGTTCCTTCAGGAACGGAGTTTGTCACCCCTGCAGAGTTTTAATCATTTTTACATTTAAAGCTTGACTCTTCAGTAGTTACATAGTGTACTAAAACTGACAGAAAATTCAAAGTTGCTATTTCCTAGGCCAATATGGCTTGGAGCTATACTCTCATTCTAGTGTAATAATCAAGAGATTTTCCTGCTGTATTATGGCTGCAGCAGGCGCAATCATATTATGCAGCTTCGTTATCATTTAAATGGGAAAATATTGAAACTGCTTGGTTATTTTTGAGTGAGATGTGAATGGTCTAATCTAATTCATGGTCTATGCTAAGCTAAGCTAAAAGTGTCCTGCCAGACCCGGAGAACGGTTGAATTGACTTAAAAACTACACTGTTGAACTTAAACAATTGGGGTATATATGAGCCTATTGTCAAAATATGACAATAGGCTCATATAAAAGTATAAAGTACTTTCAAAATAAAAGTGTTCCTTTACAACAAAAGCTTTTTGAGAAAAAGTTGTTAGATCTTTGTTTAGTCATCTGACAGTAATGTGTGAGTTTCTCTCCTTACACACTAATGATGATTATGCAGAAGCTGGAGGAGTCACTGCTCAACCCAGATAGCAGTGCTGAGGAGAATACCTACACAGTGAGGGGCGATGAGAATGAGTCCAATATCACACCAGTTCCTGCCCGCATTCGTGAAATCATCACCAGAAACCTGGCTGATGTGCCCACAGGTACTCATTGGTGAATGGTCTGCTGTGGTATCAGGGTATTATTAAAACTATGTATATTCAATCATCTCCATGCTTTTTCTATTGATGAATCAGGCGAGAGCAGTGAGCTGGAGGAGAACCGGCTACTGAAGGATCTGCCTTCTCAGATGTCTGCAGACAGAGAGCAGCTGCTCAGCAGGCAGGCTGCGATCACCAGTCGGGTAGGAGCACATGCACAAACTTCACACACATGTCCTTGGGTCTAGGGAAATTAGACTGATAAGCCATTTATGTATAGATAAGTGTACATTTAATCACGTGATGGTGAATCACTGTTATAATGGATAGCATAAGCCAGGGGTGACCAAAGTTTTTGGGCCAAGGGCCAGATGCAAAAAACAAAATGTGGTCGTAGGCCATATTTTACAATTTCACAGCCACACACACACATATATATATATATATATATATATATATATACTGTATATATGTGTGTGTGTGTGTGTGTGTGTGCGTGTGTGTGTGTGTGTGTGTGTGTGTGTGTGTGTGTGTGTGTATGTGTATGTGTGTGCGTGGTATTATTGTGGAATTATTTTCTACATTTTAAAATCATAATATATATTTTACTCACCATAAACTCTGTTAATGTGAACAGTGATGTTGTGCTTTCGATTTCAGAATTGATGCCAAGTCAGGAGTGTGTTGTAGATATACGTAGCAAATCACAGAGGTGTCTGTCAGTTAGATAGGTTCTCCATTAACTTTTGTTTAGATTCATCAGTGAAAATGTTTGCTCACATATATATGAGGAGCCAAACAGACTCATCATCCTTTTTGAATGGCGTTTCATCAGGGGAAATTTGGATGAATCCAAACCCTTGTAAAACTCAGACATTTCCTGCACTCACTGTTGATTTTCCTTTTTTTTGGTTGTGCCATGGCTCACCAAAATGTGGTTATCAATTATGTTTTCCTCAGTTTCTTCGGTTCGTTTTATGTCATAACAGAAAATGCTGCCTAATTGAAGGCACGTGATAGCGACACCCGGTGGTTATTTATTGAATTACTTTTATTTTTGTACAGCGGCCAGATTCTAATAATATTTATTAAAAGCCTCGCGGGCCGCCACTAAACTGATTGCGGGCCACAGATTTTGGATAGTTTGGACACCCCTGGCATAAGCAATATAGGATAGGATAAATGCAAACGCTTGCCCTATTGCAGCATTTGTTTAATCGCAGCCTTTGCGTCCCATTATACTGCACATTTCGTATGTTTTTTTCACGTCAGATGTTTGTTTTAATTTGAGAATAAGTGCCCTGCAAAGTGGACTCCACATGATATTCCACCTTGATTTCATGTATCATTCATTCATTCATTTTCCTACAGCCTAATCCCTGACTCCCTGATTTATCGGGATTTGCCACACGAGAATGAACCACCAACTACTCTGTCAGGTTTTACATAGTGGATGCCCTTTCAGCCACAACGCAATACTGGAAAACACCTATACACTCTCTCTTTTACACACCCACAAACACACACAATACACTATAGCCAATTTAGTTAATACAATTCACCTATAGCGCATGTCTTTGTACTGTGGGGGAAACCGGAGCACCTGGAGGAAACCACACAAAAACAGGGAGAACATGCAAACTCCACACAGAAATGCCAACTGACCCAGACGGGACTCGAACCAGTGACCTTTTTGCTGTAAGGCAACCATGCCTGAGCCACCAAGCTGCCTGCTGTTTCATTAAAATGGCATTTTAGTGAGTGAAATGTGAATTTAAATTGTAATTCAGAATCAGTTTTATTTATTTATGGAGGTATATTATGACAGACTTCACACTTCTTTGGTGAGATGTTGCAGGCAGTACTGTTGTGTAAGTTCCTGAATGAACGTTTGAAAGTGAAATGAAGGTTTCTTGTGCTACGATAGATGGCATTGTAGGAGAAGGGTCCAGGAACCAATACACACTGTATAGGGATGTGTCAGTCAAAAGACAGTTCATGCATAGAGCTCTTCTAACAAGCTGCTTATCTGGATTATGTGTGATAAATAAAAGATAAATAAGTTTTTTTGTTTTTTTTACACAATGCTTCAATGCTTTTAGCGCAATGCCCCTCTCCCCAGTTTTTACTTTTTCAAAAGTCCTTTCATGTTTATCAACAGTAGCCTGCTTTCATCACAGATTTGCACAAATGTTTTGTAATGGTTTCTCAATACTAATGAAAAACAATTGCAAATGTATACAATTTCCATTAACTATTAATTTTATGTGAACCAAAGCTTTTTTTAAAGTCAATAAGTCATTCAAAAAATAGGAGACAGTAGATATTTGTAGGTTTATGCATATCAAAACCATCAATTTATTCAGAGATGTAGATGTGTTATCCAGGCATTAATGGCAAGGAAAGCCCCTGATGATCAGCTGTCTTCATGAATAGTTTTATGGCTCTATCTATCTATCTATCTATCTGTCTGTCTGTCTGTCTGTCTGTCT
>CAIGQQ010036459.1:1786868-1814569 GCA_903798035.1 Danio albolineatus | reverse complement strand
TCTGTCTGTCTGTCTGTCTGTCTGTCTGTCTGTCTGTCTGTCATGTTTTTTCTTTCAGAAAAAGTCTCATTTGTTTAATTCGGCTAGAACAAAAGCAGTTTTAATTTTTTAAAAACAATTTAACCTCTTAAGGCCCAAGGTGTTTTTACATGCATTTTTTATTTCTCTATGCATTTTGGGCTTATTGGAAGCTAATTAGAATAAAACCTAAATATCATCTTTTGATATGATGTACTTTTAGAGAAAAAGTATGTCCATGTATGTGGACTAATGATCCGAATTTACATGAAACACTTTTCCCTGACTTTTTTTAAATGCTTATTTAACATAGAATTTTATTTTTGAACTTGCTTTGGCTATCAGAGAGTAAAAACATTTTTTCCCCACTTTGGACAGTTAAAAATAGTGTTTGGGACATTTCATATGCTGCAAAACAGTTGCAGGATGACACTGTATGTCTTTACAAAATATAAAACATTCAAAATATTTTAAATAGCTACTTAAGAGCTAAAATGTGCTGTCCACGTATGTGAAAAAATTATCAGCCCCTTTAAGCTATTTTTTTTAATAGTCTACAGAACAAACCATGATTATACAATAACTTGCCTAATTACCCCATTCTGCCTAGTTAACCTAATTAACCTAGTTAAGCCTTTAAATGTCACTTTAAGCTGTATAGAAGTGTCTTGAAAAATATCTAGTAAAATATTATTTACTGTCATTATGACAAACATAAAAGAAATCAGTTATTAGAAATGAGGTATTAAAACTATTATGTTTAGAAATGTGCAGGAGAAAACTTTTCTCCATTAAATAGAAATTGGGGGAAAAAATAAACAGGGGGGCTAATAATTCTGACTTCAACTGTATAGAGCACTACTACAAGAGTGATATTGCGTTTATACAACAGTTTGACCGCATAATCAAGCATATAAAGAAGAAAATGAAACGCGGAGAGTCTAAAACTCCTTTTGTATGAGGAACTACTTTCTTCTGCCATTCATACATATTTGCAGCTGACGTCAGAACAGCAGAAACCGTTACTACTTCACAAACGTTAGTTTAGAGCTAGTATTTGAACAATTCTTTAGCATAATGTCTAAAGTGATGACAAAACAGGTGATGTTGTTCCCATTTTAAGATTATAAGGCTGAATGGCATGAAGACCTTTCCCAGTATTTCTGTTGCAATCTGAATATCACAATAATTAACCCCAAAAAAGCCAAAGCAAAGCAAACATTATCAGATAAATACAGCACCACAACATACAAATAAGAGAGATCGACTCAGAATTTGCGTTGATTGAGTTATTCTCCTTAATAGGGCTTATTCTGCAGTCTCTGTCGCCATCTTGTCGTGGATCATCATCCGTCATTATGACAGGCTGGACGGATGCCAACGTGCTGTATCCTAGGCACTATCCTTATAAATAAACTGCATAGTTGCAATCTAAACAACTACATTCTTGCCTGAAAAAGCCTCAAAAGTACATTATGTTATGAGTTACATTATGTAGTGAGTACATTATGTAGTGAGTATATTAATCTGCTCTCACTCTATGTGGGCGAAGTTATACAGAAGGGTGAAGAGGCTGTTCGAGTGCTGTTATTGCAGAATATCGCACGGCTGTCAGCCAATCAGATTCAAGAAGCAGACAGAACTGTTGTATAAATACATATATTTCCCCTACACATTTGTGAACTTTTTATGCATGTTTCTGTATGTTTCTGTAATTGTGTATATAGACACAATTTCTGTTATACAGTATATGTAATATTTCACACATCTACAGTATTGCTTCAAAAAAATTTATATTACTAGAGAATATTTTTTTCAATCCTTTTTAATGGCTGAGAGGAGAACACCATCTTCTTGAACCCAGCTTTTATTATTATTATCAATGCATTCATAGTCCAACCTGTACGTCCCTGATCATTTAAACTTTAATGGAGGTTATTCCATTAAGTGTCAAGGCGGATAGGAAAAGGTAGTGGCCAATGAATCAAATCTCCTACATTCATGGAAATCGCTTACTTGCATGTTGAAAAATAAGTTGGATAACACTGTATTCTATGATCTCATAACCTACTTTATCCACGGTTTCTCTCTTTTCCCAGTCCTCCCTTGTCTATCAATCTTGTTAACCCACCCAAACGCATTCCCAAAGGTGCATCAGAAATCAAACCAAAAACAACCATATATCGATGGGAATATGATCTTGTCCTCTGGCAGTATGGTTAATATCTCTAACACACTGTGCGTAATAAAAAACATAAGCCTCCATCTGGTGTATGGAGCATATGATTGATGCAAAGTTTCTGAGATGTGCGCATTTGCCTCCTTGCTTGAAAGTCAAAACATGCAAATGTAATGTGGATTATTGCCTTCAAACTCTCCCTAGGCTTTGTATAATGGACACTGAGGGATTGTCGATCAGTAACCTGGTGGCAGAGGTTTCATGCACTCTGAACTAACGCAGTCTCGGTCCAGGAAAAGATTTTAAGTGAGTGTTTCCCTCCGTCCTGCAGTTTTTAAGGGATTGAAAACAGAGGAGGGACCATCACTAATAACGTGAGAGGTTGATGGAGTACCTTTGGACCCTGCTCTATTTTCCTACGTCTTTTTTTTCAGCACATGTTGGTGGATAGACAGATGTGTGTGTATAGCGAAGAGATCAAGCGAGGGAGTTACAGAGGCTCTTTGACAGAGAAAGAGGGAGCCACATGGCTTTGAAATGGAATATGTGCACAGCAAACATCAGAGCCACAGCGCTCTTTCCGAGAGGGAAAACCCGTTTGGAGTTTTCGATAAACAAACGGTGGTAAAGGGCCATGTGAAAATCAACTATGTCACATGGAACGAAATATATTTATTTCAGCTTGAAGCTGGACTTTGGTACTGAAAAACGGAATGAACAGTCTCGAGTTTATGAAGGACTGATGTAAACTGAGCCAGTTTTGCAGTTTTTTCTACATCAACATTTCATTACGTATGATCAAAGCAGCAGTATGTTAAATTAAGAACTGAACTCCTTATTATCTTTTAGTGTTTTTTTATCTTATTTTTCTTATAGAAATGAAGTAACATTTCATTAAGTTCAATTTTTATGGCTAGTGAGAGCTTCAAAACTTTTGCTTTACCAAAAGATTAACTGGAAAACCAGCAAAAAACGAAACAAAAACTATTAAATAGAAACTGAAAGAAACATACAGTAGCTCAAAGAAACATACAGTAATAATGTAGTAAAGATTTCCTACTAAAGATACTTTATTTACAAGTTGGAAAATGCAGGTTTTCATTTATTCATTCATTTTCCTTCGACTCAGTCCCTTTATTCATCAGGGGTCACCACAGCAGAATAGACCACCAATTTATCCAGCATATGTTTTACACAGTGGATGCCCTTCCAGCTGCAACCCAGTACTGGGAAACACATACACCCTCTCACATTTACTTTCATACAGTACGGCCAATTTAGTTTATTCGATTCACCTATAGCACATGTCTTTGGACTGTAGGGGAAACCGGAGCACCCGGAGGAAACTGGTGTTTTGACGATTTGTCCTACCTTGTCAGATAGTGCTACCTCCCATTCATAACGTAAGTAGTACATTGTGAAGTCGCAATATTCTAGCCATCAGATTTTGCTACTAGTGTAAATTTTAACGTAGATTAGTGTGATATGAAGCTGTGATATCGCCCTAATCCCTAACCTCGACCTCAGAACCATTCAAAAACAGTGTTGGTAGCATAATCTGACCGGCAGGATAAAATATCAGGACACTGAGACTCAAACCAGCAGTCTTCTTGCTGTGATGCGACAGTGCTAACCACTGAGCCACCTTGTCACTCTATAAAATGCAATTTTCACTCTTTAAATTTTTGTGTATTCCCACAAACATGCAGTATGAATATTTGTATATAAACTATTTCTAAATCTAAGAGTGTTTTGTTGTATAGCTTTGCAAGTATTGTATGTACAAGCAGGGGCGCCGCTAAGGGGGAAAAGTTAGGACGATTCTAAGGGCCCATGCACTCTAGGGGCCCAAAGAGATATGCTTTATAATTAATAACAGTACTATAATGTAATATAGATTATGAATGTATCTCTAAATTACAAGTAAAACAATTTATTAGAAATAAAAAATAAAAATACGGCTTATATCTGCCCCTCGTGTCTGTCACTGTCAAATTGCACCCCCCTCCTTTCACTGTATGGTTCAGTCCGTCAGTAGCGGGAAGAGAGTTGATGCTTTGTTGAGAGCGATCGTCAGGTAAACTGTCAAAGCAGCGATGTCCTCAAGGGTAACATCAGCTGCGTCTCAAATCGCATACTTATGCACTATTCTACGCCATTTTGTATAAATAGTGTAGGTAGTGCATTCACACTGAAAACTCTAAAAATAATAAGTGCACTTTAATGACCCGGATGATGCACTCAGCATCATTTATGGGTCGCGGCTTATTTATGGGTCTCATTGTATAATTGTGTGTCTTATTGATTTTTGTCACTGTTCCAGTGTATTGCACATTGTATGAGACACTATTGCAGTACAGTTATTTAAATAGTGACACATTGGTGTTTTGTGTGTTCAGAAATATAAAATGTTCAGTAAATATTTGATTACTGTTCCTGATTCTGTACTACATTTACATTTGAACAATAAATCATCTGCTAGCTACAGTCATGGCCGTTCTCTTACTAAATACTGATAAGTAGTGGACAAAATCAATAATAAAATGCATAGGTCAGTGTAACTGCATTGCAGACAAAGAGTTTCAATAGCTAGCTTGGTAGTAAGGGGCCCATCCTCATACTTTTTCATGGGGCCCAAAATTGCTAGCGGCGCCTCTGTTTACAAGTATACTGTACGGAGTTTAATTGTGCATATATGTATTTGTAAAGCAGCTTTTTTCAGTAAAGACATTTTCTAACAAATAGTGTTATAACTAAACACTTTATGCTTTTCTGCCTTCATGTAAAGTGTTCTTTATAGAAAAAACAAGTAAAAAATACTCTACAGTTTTGTGTACAAACCCCTCTCCTTGTTGAACTTTGGAAAATTGGTGAAATAAAAAAATATATCAAGAATTTTAAAGAGCATAAAGAAGTTTGTTCAAAATAACTCTTCTTTATTCATTGTGAGTTTACAGCATCAACTTGTCTCCCGACCAGCTTGATGTTTGGGGAAAAATAAAAAAGCTCATTGGCTTTCTCTCATGGGGCTGTGCAAGAAAAAGCTCATTTTTCATAGAACACAAAGCTGTCGTTTGTGATAACAGTGCCCTCTTTTTGCTGGCCAGGTTTAATGAATGCCAACTGTGCACATTGCCAGTGGAGCCTATTTAAGATATAAGCTATAAATTTACTTAGTCTGGCTGGTATAAATAGCCTTTTTTAAAATCCACACTTTTATATTTTAGAGAATAAAGACCCGAGTCACATGCACTATGAGTGTGAATACGTGTCTTTTTTTCTTTCTGTCGCCAGTTGAATATTCTCCAGTGTGAATGTGCTGGCATGAAGTCAATTGACAACATACATGTAAATGCTAACTACAAGATGTTATGGTAACATAACATAATAACTTTACACTGTCCCAATATTTTAGCATAAGTAATAAATCCTAGATGCTACCTTTTCCCTGTCTATATTTATTCTCAGTCAGTACTCAGTGCTCAGATATTCTTGAGGAGTGGGATCAATTTAACCTGTCATTGTGTGTTTTCTTGGTGTATACCACACAGAGCTTCGTTAGGCTCTTTCAGTGTCTGTTTTATGATATTATACGACATATTTTTGGACTTTTTTGTGCTATGCTACAGTAGTTAGGGCTCTGTTGAAAAATTTATTCATATTTTGCTTTCAAAAACAGCTGCATGGAAATAGGAAAACTCCAAATTCAGTTTTTACATTGCAACCAATTATGCATTGCAAATACATCAATAAAGCATGTACGTTGAAATGTGCCTATTCTGGTTGTGGTCAGTGCTATTTGCAGCTTGTTGCTGTATTTAGTTGCATTGCAAATATTAGCAATGGGTTTCTATATTTGGTTGACACCACCCTAGGGCCACCCAGGCCAATGTCAACTGTCTTGTCTTGATGTGGAGGAGTAGTAGCTTTACTCCGAGCTTTTCACCTTATCTCTAAAGGTGTGCCCTGCCACCCTTCGAAGGAAGCTCATTTCAGCCGCTGGTATTCAAGATCTTTTGTCTATTCGGGCCAGACAGAATCTGCGGATAATTTTTGCTATTTCTGCATAGAATTTTGCTAAAAATATGCAGATTTATGCGGAATGATTTTGGGAGTATTGTAACTAAAACCTTATTATATGAAAAAAGAAGTAATACCTTTTTAACATTTATTTAATGTTTACAATGCGAAACCAAATTGATCCACTTTATTTGGTAAACAAAGCAAGCCTCTCGTATAAAATATCTACTAAAAGACAAAGTATTACTTTACAAACTGTATTGTAAATAAATCATGAATATTTTCATATTAGTCAGTAGTAGTACTGAAATTAATCTAAAAACTGAATAAAAATACATGTACACACATTTACACCAGTAAATAAACAGAATCAATGATGGGCTAAAAATCTGCGGAATTCTGCGCATGCAGATTCCAGGTGGGCCTAGTCATGACCCAAAGCTTATGACCATAGGTGAGTGTAGGAACACGGGTAGGGATAGATTGACCTGTAAATCAAGGGCTTTGCCGTTCAGTTCAGCTCCTCCTTTACCACAGCACGCTGGCACATACTGTAGACCGCATTACTGCAGAACCAATACATATGTCATTCTCATATTCTATCCTTCTCTCACTCATAACAGAACCCGGAGATACTTTAACTCCTCCATCAAGCCAGCAGGACAACGTCATGTGCAAATAACAAAGCTGAAATTCGGTAGTCCTCGAACCATTCCCTCTCTAGGCCTAGACTGTGCCTAGTAATACTGTCCATAAAAATAATAACCATTACTGACAAAGGACAGCCCTGCCAGAGTTCAACATGCATGGCGAACAAGTTTGACTTATTGATGAATTGCAAATCAAACTCCTGCTCCAGTCATACTGAGACCAAATAGCCCATAACAGAAAGCTTCGGACCCTGTACTCCCAAAGCACTCCCCACAGAACGCCATGAGAGACAGAGTCAAATGCCTTCTCCAAGTCCATGAAGTACATGTGGACAGTTACAAACTCTTGTGAGAGTATAGAGCTGCTCCAGTGTTCCACAGCCAAGACAAAAACTGCATTGTTCTGCTTAAATCTGAGGTTCTACTATCAATTCTCCTTCACCAGTACCCTGGTATGAGAATTGCGATCCTCCTAACTATGGAGCCTCACACCCTCCGGTACCCCTTTTTAAAAAAAATGGGAACCATCACCCCAGTTGCCCAGTCCCGGGGCACTGTCCCTTACCTCTATTATCAAGTCCCACCGCATCCCATGCCAGTTCGAGGCTTGAAGATTACAGTGATTTCAGCTTGGGTGATGGGCAAGTCAACCTCTTCTTCCTCAACGGAAGGCCTCCTCAAAAGATTCTTTCCACTGTCCCACACGGTCCCCAGTCGAGGTTAACAGCTCCCCACTACGACTATAAGCAGCGTTGCTAAAAAGCACCAGAAACTTTCCAGCCACATCTCTGTATGGCTGCGCCGACAGTGGAGGTGGACAAAAGGACATCACTAATTTGACTGTTTTCATTCATTCGTTTATTCATTAATTTTCTTTTTCAGCTTAGTCCTGAATTTTTCATACATGTATACACACAGTTAAAGTCTAAAAAGTCTAAGCCCTGTGAATTTGTTTTCTTTTTTAAATATTTCCCAAATGATGTTTAACAGAGCAAGAAATTTTTTACAGCATTAACAATATTTTTCTTCTGGAAAAAATCTTGTTTTATTTCAGCTAAATAAAAGCAGTTTTTAATTTTTAAAATACCATTTTAAGGTCAATATTATTAACTCCTTAAGCAATATATATTTTGATTGTCTATAGAACAAACCATCATTAATGATTTGCCTAATTACCCTAACTTGCAAATTAACCTAGTTAAGCCTTTACATTTTACAGGCTTTTTTGAGGTCGCGGGTAACCTGGTCAGATAAACTCACTGCACAGACAGCGTGACTGTGCTTCTCGGAACCACAGAGGACCATGGCGTAACCATAGCCCCGCGCGCGCTCAAACCGAAAGCGGGAGACGCGCCTCTATAGCAACCTCTTGCGACACAACCTCTCCAGTGCGGCGCCTTGCGATGAAAACAGGTCATGTAAATCATATTTATTATCATTTGACAGTAACGGAGGAACGCTGCCACATGTAGCGGAGTAAGAGTAATGATTTTTCTCTAATCATTTACTTGAGTAAGAGTACCCATTTTTAAATGTACTCAAAAAGTACACGTTACCTAACAATTTTACTCAAGTAAATGTAACGAAGTAAATGTAATTCGTTACTACTCATCTCTGCCTACGGCGCATGTCTTTGGACTGTGTAGAAAACCGGAGCACCCGGAGGAAATACACACGAACATGGGGAGGACAAGCAAACTTCATATTTGTTTTCATTATTGACAATAAAAATGTTTCTTGAGCAGAAAATATGTAAATTAAAATAGAAAAAAACACGTTATAATATCATTTCACACCACTGAAATAATATTACAATATTCGATCATATAAATATTTGGTAAACTTCCAGACGTGGATCTCACACTTACCTTAAAGTGGATGTCAGGTAAGTTTACAAACAACAAAACTTCTAGAGGGCTTTTTGCTGTAGACTTGATTTAGCTGTGAGACTATAAATCACAAACCTGCATTTGAATATTCAGGTGGGATCCTTTTTACTATCCACCTCTTGGTTTGTTCAGTTTATTTGACTCAGCATCTTTGCTAAAGTGGGTGATGAAATTAGAATTTATGGCTTTTTTATCTCCTTGGACTGATTGGGGTATTGCTCGGTTAACTTTAGTAGTCCTTGGAGATTTTTCTTGTTCTTTAGTCTGGCAAAACCTTAAAGATGTAGAGATGAAGTGGCTTTAGTGGCTTTGATCTGTGAGTGTTCCCACTTTCACTCCTGGGGAGTAACTCCCATATCATTATTTTGGAATAAAGTCAGTGTGGCACATCTTATGACTTGGACTAATTGAAAAGGAGCAGCAAACCCTATAAAGTCCTTCTCGTGGCTCTCAGGACAGTTTGAAAGAGGCCTCCTAAACAAGAGAGGGAATGGAAATATTTGGGCAGGGAGCAAGGTTTTGCTCTTGAAAGCACACCTCTGTCTTCTGGCAAAATCACAGCAATCTCTTGTGACCCTTGAAAATTGCCCCTGAACTGGGATAAACCTTGACCCAGTTTGCAAAGCTGCATCGTCTCAGGAGGATGAAAAAATGTTGATGTGAACTTTGACCTTTCTCTGTTGATGTTGGCCAACCGCCAGCTTGTAGTTTCTCAGGCACTGGGGCCGTGTGTATTTGTGTGGGAGTGTGTAAGTTTGTATGTGTGGGTGTATGTCAGGGGATTGCGTGGGTATATATTTTACAGCTCCGAGGCAATTTTTGGACCAGGATTGTGTGAGACAGTCTCCCTGTGTGTTTTTGTAGGAGTTACCCAAATATAGATTTAGATGTATGATAGAGCAGAAATGTTAACTAAATGAAGCACTGTAGTAAAACAACAATCACGAGGCCACAAGCTTTTAAGCTGAGAGATAAATCTCCAAACAAGTGAAAAAAGGAGGGGGTTGTAGCTAAAACGTGATGCTATTTGTCAGAAAACCTTTCTGAATTGATCCGGACTCGCAGACTAGTTGGAGACTTTTTGACGAAGAGCATGGCGGCTTCCAGGGTCTGCGTTTTTGACCTAATCCCCACTCCTTTTTGCTTTAAAGGTCTTGTCAAACATCATTGCCACTGATATGGTTGTTTTGTTAGAGTGAAAATGGTGTGCTCTTTTTGGCTCGGTGTTTCCAGTTTATTTCTCCTATGTGAAGCTGCTAAGCCTAGCAGTGGTCGTAAGTGGAGTTGAGCCAATGAAGCTGGATCTGTCAGCTGTCTATGAGTCGTAAAAATGATTGACGCTCCAGAGAATCATTCCTCAAAGTAGGGATCATCCCAAAGTCCTCACTACATTTAATTAAGTGTCCTTTATCTTTTTCCATATTTCTCTTTCTTTTCCCTTGTTTGACTGCTTATTTTCTTTTCTGACTGTGGGAACAGAAATGCGAGCTTCCTTGAAAGTATTTTACCATTTGCTTGCCATTTAATTTACGCATGACATCAAGTAGAATGGTGACATTTTAGTTCTACTAATCCTCAAAAACATTTATTGTTCTAAATAGAATAAATAGTTGTAAATTAAAATCTAGTTATAAAGACTTTAGAAATTAATTTCTTTCATGAAACGCTACAAGAGAAACTTCAAATAAAGGTCCAATTGCTATTTATTATGCAATTCAAATAAATAAATGGTATCCCAGGTAGGCATGGGACAATAACCTTTTTCAGGATATACCGCGGTTCGGAAAAGTCAGGGTTTTCATACTGCCAAAATTCTCTGTAAAACCGTTCCTAAGGTATCACTTTATTCTTTTTTCAATAATTTTATTTTAGTTTTTTTTAGGACAGCAGCATCTCCAGTCAAAAAAAAAAATACCCAAAGATGTCATTGTAAATTGTAAAGAAATCTGTGTTATTGAAACTAATGAAGACAGGAGAAGTCAATGGTTCATAGTAATTATTTAGCCTCACATGTTTATTGCACCAAAAATATTATAAATCTTTCAAAAAATTTTATATATTGTACACAAATGTTTTTTTTACCCAGATATTTAAAAAATAATATATTTATGGGGCAGTAATTACAATACCGCGATACCGTGATATTTTTATCCAAGGTTATCATACCGGCAGAAACTTATACCGGCTTATGCGTAATCCCAGGTCTTTGGCTGCCCTTTCATTGCCTTTTCATTTAGCAGATAAACAATACATTCATTATTTAATGCTATTGACCTTATTCTTCAATGCGGAAGTGCACTCGTTTTTGCGATTTGTTTTAGAACTTCTGATTCAGTTGACTATGGGAGAAATGACTAGGAATAATAAACGGCAGAAAATGGTCAAACTACTTGCTCTACAAACAAGTGTTTACATGACTATACAAAAAAAAGAATAATATAATAAGTTAATATCAGTTTGCAACATCAAACAGCATAACCAGCTGCTTTTAATGTCTAAAAATGAATGGACGTGAATGAGACTGGAAGTCTTGAGCCAAAAAGATTCAAATGGCTGCGCCCGCTCGTACGCAGAGAATAGGGGTGAATACTGATCTTGACATGCCATAGCTCTTTTCAATATGAATAAAGCAAAAAAGACTTCATTGATCAAATAATTTTAGTCCTTCAATTGGCTCATTCACAAAAACAATCCTAAGACAGATCTAGTTCAAGTTCAGCCTCAATTAATTCAGCTGACGTGCATTCAAATGCATTTTTTTTGTCATCACTTTAGACATTGTCAGGACTCTTTTTTTTCTTATTTCATCATGCTGTACTTCACTTATGACAATCCATGACAATCCATGACTGCTACTTAATAAGTGAACCCTTGTTATCTGACTCACAAGGAAGTACTACTTTCTTTACTATATGATAGTAAACGAATCAAATGTGTTTTAGCTTCAGGCTAAAGCATTTCAGACATTGTTGACACCTGTAATTAGTATTATGTTCAGTGCTTGTGATCAGAAATGTATCTTAATTCCAGCTGTAAATAGAGCCAGTTATGAAGTTGAAGTATTTAACAGCTCATTAAAGGTGAAGAATGAATGAATGAATGCATTTACAAACAGTTTTCAAAGTGTATTGCTACACTCAAATCGCTTTACAATCTCATTGTTGTTTAATGATTAAATGGCTGCCACAGGACAACTGTGCACGTTGGTACACCACACACCAACTATAGGTGAAATGGAGAGACAGTGGTATAGCCAATTTAACTAATGGGTTTTATTAGGTGGCCATGATAGGTAAGTGCCAATGGAATTTGGCCCAGACACCGGGGTTACACCCCTACTCTTTACGGGAATACCTTGGGATTTTAAAAGACCACAGAGAGTCAGGGCCTCAGTTTAATATCTCATCTAGAGGACAATGCTTCTTACAGTATAGTGTCCTAATCACTATGCTGGGTCCCAAACTGACCGCAAATGACCACCTCCTGTTGGCTCATTAACACCACATCCTACCAGTTTATTCCAGGTGGTCTCCCATCCAGGGACTGACCAATCTCAGCCCTGCTTAGCTTCAGTGGGCAATCAGTCTTAGGCTACACTATGATATCAGACAACACATAAGCAAGAGATAAAGTACATTATCACAGAACAAAGACCGAAAGTCTTATTGGCAGTACTTGTATAAAGCTGAAGGGCTTTATTATGCAAAAACAACCCCTGGATGTACATTATGCCACGTACTACATTGCTACTTACCACAAATGTAAAAATTAGACACAAAGCATTATTCTGGGCCACAGTAGTTTATTAATTCTTTAGTTGTAGGCAAAACTGAAGAAAAAAAAAACGAAAACGGCTGAATGGAGCATGCACTAACTTGTGCATTATTCAGTGACATGACAGTGCCAAAGATGAAGGGTTATTATTTAAGAATGAAAGGCTTTATTCTTCTAAAACAACAGTCTGGATGTACAGTACTTTATCCCACTTTTTACACTGCAACTTGCAGCTGATGGAGCATACACTAACCTACTAATTTTTTCAGTCACAAGATGGCTCCAAACAAATAATATGGATGTGAATGTATTCACTGATGGTCTAGATGATTTGAATGACCCAGATGAGCCTGTGTTAAGACTGAATTATATTTCTGCAATGAGTGATCGCCATAACCCATGCCTTGCATGTAGCCATGCATTTATACTTCTGCGTTCTGTCACTCTGCAGGTTTTATGTTCCTCCATCTTGAGTTTCTTTGAGGGTGATGAATTTATACTGGAAATTAAATGCTAATTCAATTGTCATGTACATTTATTGCAACATATGTAGAAAAGGGTAACAAGCAAAGTCTTCAAAATTGCTCAATTTGTGTTAAAAAGGGAGTATTAGGGTTTTAAAACAACAAATGGTGAATAAATAAGGGCAAAATATACCTTTATGGTAAATACATTTTTCTGAGATCACAATACATTTGTTGCACATCAATTGCGCAGATAACGTTTCAATTGGTTCATTTTATGTGTAAAAAAAGTACTTTTTTGTACAATCAACAGTGTTGAGGAAGGTTCCTTTTGAAAGTAGTGCATTACAATATTTAGTTACTCCCAAAAAAGTTACTAGTTGTGTTATTTACAGTTGTTACTTTTTATGGTAAATAATACGTTACGTTACTTTTGAGTTCTTTTTTTCGTTACTTTGTATTACTTGGATGAGGCTTGATCTCTTTCAGAACTTGATTTATTTATTTATTTTAAATTAAGGAGCTCTGCAACAGTGCACCATATGACTTGCACTTACCTTTAAAAACACATAAAAACCCCAGAGCTATACAAGCTGTTCAGTGTATACAGATTATCCAAAGTTTAAGCAATGTGTTTGCTACTTTTGTACTACCAGTCTTAAGTAAAAAGGGGATTGTCTCAATGGACAGTGATTTTACTTAAGTAAAAACTCATTCTCTCACTGACTGTTTGAATTATTGTGATTAATTTTAATTCAGGAATTTATTTTTTAAAAGCTAATTAATTCAACTAAAAAGTAACTCACGTTAAATTTTCAAAAAAGTAACTCAACTATTAATACTTAGTTTTTAAAAGTAATGCATTACTTTACTCGTCATTTAGAAAATAAACATTATTACGTAAGCTATGTACCTCCAACACTGCCTGTAAAACATATTTACTGAATGACCACTAATCAATGGACAAATAAACACTGTAATTTCACCACATCACAATCCGATAAGATAGTAATACTGCACAAAAGCTTCAAATTAAGCTTTCTCCAAAAGTCAAATTGAACACATGGTATCATTTCTCCTAGGATGGCTCTGAAAATCTCACAAAAACATAAATTAGTGTTTCGTGACCCTTTAAATATCTAATATCTTCTGTAAGTGTCATGTCACGCAGCTGCTCTGCTTTCCAGTGAGAACACGCATCATTCCTGGTTAGGACTCAGTGTTAAATACTATTTTATTAGCATCCAATTCATGTGGCTTATTTTGTTCTTTTAGTTTATAGTTCAATTTTAAAATTACAAAGTACATATGTTTTATGGTAGTTCACTTGTTTGTTTACATCCCTCACTGTGGAAGGTGGTTGTAAATTCCAAGCCCAATTGATACAATATTGTGCATGTGAACATGTGTTTGTGTTTTTATTTCGCGTGTGGATACTGCCTGTGTCCCGTTTTTTTTTTTTTTTTTACCTCCCAGTAGGTCTCCTCCACAGCAGCTGTGACTGTGGTCAAACAGTGCTCCATGGTGATAGTGGCTGGTTTGTGCCTGGGGGCTGCAGTGGGGTCTCTGAGCTGGGGAGCTTCACAGTTCTCTGATTCTTGGCCAGCATTGTGTAATCACTCACAGTGGCGCTGCAAAAACAGCTTTCACAATCAGCTGGATGTCTCTCAGCGGGCCAGAACTCCGGCAGGGACCTCGAGAAGGGCATATTAGTTGAAAGAGGACAGCGAGGAGACACATGGGACAGGCGTGTTGTGTTTGTGTGTTTGAGTTTACATAAATGTTTAGGTTGGCATTTAATGAATTTTGCATGTGTATGAGAACTGAACTTAGCACGGGGCAAGTATGGAGGGAGTGTGTTTAGGTGTGTGCGTGTGTATATGTAGAGGAACTGTACGTCCGCTCCAGCTGTGTTTGGGAATCTGACAGATTATTCACTACATTAATTCCCTTTATTAAGCCTCTGAGTCCAGGCCAAGCCAGTGAGAAGCTCACAGCTGTAACCCCCTCTATGCCACAGCATATGGCTGACGCAGTTTGTCCTCTGTTTATGAGACACACTCAGAGCAAGAGACTTTGTTTTCCGCTGCTTTTGTGCTTGGCAGTTTGTGGACAAATTATTGTTTATGTGCTTGAGTGTATATAAATATATGTGCATGTTTTGTGTCTCATGTTTTTTTAGTGTATAATGTATGTTTAGGTGTGATTCAACTGCATCTGGTAGATATTGAATTGAATTGAATTGGTAGATATGGCTTTTTAGTTTTTTCTTTACTAAAAAGTGTATTACCGCAATATTTTAATTTAATTTGATTTGACATTAAATGTATGCATTTATAACTAAATAAAAAATTATTTCACTTTAGAACAGAATATCATTTGACAGCACATGTGAGTTTGTGTGTCATGCCAATGCACAACAAAGCATATTTGAAACTGGTAACTGCTGGTCAGATGGTTTGGGCGATAGATAAACGAATAGTCTTTGATCAATTACTTGTCTGCTTGGCATTCTAAATCTGTTGGACAAAAAATATTCATATTGTCCACAGAACAAAGTCATACACCGAATCCAAATACGTCTACTTTAATACTATAGGTCATGTGAGAGTGAAAACATGAACAGTTCATTCATCCTACATACTTATACATCTTCGCTTTACAAAATCTACTTTAAAAAACACATCCAATACACTACCTGACAAAAGTCTTGTTGAAAAAAGATTTTGGAACAACAAATAACTTGACTTCTAGTTGATCATGAGCGAAAGAAAGTCCTCTAGATGATGGTTATTTTATCTAAATAAAATATGATCTTGCCTTGACTTTAAATAATTCAATTAGGACAGTAAGGTCTGACTATGTTTAGACAAAAAATCCTGTCACTTATGAGAAATAATGTACAGTATAGAATATAAAGTCATGGAGCAGTGGAAAAAGAATTAATATTGTGTATGACTCCCATGAGCTTGGACGCCTGCATCCATACATCTCTGCAATGACTCAAATAACTTATTAATAAAGTCATCTGCAATAGCAAATAAAGCATACTTGCAGGACTCCCAGAGTTCATCAAGATTCTTTGGATTCATCTTTAATGCCTCCTTCTTCATTTTACCCCAGACATGCTCAATAATGTTCATGTGTGGTGACTGGGCTGACAAATCCAGGAGCACCTTGATGTTCTTTGCTTTCAGGAACTTTGATGTGGAGGCTGCAGTATGAGGATGACCTTGAAGTTGCCATTCACTCTGCAGATTTCTCGCATACCCCTATACTGAATGTAACCCCAAGCCATGAATTTTCCTTCACCAAACTTGACTGATTTCTGTGGGAATCTTGGATCCATGTGGGTTCCAAGGTCTTCTGCAGTGTTTGTGATGATTGGGATGCAGTTCAAGAGATGATTCATCAGAAAAAAAATCTACATTCTGCCACTTTTGCAAATGGTCAACTAGAAGTCAAGTCATTATTTGCTGCTTTTACAACTGGGATTGACGACAAGACTTCTGTCAAGTAGTGCATGCTCAAAACATGCAGTATTTATTATTTTATTTTTTACTTGGCATGGTAGGGAGGGAGCAAAAGGCAAGATGACAAGCATAATTCACTCAAACATAAACACTTCATTATTTGTTCATCATTTCCCTTGTGTCATTCAATGTTGTAGTTTGTACACAAAAGTATCTCATGTTCCACAGATTAAATTTGTCATCAGACCTAAAAAAAAAAAATTTCTTTAAATGTTTTCTGAATTGACTGTTAATGTGAGAACTTACAGCAGTTGTGGCCCTTCGGGTAAATGAAGGCCAACTCTCTGCGAATTATATAAAGAGCCCCTATTATGGGTTTTTGAAAATGAGCTTGCATGTAGTGTATAACACAGCTCTAAGTGAAGTGAAATGTCCAGCTGAGGCTTAAATCTGAAAGTGCACAGTGTTTAAAACTATTGATTCATCTATAAAAGAGTCGACTCATCGTTCTTCAAATGAATCATCGTTATAAAGAGTCTTTAGCCGTTTCGGCTAGACGTCAACGCGAAACATACGTAAGTCCCGCCCACTAGTTGCGATCTCAAACCCAGGAAAGTTGAAACCCCCGGCCCCGCCCACAAAGAGGAAGAAAAAGTGGAAGACATCAAGCACTGTATCGAATTCCGGTTAAATCATGTCGTGTAGACGCTGTGCTCTGAAGTGTGAGTGGAAAGTTGTGCTCTTTTTCCTTCCTAAAGATAAAGCTGTGAAGAGTCAGTGGTTGAGGTTTATCTCTGCAGAAATGCCTCGGCATCATAGCCTAGCCTTGGTGGTGGTTTTCCGGGAGAAATAACAAATCGGGAGGGTGCCGTTTGATGGGTCTGAAATACAGGCTACCCCCGGGAACAGGAGTGTTGGCAGGTATGCTCATGCATTCACTATGCCATGATGGGCATTCTCTCGCACTGAGCGCCGTGGACCAATCGCAACAGACTGGTCATCGACTCATCGGTCCAATCAGCACAGATTAGCATCGCGCTAAGGAGTAGTTTGGGAACAAATGAATCGCTGAACGATTCATGTGGGAGACGCTGGGATAATGAGGTAAAAAATAAATGCAGATTATAAGACAATGAAAGTGTTTTTTGACCTTGCATGCAAACTAGCCTGTTGATGAAGACCCCCAAAACCAAAATATGACCCTTTTTAATGTATAATAGGGGCTCTTTAAGAGATATATTTAACCTACATCTTCTAAACCAACAATCTGAACTAAAAAGCTTACTGTAGCAATTAGTAATTGTTACACTGGTTCATAGAAACGCTCCTAACAATCCTACACCAAATTAGAAAATGCAAATGTTTGATTTTCGTTAAGAGTATCTGACAGTGAGCATTTTAGAAAATATTCTGTGCAAAGCTGGAACTCCAGGAAGCTTGACGGAAAATGAACATGATTCTAAATATGTTTTCTTTCATATTAGAGGATCAATCCACTCTTATGACCACATGGAGAGAGGAGCTGAATATTCTTGGCCCTTGTGCAAAGAGCTTTCAGTGGCCTTGAAAATGTTCTATTGTTGGCAGATGAATCAAAGTGCTGCCGTTCCTTGATGTATTGTGAAATATTTATCAAACAAGACAATACAAGGAGTGGCACAAATCATAAATATTAAGTAATATAAAAAATGTTAACTCAAAACATATTGTAGAGAGAGGGCAGTGTGGGGCCTCTCTCACTCTCTCTCTCTCCATAAAGATATTGAATCCAGGGAATAGATACATTGTAAAACAGTGGAAGCCATATGGCAACATAAACCATGGATACGGTCTTTTGCAATATGTTGCATGTTGATCATTACTGTAAAATGTCAGTAGATGACCTTAAATGATAGACAAGCATTTGGGATGGGGCTCTTGCATTAAAGGCTGTTCCTAATGCTTATTCTGCTGAGGACTGTAAGGTGTAAGACTGTTTTGGTCAGTAGATAGGGTTGGGAAATGTTGTGTGAATGATTAAAATATTTTTTAACTCACTGTCATGTTACTCTAAACTTCTCTGTTTGTCATTTTCAGAAAAAGAGCACAGTGGTATAGTACATCAGCATCTGCAGTCTCAAAATAATTAAAAGAAGAGCATATGATATACACTGCATTATTCTCTCATGAAAGAACACATTCTCCCAAAAAATGCTTTCCTATTTGCAGTCTGTTTCTTTTTGCAGTGATTAGCTGGTCCCTAAAGACTGTCACAATCTCTGTCTCTTGTGTCTTGGTGTCAGCATCCTGAGGCAGTGTTTGTGTCAGGAAGACAGCACAAACACAAATGAAGGCTTCAGCAGTAAATAGTTTACTTCGTAGACTGTTGGGATCTTGGGAAGGGGGAAAAACGGGCTGCCTTGGAGAAATGGTCCACCACCGTGAGAACGATGGTGTCGCCCTTGGATTCAGGGAGGGAAAATCAAGGGCTGAGTGTTACCTGAGGCAGGAATCTATAGGCAAAGGGTGTAGACCAGTGTGAGTTGCCTTAGAAGTCTTGCTCTGACAACCTTGGCCATGGACAATCACTAGAATCACAGACAGATGGCAGCCAATGACCTCTGATCTCCTGAATGACCAAGGCCAACTCTGGATGAGAGATCCCACTGGATAACTTTTAAAGTACAGTTTAATTGTCCCCCTTTGACATTGGGCTTTTCAGCAATGCCTCCTCTATCTATCATGTCCCAGAAAAGGGATCCCACTAACATGCTTTAGGGGGGAAAAGGTGGAAAAAGAACGAACAGAGATGCACCTTCCAATCCAATTATGACTGCTGACATTGGAAAGTGCCTACTCTGACATCAGAGGCACCTACCTCAACAATGAATAATGTTGAGGATCTGGAATAGACAAGACGGGAGAATAAATAAAGTGGTAGTTTAATTTATCAAAGGCCTAATTTGCATCATAATGTCTTTTAAATGGTAGCTTGGAGGACGAGAATGGTATTAAGGGTGAAAAAATATGACCAAAGTTCCTGATGAAATTTTTATATAATACTTCAGGAACCATTGCAGAGTCTTACAAGATTAGGGAGTTGGGCTTTTGGCAATGGCCTTACCTTACCGTTGTCTGCCTTGATCTCTACCACAGATATAATGAATCCCAAGAACATAACTAGGCATCACTGACACACTTCTCCACCTTCACATAAAGCTGGTTCTCCTGTTGCTGTTGTAGCACCCAGTAAACATTCTGAGTATGTACCTGCAGAGACTGAGAAATTATCAATATATCTGTTGAAATACACAAAACTAAGCACTCAACCCCGTGTCTCTCAACACATTGTTAACCAGGGACTAGTATACAGCTGGGACTTTTGTCAGACTAAATGGTAGAACCTCTTACTGAAAGTGTCCCTTAACTGTGTTGAAAGTGATTTTTACACTCACCCCATCATGTGTGTGAATTAGGAGACAAGCATCACAGAGGTCAAGCTTGGTAAAGACCTTGGCTTCTTGCAAAAGCAAGTATGTAGATGACATATGAGCCAACTAGTACCTGTTGGTTTTTTTCATGTCATTCAGGCCTTAATAATCTGTTAAAGGATAAAGGGAAACATCCTCCTTTTTGACAAAGAACTTAGTGATTGCAGGAGATGAAGAAGGTTAGATGAGGCTTTGAGAGGTTTGTGAATGTACTTGTCTCTGGGCTCTCTTGGGACTCGAAAGAGAAAATAAGTGACTTTAAATTGGAGAAGTCCTGGGGAAGAGCTCAGTGGCACAATCACATGGGTGATGCTGATGTGGGCCGAGACTTGCATCTGGTGCAGTTTGTGGTATTCTTAAGAGACTCTGGTCAGATAAAGTTACCCATAAAGTAACCCTCGGCTCCTGAATTGATCAGTGACAAACAGGAGTTAGAAAAGTCACCAAATTGAATAGAGACAGGAAGAAGTGTATGAGAGAAAGAGGAATGCAATAAAGGGGTAGCACTAACTTGGATCCCCCTCTTCACTTTTAAGCCTTGACTTTTAAAGGGCAGCTTGCTGCAAATTGAGCAGAGCGGCTCTGGGCAAGAAGTAGCTGCTTCTGTTTGGGAACCAGGCAAAGGCACCCACCTGCACAAGTTCAGGATCAGTATGAGATTTGTTAGAGAAGTCTCTAAAGGAAACAGGAAGCAGAGACTCTAATGAAATACCAACTGATGATATTGATAACAAATGTGACCCTCAACCCACAGTGGCATGCCCTTCATTTTGCAGCAAGTCATGAGTGGCCAGCTCATCCTAAATGTCATTCTCCAGCCCAGCACATAACATGGATCAGTAAGCACCCTTATTTATGTAATAAGAAGCTGTCAGAATCTTAAATTTAAAGGTGTGCTCTGTCACTTAAAGGCCTGCCTGACTACATTCTGACCCTTAACAGATTGGTCAAATAGCCTTACTATGTAATGTAATGCAATGTGCATTTACATAGCGCATTTATCGTTTATGGTCATGGTTTTCTTTAGAAGAAGGAAAAAAAGAAGAAGAAGAAAAGAAGTCACTTCACTTCAGAGAGAAGTTGAGGTCACTGAGGGGATGTAGATGTCCAGTCTTGGATATGAGAAAGATGAGATGATGGGGGAAAAACTGACAAGGAGCCTACAACATGACAAAAGACAGAAAGCCCAAAAGAACCCCATACTTTGGCATATGACTGTGTATTAAGACTCTATAATTAAAACACCCTTCTCTGCCATGAGTGTGTGTCCCCTTAAGACTTTCGGAGGTGCAGAAACGTGGCACTTCACAGACTGGTTCTGAACCTGAGAATCATTCAAGTAGATGGCAAGACTCAAGAGGAAATCTGGATACCAAACAAGGAAAGAAAGCATTAAAAAGGGGGAGAGAGTTAAAATGAGAAAAAAGCTAGTCACGCTCTGCTCTTTTCTTGTCAATCACAAGATATGCTTCTTGTGGCTCTCCTGTAAATTATATCTGCTAATCGTTCGCATCGTTGGAGATAATTCACTGTTATCCTGTTGCTGGGAGTATTGACTGATCAGGTGAAGATGTTCTTGGTGTGTCAGGTCTTGGCAGCACTGTTTGTACTGATAAACACATCAAGTGCCATAAGTATAAAGCAATCTGAGTAAAATTGTTGCCGAAAGTGTGTCAAAATGGAATGATGGAATTTAATTTAGATTCTCAGACTTAAGTAGAAGAGTGATTTATAAAGGTGCTAATTGCATAAAGCCTGTCCCAGTTCCTAAAAGTTTAAAAGAGCTGTAGAAGTCAAATTAAGAATAACAGCATAGCAGTATCAGTGTATATTTTCTTTTCAAATGCCTTTTTAAATCTCAAAAGATAAATTAAATAAAAATCCTTAACCACCAATATCATGAATGCAGAATCTGCTTGTTAAGTGTGACGTCACACGAAGGGGTTTCCAGGTCATAGCGCTCTATCAGACTGTATGGAGAGCCTCATCAAATGGTAATAATAAACATTTACACAGCGATGCAATACATTCGAAAATCACGATCGCAATATATATGCCTAATATCCGATGGGCAGAAAGTGATAAATGTTTTTATAAATTGTTAAAATTTTGGTATTTGTGATGCAGCAAGCCCAGAGGCTGATGTATACACCATGATTTGATATAAAATTCACTTTAATGTGTGATACTGTAGGACTAAAAAGGGGTCATAAACAAACATTTTCTCCATTCAAATGAGTAGCGGCCTGGACCTGGAAACACAGATACTTCACCACTTGACAAGCGGATAGAAAAATGTGACTGCTGTACTTCAGCAAATGTGCTCCTGTCTGATTGACAGATGTGATTAATAAAGAGCCATTACACAACTTTAAAATTTTCACAAAACATCTTGATGCTAAAAGTAGCTTTGAACTCTCTGAATTAGGAGAAAATCTTAAAAATGATACACATGTCAGTTGGTTTTACATCTGTAAAACATTAGAAGCAGTAAAGAGGTAAGTCACTAAAATAAAATTACAAATTATCCAACAGGGCTGTTGCCAGCAATCTGTCTTGAAACAAAAACATTTTAAGATACATTTGATCATAATGAGCTTTTGAAAAGGTATCGCATTAATTGGGGGGTAATTTGACTTTGGGGAGTGATAAAAAACTTCTTCTTGGAGGGTAGTAAAGAACGTGCCTGGAACACAGTCTCTTATTTCCAATAATCAGAGTTAGGGCAATGTAATGTTTATACACAGCAAAATAAATCAGTGTACATTTAACTCAATTTGAGTTTAACTTAACAATTCTGGGGTGTGCATATGACTCCCTCCATTTTGGAGTTAAATTAACACTTTCTAAAGTGTGAAATTTGTACGTTACTCACAGAGTTTATTTTAACACAGTAAGAGTTTATTCTTACATTGAACTGGAGTGTGTGTTACCCTTCAAAGTGTTAATATATTACCTTTTTTCTATATTATCCATTAGTGTGACAGATAACAGTGATCAAATATGTTGAAAACTATTTTAACTTATTAAATGTTCATTAATCTTTCAATACATTCAACTCTTTGCATTTTAAAATGCAACAAGTCATGTTTCAAATTTAAGTAAAACTTACTGGTTTGATCACTGTTTGTCCAAAAGAACCGAGTAAAAAAACTGAATTTTACATCAGTGGGAAATACACTGCATATTGGGTTAAAAGTTACACACTGAGGAAAAAACTATGCTCTTTCACACTCGTGGATTAAAATGTACACTGGTTTTAACACTGAACAACACCAAAAAAAGTCACTCTGTATATTTAACTCTGGAATTTTTGCTGTGTATGTCAAGAGTAAAAAACTCTATTATTCATATTACTCCCCAATTTTTTTGTGCAATTCATTTTACACTACAGGTTGCATTTAACACTTTTCTGGTGTCTATATGAGTCCCACCAGTGTCCAGGTTACACTTTCAAAAGTGTTGAATATATACACCTCTGCAGTGTAAAATATATACACTTAAAGTGTAAAATTGCACACCACATTAAACATTTTTAACACCTGCAGGGCAAATTGTCCAGTGTACATATAACTTCAGAAGTGTTAAATTACACTCTCTTCTGGTGTATATACGAGTCACACCAGCCCAGAGTATAAGTTAGGGGTTGAATATATACACTTAAGCAGAGTATATTATTTTACACTACCGTGTTGACCAAATTAACTCAGGCCCCATTTACACTAGCGCATTTTAGTTTTAAAACGGCTTTTTAGCATGAAAACGATCCGCGTCCACACTAGCGTTTCACCCAGCATTTCTGAACACATCTCTGTACAAACTACTCCACCAGAAACGTATATCACGTGACCATTCGCGCACTCTGGGCATGCGTGTTCAAGTATAAACAGGAAGCATGTGTCTCGCTTAGCATTCTAAATAGGGCTTACGCTGCTTGAAACGCAAACAGTTAGCGAGTGCTCGAACAGTAGCTTGCCTCTTGCAAATATATGCAGCTGTTGCAGTAAAAAAGGCAGAGTTTAACTGCACAATAGCGCCTAAAACGGACAATAGTGCAAACAACGCTCCCATTTCTGTCCATGTTGTTTACAGTGAAGGCTGGTCTGTCTTCTTCCGTTGGCGTTATAGTCATGTGATATGGGCTTGACGAATAAGGGAAAGTTATGCAATGACCCAAAAGCGAATCTCAGTAGCGAATCTCAGCAGCCACGCCTCCGTTTTTAAAGTTCTCCGTTTCGCCCGATCCACACTGAGACGGAGCAGCAGCATTTTATAATGAAAATGGCCTCTTCAACATTTTCAAAACGCTTCGTTTTCAGGGCTCAAAAACTCCGGTGTAGTGTGGACGGATGGCGTAACCGTAGCAAAACATGCCTTTTAAAACGAAAACGCATTAGTGTAAATGGGGCCTCAGTCACCTCAAGTTCCCCTATGTGCAATTAACACCGATGAGTATGGAAAGGCAACACCAGAAATGCACACTGTTAAAGTCACAATTTAACCCACATCAGTGTTAAAAACAATAAATGTACACTTGGATTTCAACACTATAACACTACAGGGGTTCGCACCAGAAATTCAACACCTCACAATTTGCTGTGTAGGTTTGTTATTGTCTGTTGATTTAATGTATTTACGTATTTTGCAAAGCGGTTTAAATGATAGTATTCTATGCTGTTTTGGCACCATAGAAATGTGATGGCTATACCTCTTCAGCTGGGTTTGCCTGGGTTTGTCACATTCTATACAGGGAGTGCAGAATTATTAGGCAAGTTGTATTTTTGAGGATTAATTTTATTATTGAACAACAACCGTGTTCTCAATGAACCCAAAAATAATCATTAATATCAAAGCTGAATATTTTTAGAAGTAGTTTTTAGTTTGTTTTTAGTTTTAGCTATTTTAGAAGGATATCTGTGTGTGTAGGTGACTATTACTGTGCATAATTATTAGGCAACTTAACAAAAAACAAATATATACCCATAGCCATTATTTATTTTCACCAGTGAAACCAATATAACATCTCAACATTCACAAATATACATTTCTGACATTCAAAAATAAAACAAAAACAAATCAGTGGCCAATATAGCCACCTTTCTTTGCAAGGACACTCAAAAGCCTGCCATCCATGGATTTTGTCAGTGATTTGATTTGTTCACTATCAACATTGCGTGCAGCAGCAACCACAGCCTCCCAGACACTGTTCAGAGAGGTGTACTGTTTTCCCTCCTTGTAAATCTCTCATTTGATGATGGACCACAGGTTCTCTATGGGGTTCAGATCAGGTAAACAGGGAGGCCATGTCATTAGTTTTTCTTCTTTTAGACCCTTTCTTGCCAGCCACACTGTGGAATACTTGGATGCGTGTGATGGAGCATTGTCCTGCATGAAAATCATCTTTTTCTTGAAGAATGCAGACTTCTTCTTGTACCACTGCTTGAAGAAAGTGTCTTCCAGAAACTGGCAGTAGGACTGTAGGAGTTAAGCTTGACTCCATCCTCAACCCGAAAAGGTCCCACAAGCTCATCTTTGATGATACCAGCCCAAACCAGTACTCCACCTCCACCTTGCTGGCGTCTGAGTCGGACTGGAGCTCACTGCCCTTTACCAATCCAGCCACAGGCCCATCAAGACTCACTCTCATTTCATTAGTCCATAAAACCTTAGAAAAATCAGTCTTGAGATATTTCTTGGCCCAGTCTTGATGTTTCAGCTTGTGTGTCTTGTTTTTCAGCCTTTCCTACATGGCCATGTCTCTGAGTATTGCACACCTTGTGCTTTTGGGCACTCCAGTGATGTTGCAGCTCTGAAATATGGCAAAACTGGTGGCAAGTGGCATCTTGGCAGCTGCACGCTTGACTTTTCTCAGTTCATGGGCAGTTATTTTGCACCTTGGTTTTTCCACACGCTTCTTGCGACCCTGTTGACTATTTTGAATGAAACGCTTGATTGTTGGAAGATCACGCTTCAGAAGCTTGACAATTTTAAGAGTGCTGCATCCCTCTGCAAGATATCTCACTATTTTTGACTTTTCGGAGCCTGTCAAGTGCTTCTTTTGACCCATTTTGCCAAAGGAAAGGAAGTTGCCTAATAATTAAGCACACCTGATAAAGGGTGTTGATGTCATTACACCACACCCCTTCTCATTACAGAGATGCACATCATCTAATATGCTTAATTGGTAGTAGGCTTTCGAGCCTATACAGCTTGGAGTAAGACAACATGCATAAAGAGGATGATGTGGTCAAAATACTTATTTGCCTAAAAATTCTGCACTCCCTGTATGTGGGTAAAGAGACACTGGTTCAGAAATTTCAGTATGTCATGGATATCATTATTGTTGCTGTATTCACAGGAGTTTTCCCATTGGTGCACCTGATCGAGATGAGGGTGGCAATAGCATGAAAAAAAAACGTGCTCGATATCTCTGCCATGTAATTTAATTTGGGTGAAAACCAACCAAACTGGATGTATTATGAACCGCTCTGACAGTGCATTCCACATCCCTCAAATCAATGTTTGTATAGTTGGCAGACATATTCCTATGCTTCCACACTCACGAGCACATGCTAACTTTTGTCAGAATGGCAATAATGTGATTAAGCCTGTATATTATGAAAAATGAATATTCTCTCACCTCTATTTTTGCTGTTGAACAGAAAGAAAAACATTTAGAATGCTTTGGAAACTGGTAAACATTGACTTGATCCTTTCATTTTACCTACTGTAGAAGTCATTGGATACTGCTTTCCCACATCCTTCAAAATATCTTCTTTTGTGTCCATCAGATGAAGTTCAGAAGCACTTGAGGATGAGTAATAGTGAGTAAACATTACCTTGCACATCATAAAAGCAACAATTTCTACATTATACTTCTAATATACTTTGCATACCCCCTAGTTCAAACCATACAAATTAATAATAAATATATTTGGATAGTCTGTTTTGTATCGTATAGTCGCCTACAGTCATGCTTTGCTGGGAATGTCTGCTGTTGTTTTGTGTAGAGGGAAGATCAGAATTTTAAAATTACATTTACTGTAAGTATGTTGTATGAAGCTTTAATATAAATAAAAGCATGTGGCTAACACCCATATTTGAAAATTCATCACTTATACATACACCGCAAAAAGCTGAGTGGCCTCTAGACACATGTGACAGCATTCTCCCCATGGACCAGAGCCAAGCCTATGGCGGCAGATTGGCTGCAACATGAGAGAGGAACCAGCTCTTGAATTTAATGCCATCATAATGCTGGGTTTGTTTAGTGCCGCTAGCAAAAAGGATCCAATATCGACACATGTCATTGCATCATCCATCAGCCCGGCTTCAAAAACCTCCTGTCTTTTTGATGCTTCTGGTAAGGTCTCCCTCAGTAGCAAATCTGAGATCATTACTTTGGCATGTTATGGTTATTGTTAACATTTGGAATAGGAAGTTGATTCTGAATAGGAGATCTTGAGAGTATTTGTCCTATATTTGGTGCAGATACCATAAACAGTATAACTTATGAATAGTCATGCAAGATGTTGCTTTGTTTCTTGGAAAGTTCAGACGTCACCTGTAGGAGGGAAAAAAACAACTTTGGCATCAGTTTTACAGTTCATCAGCTCAGTTTTTAAACCATACCCGCAAACAATACCTATGAATGACCCACTAATTTCTAATCCATGTACTCACTAACCCACTATTTAACAATTTTGTAAAATACTACTAGTTGTTTTTTTAAATAATATTGCAATTGTGATTTAGTTTATATAT
>CAIGQQ010036459.1:1690350-1786468 GCA_903798035.1 Danio albolineatus | reverse complement strand
ATATATATATATATATATATATATATATATATATATAGCTTAGGTAATTTTGAGAACAGGCAAGTATAGTATGCTAAACACAATAGTACTGTAATCTTTCACAGTGTGCAAAAAAAACTAAAAAATCTTGTTACCTAATTATAATTTAAAATCTAGTCTTATCAGTTTGGCAGTTAACTAAATAATTTCACAAATTGCATCATCATGCTATATGTAAATCTTTGACCTACACCAGGGGTGTCCAAACTTGGTCCTGGAGGGCCGGTGTTCTGCAGATTTTAGCTCCAACTTGCCTCAACACACCAACAGGGATGTTTCTAGAAAGCACAGTAAGATCTTAATTGGCTAGCCCCGGTGTGTGTGATTGGGGTTGGAACTAAACTTTGCAGGACACCGGCCCTCCAGGACCGAGATTGGACACCCCTGACCTACACAGGGGTCATTCACTGACAAGCTACGCAATATAGGGCCCTATTATACACCTGGCACAACAAGGAGCAAGATGTGTTTGGATAAAGTTGTTGCTATTTTCAATAGCAAATTCATTTACACCACAGAAGTGTGTTAAGCGCATTGCTGACGCATTGCTATTTTGAGGAATTGAAATAGACCACACCATTGACCAACTAAAAGCTGGTCTAAAGTTCAGCGCAGAGCGCGTTAGTTATGCGCCCATGCAGGTCCAGACGATTACATGTTGCTTAATACAAACAGGATTTACAGCAAAACACAAATATCTTTACACATTAAAAAATAAAAAAAAATAAAAAAATCACAGATTAAAATGTTACAAAAATTATTATTCTCTACATAAATATAAAAACCATGGTCACACTTTATTTTGATGGTCCGTTTGTTGAATTTAAGTTACATTGCAACTAAATCTCATTAGATTATAAGTAGACTGTTAGGTTGGGGTTAGGGGTCGGGTTAGTGTAAGTTGACATGTACTTGCAAAATTTCTTATAGTCAGTTAAATGTCTGTTGAATGTCAGTATCAACAGATATTAAGCAGACAGTCTACTGATACTCAAATGGACCATCGAAATAAAGTGTTACTGAGCTTTCTGATTTCATATATATATCCTCCAATGCCTCAACTCGGCGTGCTTCTTTCAATTTATTCATGACAATTTGCATTTGTATATTGTTATTATTAGTAGCAGTATTAATTATTATATGTGTATTTCTATTTGTTTTAATAAACATTTGTTTAGATGTGTCCACCTGTCGGGTTTTGGAGACGTATGTATCACCAAATGGGGCATAAAAATAGGATGTGTGTTTGGATCTAACTCGTTTTTTTTTTTTTACCACACTTCATTATTATTGTCCATTTATTCATTTGCTGGAAATTAGAACTTAATTTAGAAATAGTTTTGAAAAAAAATATTTTTGTCTAACAAAAGAAATTTAATATGTAGGCTAATAGATGTCTTCAATGCAGTGGGTACAACACCGTTTCCTTACTCCACAAAAGTAAAGGAGTATATTAGTGAAGCATTCAGTTTTTCCACTTACAAGGTCCGCCATGTAAATGTGCCATGGCACAACTGACTATAAAGGGAATGGGAGATGAGACTCTAATTGGTTTAATGTACGTTGTGCTCAAAACACACTCATAACTCATTAAGAGGATAAGCACAACCCTGTTAGGCCATATGTCAGGGCGCAGAGCGTATTTTTCCATCCCTTAAATAGCAAAATTGGATTCAGACACGACCTTAATGCTTTTTCGCCATGCACGTTAGACTGTGCGCCTAGATCATTAAAATAGAGCCCATAATGTATACTATCACTGACAATTAAATTCGCTACAATACTGCATACTATAATCTGCTGGTTTTGAGAACAGAGTAATGAAGAAATACAGTTATGTAAACCAGGGGTTCTTAACTTTTTCAGCCCGCAACCCCCAAAATAACAATGGCAGTGACTCATGACCCCCAATATTCTCTGAGGTGGTTATAAATATACAAACCTTACAAACGCAAAATGGCTCTCACACACCAATATTCCCAAGTCTATTCTTTGTGTTTAATATTGGAGAACGCCACTCGGAGATCATCCTCCATGTTCAGTTGAGGCCAGTATTTAATTTTAATGCTTGCGAGTGATGTGAAGGTGTCAGAAAGTTTACCCTAGTGCCATGAAATCAATCTGCTGCATCCCCAGGGGTCGCAATCCAATGGGAAAAAATGTGTGTTGTTTTCTAACTATTAACTACTATATTTATCTTTTGTAGCATATGGACAACATATACTCATACTAATAGTGTCATCAAATGAATTAGTTTTTTTGGAAATCACCAAGCGACCCCACATTTTATAAAATAAACTGACAGAGTCCCTAATGGAGTATTTAATATTTTCCAAATGTAAAAAAGACATCAGGACTTTTAACCCATGACAAATTTGCAAGGACACACAAGGATTTCTAATTTAGCAATATTTGCCTTTTGGCTAACAGTGAGGCGAAAGCGATAATATTGGTATGGCACTTATTATATAAACTGTCAGTAGGGGGTAAACCAAAAATTGCAATTATTGATAATGCCACATTTAATATCATGTGTTTATTCCACCCTCACTTCATAACTTTAGATGAGTGTTTAAAAATTAACATATCTGTAAGATGATTCTATAGTCGTGTGTTCATCAGTCATGTTAGTTCAAAACTAATATTGTTGTTGTCTGTAAGCTATTATTCAGTGGAATACAACAAATTGCCTTAAAGCCAGTACACACCAAGCCAACGCCAAACAACTAGTACCGACAAAAGCCAACTGTTTTGATGCCATGCGTCGGCTCATGTCTGGATCAAAAAGCTGTGCATGAAACAAAGCCATGTTAAGTACCGATATCACAGTAATTGTCTCTCACCACAGAGGGATTCACTCCTGTAATTATGTCTTTTAATCTAAAAATCCATATCATTTCACAGTATTTGAGAAATGTGGCAAAATTACGGCCAGCGTCTTACAGTCAGTGTTACTTCTTGGCTTGATTTGTTTACTTGCTACGTCACTTCACTACGTCACACACGCGCTCTGATTCGTTGCTGATTAATCAATGAGAGCGCTGTCTTTAGCCAACAGCAATTTATACATGCTAAATTGGGCCAATAAGCTCTGATGTTAACCTGATGAGATGTAACATGTGGAACACAGTAAAACAACTATTCAGACCAACGCTGACTGACGAATCCCACTGGCTTGAACTTCACCCAGAAATGAAAATTCTGTCATCAATTACTCACTCTTCCAAATATCGTCTTTGAAACTATTTATTTTGTTCAACAGAACAAAACCCCTTGGAACCCCTTGAGTGTGAGTAAATAAGGATTAAATTGAAACTGTTTAGTAAACTGTTACTTTAACTGCATGCATCCTGCAAGATTTTTTAACAGCTATGTTTAATTACAAATGAGTGCACTTAAGACAGTAGCTTTATGGGAATGTAATTTGTGATGTCTATGATTATGACTTTGTGGTTACGGTTTGCACAATCTGAAAGCAGTAATTGGAAATTCATTGGTACAACTTATAGACCTTTTTCTTAGAATGCAGAATTACCCATAATGCTTTGCATGTATGTGTAAGGAGCATAGACTCTAAAAGATATGGACGTAGTATCTGTGAAGTCACCCATAGGTTTCTGAAGAACCAAAAAGAAGCTACTAGTAGGCGTGACCAACCATCGCCATTTTGTTCACGCATCATCGCACCAACCGAGGCATACCAAACAAGGGCAAAGAGGCGGAGTGTGAGCGGAGCTACAGGGCTCATGCTGGCATTTAGCTTAAAAGGACTTTCTTATGGGAGAAACACATAATACTTCAGTGTCTGCGACTCTTTGTGTTCTGACCACATGTGCTTGGTTGTACACTATATCAATAAAGTGTTTAGACTTTTAAAAACACTGTTGTAATACATTAAGCCACTTAACATCATTCTTATAGCGTTTTTCAACAGGAAGAAAGTGCAAATTTTATCCAAATACTTCAGTTATAGTCTGTGTTAGTAAATGCAAGGCTATTGATGAAATCCAGGCATAACACTGTGACAACGCTTCAGATGACTGTTCTAGAGCAAACAGCTAATCATTCTGTGAGATTCTGGGCTGTATTAGAGTTCTGAAGAACATTATAAATGATAAAATATCTTAAATAAAAAAAAATACATCTATAGATATGGTATAAGTATATAATTTCACTCACCTGGGAAACGGAGGCCACTGTGAATGGTTATTCACATATGTTTCTTCAACATGGTATATTATCTGATAATTGCAGGAAATAATTCCAAAAGGCAGCTGACTTTGTAAAGCCACATAAAACAACACAAAAATATGATGAATATGCCAAGATCAGCAGCTAATCAGCCAGGATCAGCTGAGGTGAAGTGACGGCAACCAGCGAGACTAGTTGTTACTCAACTATGCAAACTAAATATAACTTAAAATAAAGGAAACGGATGAGTTATTAAAAAAAAATCACCCCCTCACAGTTGTCATAAAGGGTAATATAAGCTATATGAACCAAAATCGCTCTTTGTACCAGGCTGTAAACACCTTTTTTTCTGCTGCAAAGTTGCCCATTCTAACAGTGGGCTCAATAAAAATTTGCTCCATATGCAGCCAGGACTAGCAGAATTTCGATTAATTGCAGTTTCAGTTACTTCCGTTTTGGCTTCCCGAGGGAGAGCGGGAGGTTGCTACTTGGTAAGGAGGCTGCTTCCAACTTCCGGTCGGTAGCTGATGCGTATAACACATTTGGACAGCTTTGAAATGATAGTTTATTTCACTTGCTTTAACCATCTTTAAACTTTCCATCCGTGTTCAATAAAAAAGGTCAGGGCAGGTTTTTCTTCAATGTCAAAAATCATAGCAATTTATTGGATACAAATGAATAATTCAATCCTTAATGCAATGTAAAAGTTACATTCAGAAGGTGCGCAACAGTTTTCATTTTCTGCCTCTAACTTTTATAGGCAGCTGATATTAACAGCTGATATTAACAGAATGTTAATCATTCTCCTGTCCTCTTTTAAGTGCACCCATCCATACGTCCTCTTTTTGTACAAATTGTCTGCACAACATTAAAACCCTAAGCCTTGCTCAACTGCAAATATTCTGTGCTGACAGGAAGTTTTGCTGCAGATCAGCTTCATCTACTTCTTCAAAAATGCGTCATTAGTAGGGCCACACGGAATCTGCGCGCGCAGAATTCCGCAGATTTCCGCAGATTTTTAGCCCATCATTGATTCTGTTTATTAACTGGTGTAAATGTGTGTAAATTAATATTTATTCAGTTTTCAAATTAATTTCAGTGATAATATTGACTAATATGAAAATATTTATGTGATTTATTTATAATACAGTTTGTAAAGTACAATTTTCTGTCTTTTAGTAAAGATTTCATATGAGAGACTTGTTTTGTTTACCAAATAAAGTGGATCTAATTGGATTCACATTGTAAACATTCAATAAAATGTAAAATTGTATTAATTTTTATTTAATATATTAAAGTTTTAGTTATGATACTCCCAAAATCATTCTGCATAAATCCGCAGATTTTTGACAAAATACTCCGCAGAAATAGCAAAAAATGTCCGCAGATTCCGTCTGGCCCTAGTCATTAGTATAACAGGGCAGATGACAATCAACAGAAGAAGTTCTGTTAATATTTCACCTTAAGCAATACTAATACAATTGTGTAATGAACAAAAAAAGAAACAAAAATAATAAAAAAAATATTCCTTTTCCCCAACAAAACTAATAATGCTGTTGATCAGTTCCACCTCCTGGACTGATTATTTTAAAAATGTGATCTAATAGGAATGAAAAACTGTGAGTCATTTGTGAGTCATTTACCATTACTGTCATAACATACACACGTACTGTCCCCCTAATGCATTGATTAAAAGAGTAGGCCAAAGTAAAAATAAAGTGGCATTTTAAAATGACAGAAAACACATAACATGGTAAATACCACACAATACAAACTAACTAAATGAAAGATAAACAGCTCCCAAGGAGAATCAACATGCAAATCAGCCAGCAGAGTATCAGTAATGTACTTTTATTTTTTGGAAATGGCAGAGCTTAATGTTACATACCTGTTTAGTTTCATGCCAGTAACATGGTTTGCTCTATAATGCAGTGATCTATTGCGGGTTTGTGTGCATTGGGTTTGTGAACACTGACTCTGTATTTCAGCATCTGATCTGATGGCAGACATTGAATTAGGAGGACGTTTTTCTTTCACACTCGAATCGTATCTGACAGAAGTATATAGGCTTTAACACACACCTTCTGAATCAAAGTGAGGTTCACAAAAACACTCCATAAGCCACTCAAAACGGTATTGACAACCATTTTCGGATCAAGATTTACCAGTTCACTGTCAACGGAAGTTCTAAGCATCCTACTGGAAGGTGCTGGTTGCTCTGAAGTCCCCCATGCAGCAACGAAGAAAAAGGTCTATTGACCAAGAGAACAAATTACAAAGCATCACACTACAATTTTTGTTCCAAGCAACTATATTGTAACTTGTTTTGAAATTGTGACTGTTTTACAGTGTTTCTTGTAATTGGAAGTTTTGTGTCTCAGTGTGACTAGTTTCATCTAGCTGAAGTTTTGCCTTCATATCAAAATCAGTCATTTTCTTCCAAAACAAGTTATATTTTATAATTTCCAGTACATGCAAAGGCACATACACACTGAAGTTGTGCTGTGCGGCACCATTGACCCCATAAGCCTTTAAAGCGAAACAATATGCTTGTGCATAAGTGCCATTTATTTCATGACTTTGCATCAAACGCTTCTTGTGTTGTAGCAACAAATTGCCTCTAATTGTGCCAAAATAGTTGCAAAGATACATAATCAATAGGGTAGTGCAGCTGTTTCCAAAAAAGCCTTTAAACACAGCTGCTGCTGCTGCTGCACCCAACATCCCCCTTCTCTCTTCTGACTCGTCCTCCACCCATGTTTTTCATTTTCTGTTCGCTTTCAAAAGCTGTCACCTTAACAACGGGCCGTATAATAAGTCCCTGTTCCCTTATGAGCCCTGAACCCCAAAACCGCTCCGAGCCGGGTGCTGGTTTGCCCCTCTTTGTAGTATGTGGAATTAAAGGTCTCAGAATGACTGTTTGAAAATGTTTTATTAAGGTTTGCGAAGCCCTTGGCTCCAGTTGGGAACAGGGGGACTATTGTCCCTTCATGTTGTAGAGGCTGCTGTTCAGCTTAGCAGTAGATGAGTGTTACAGTAGCTGCAGATTTCAGAATGACCTGTATTTTGTGTTTACTTCTGTTTCTTTGCAGGAAGAATTGAGGTGATTCTATTTTCACCTTTTTACCATCTCCACCCCTTGCTTTCTTTCTTTTTTTATTGTTGCTTTGTTTGAATCAGCTGAGACAGCATGTTGTTGTGTTGAAAAGAAACATGTGGTTTTTGTTAATAGGGACTGGGTGTCTGGCACCAGGATATGCACTGGGGGTTAAAGGAAGATGGGAGGGGTTGGTGGGGTAATGGGACATTGAAGACATTTAGAGTAATGACTCGGGTTGAAGGATGGTAATCAATGGACACACACTGCCCTTGTGACAGCCAACTTTCCCCTCTCTACACACGCAATCATGTTCATTTACACAAATGAGAACACATTAGAGAAACAACAGACATAGCAGAGCAAAACAAATGTACAGTATGTAAGAAACGAAAAGGTGATGTTAAGATTTTGGAGAGACTGGTGCAGGCTGTCAGTTGTTTAACTGCAGGGCATTTCCCAGAGTAGGCTTAGATCCTTGTCTTGACAACAAAAACTTGCTTGAACATTTCTAAAGATAAAGTTCAATGAACACACATTGAGCAGGGAATGTTATCACAATAAATGTGCCTTTAAGCAGCCTTTATAGGCATTTCTGCAAAAGGAAAACAAACAATTAATGAAAGATTCATGAAAGGCCCACATGGAATCTGCGTCTGCAGGAATCCAAAGATATTTAAGTCCATCATTTAACCCATTTACTTTATATAGTAGTATTATTAGCAGTATTATTTTTTTTTATATATTAATTTCAGTAATATTATTGAATAATATGCCAATTTGTAGATAATTTATGCACAATACCATTTGTAAAGTAATTGTTTCTGTCTTTTAGTGGATGTATTATATGAGACCTGCTGTTGCTTTCTTTACAAAACAAGTGGTTCTTATCAGATTTTGATTATAAACCTTAAATAGTTCTTTTAAGTTTTAGGTTTTCACCTTCCACACTCTTAAAATCATTCCACATAAATCTAAACTACTACCACGGTGGCGTCGTGAGTAGCACGTTCGCCTCACAGAAAGAAGGTCGCTGGTTCGAGCCTCAGCTGGGTCAGTTGGAATTTCTGTGTGGAGTCATGTTCTACCCGTGGTTGTGTGGGTTTCCTCCGGATGCTCCGGTTTCCCCCACAGTCCAAAGACATGTGCTACAGGTGAATTGGGTAGGCTAAATTGTCCGTAGTGTATGAGTGCGAATGAGTGTGTATGGATGTTTCCCAGAGATGGGTTGCAGCTGGAAGGGCATCCGCTGCGTAAAACAAATGCTGGATAAGTTGGCGGTTCATTCCGCTGTGGCGACCCCAGATTAATAAAGGGACTAGGCTGAAAATAAATGAATGAATATATTAATTTCAGTAATATTATTGAATAATTTGCCAATTTGTAGATAATTTATGTACAATACCATTTGTAAAGTAATATTTTCTGTCTTTTAGTGGATGTATTATATGAGACCTGCTGTTGCTTTCTTTACAAAACAAGTGGTTCAAATCAGATTTTGATTAAAAACCTTAAATAGTTTGTTTAAGTTTTAGGTTTTCACCTTCCACACTCTCAAAATCATTCCACATAAATCTGCAAACTCAATACAAAATTTAAAATAAATTAATAGAATGCTGTCAAGAATAAACCTAAAATGTACTTCGGCCTATGTGCAATATAAGACAAAGAAATATTTGGGTGGTTTAAGAAAACCCTTTGAAGGATGCTTTTAGTATTTTTGCTTTTAAATTTATTCTCTGTAAGTGTCACTAAATCATGTTAAGACAAATTGTGAACAGTCTTAAGGGGTCTAAAAGGTGATCAGTCAGTGTGATGTGCATGTGCATGTGTCTTCACAGCTGGAGCAGATGCTGTTGCAGCAATCAGGAGATTCAGACCAGCAGAGTGTCTATGGTGCGGATCAAGGCTGGCTAAGAGAGGAAGGACGATCTTATAGGCTGAAGCTCCAAGCCTATCAAGAGAGTCAACACAGACAGGCTCAGCTGGTGCAGAAACTACAAGCCAAGGTCTACTGTTGGTCTCATTCAACACAACTAATTTGGTCGAAGATAGTAAAGATTTTTGAAGGGCATTTACCTCAAAATATGTATTACAGAGCGAAAACATCAAGTTTTTATTTGAAAATGCAGAGTAAAATGAAAAGTATGTCTGTGTCATCAGTTGCTCCAGTATAAGAAGAGATGTGGAAATCTAGAGCAGCAAGTGCTGGAGAAAACTTCAGAGTCAGAGAAGCTGAGACTCTCGGTAAGTCTCACTAAACGGCTTCACAACGTTTACAGATAGAACACTGTAGTCATACACAGAAATTTCATTTGGAGCTTTCTGACTTAAAAAAAAATATATATATATTTGCTTGTCAAACTTGTATCTTCTGTCAGTTGTTGTCAGTATGTTCGTATATTAGGTATAAACCTACATCTGTATTTAGCTCCAGTCACACCTAGACTCCTCAGCACACCGTCTCCAACGCTTTGAGCAGGAACACAGCCTGGATGTCCAGAATAAACTTGCACTGCTTGATGATGAACAGAAACGGTGAGAAAGTAAAGGCTATCAAGGTAAAACAATGGGTCAAGATTAAGAATCAATGTTGAATTGAAGGGGCCACGGTGGCGTAGTGGGTAGCACGATCGCCTCACAGCAAGAAGGTAACTGGTTGGAGCCTCCACTGGGTCAGTTGGCATTCCTGTGTGGAGTTTGCATGTTCTCCCTGTGGTTGCGTGGGTTTCCTCCGGGTGCTCTGGTTTCCCCCACAAGTCCAAAGACATGCGGTATAGGTGAATTGGGTAGGCTAAATTGTCTGTAGTGTGTGAATGAGGATGTGTGGATTTTTCCCAGAGATGGGTTGCAGCTGGAAAGGCATCCCCTGCGTAAAACATATGCTGGATAAGTTGGCGAAAAAAAAATGAATGAATGAATGTTGAGTTGAACATTTTGGATAAACCCGTTTTCTTTTTGTTATCTTAGCCACTATGTTAAGACATTGTAACTGAATTTAAGAAGTTGCATGCAGTTTTTAGGGTAAAAAATACAGATTTTCTGCTAGTTATTAACTTAAAAACTTAGAAAAAAAAAAAAAAACATCCAGCTTGCATGACCATCCTGTAGCTGACCCAGATATTTGTAGGTTTGCTAATAAATGTCATGAACCCAGTTTGAACAATCACCAATTGTACTATAATAGACAATAATAACCAATTAGACTAGCTAATGAATTCCAACACCTACCTGATGACTGTCTTGTTTATCGAATGAATAGCATGGATGAGCTAAGGAACCGATTTGCCAGTCTTGGATCACCTAATTGAAAGTTTAGACCAGCTAATTACCGGTTTGGACCAGCTTATCCAGTTAGTGGCTGATTTGATACATCTATGAGCACCTCAAACCATTTGAAAACCTGTTATGTTGACATTCTTAGTCCTTTCGGTACATGTTTTTTACCATTCATCTGCTGAAAAACAAAACATGAGCAACATTTATCAGGAAGGCAATAGAGACTAAATTCTCTTAAACACAACTGATCAATACAACTCTAGAATCTTTCAAAGCTACTGACCAAAAGCAGATTGGAAAACAGTAAACAAGTCATGGTCAAACATTCAAGAAAATATAGCAGAATCTGTCTTAATAAAGTCTCCTTGCTGCCTAATGCAGTCCCCACTAGCCCATGCTGGAAATGTGGTTTTAGAAGAGGGTGACAAAAACAAAAAGTATACAGTTTGTCAAACTCAATTATCACAACCTTGTTCACGATCTCAGCCAAATAGTTTTTACTACACTTCATACAAAGTGCTGGCCAACCTACAGTTCCAGATGCCTGCCTTTAAAGGAGTGTGATTTACTGTGCCACTCGCCCCTAATTGAAACAGTTATGGCAAACTCTGAGCCATCCAGCTGCCAAGCTCTCATTCATTTTTTAAACCTTAGTGCCTCTGTCAGAGAGCATAACGCAGTGAAGTTCATCCAGTCATCTGTGGCTCTGCAGCTTTGTAACACAGTTAATTTAATTTTCTATGTCAGAAAAGTCAACTGTGCCATGGCTCATGAGACTTTTATTGCATACTGCAATTAACTGAGATTCAGCAGGGCAGAAATGTTATATTAAAAATTAATGTTATGCTGTCTGCCTTGGAGCTGCATTTTCTCAGAGGGGCACGAGCTGCAGAAAACATGAAATCACAGAGCAAATCTACTTATTGAAAATGATTAAACACATTCTCATAGCTTTGATCATGTTTCTCTCTGTTCATCATCCCTTTGATGATCGTTTTGTTAGTTGCTGTTTTGCCTCACACCCTGGCGTCAATCTTTGTAAGTAACTGGGTGGATTCTACCACGAATGATGTAAATAACCCTCTAAACTATTTGACAAGCAAATCTGGTGGCAATTAGGCTGGAGCTGACATGGACTTTATAAAACTGTCATGCACATTCCCCTCTAAGCGTGGCTGGCAACACAGAATGTGACGTGGGCCTTTATGAGCCTGTAAACCTAGAAGTTGATAGAGGCCGTGCAGAGGAGTGCGGTGAGATCATGTGCAAGGTTTAGAAAGAATATTTGGCTTATGGCTTAACAGGTGGAGGTCCCAGGGATACAATGCTCTGAAGCAGTTCCATCTATTTCACAGGTGTTCTGGTTTGAGCCAGGTGAATGCACTGCTCCGGGAACAACTTGAACAAGCCAGCGAAGCCAATCAGGCCCTGACGGAAAGCTTGCAGAAAGCACGAGATGAGGCAGAACTGAGGGACACGCGACTCAGGAGGGAACTTGAGGTGAGAGGGAGGAGGAAAAATAGACAGAGGGAAGGAAGGAGAGATCTGTAGTGTATGTTTTTATCCAAATCCACAGTTTAAGGAAAATCTCTTCCTAATCCAACCCAATGAAACTCAACTCTGGAACTTGTGGAATTCCACCCTGGTGCCTGTTTTGTCAGTCTGGACCCTGTCTTTGTTTTAAATCATTGTTGTGATTTTCTCAGCTGTTGTTTCCTGTGAAAACATTCCAGTTGATTGGAAAAAAGAGTGAGAATTCACTGCTCGGTGCAAACATCTGGTGATATAAAGGAACTCCTTTAGTTTTTAGTCGAATTCAGAATAGTTTACAGTACCATTTGTGCATGCGAGTCTATGTGGGTGTCTGCGTCGATCAGTTTAAATGTGTGCTCGTGTGGGTGCATTCATTATTTTTCATATGTGTGCATTAAAATGGAGACATCTTTAACCTTGCACTCTTTGTCCCACCCCTCAACCTCTTTACCAAACCTGCCGACCATATGTCCATATCATCATTCTGCAGATGAATACCTCCCGAAACAGCCGCGAACAAGTCCGTGTACGATCTTTGTGGCGTCAAGTTGCCTTCCTGCGGAGCTCTTTCACCCAGCTGCGGGCCTTCGCTGACAGGTGAGTCTAGCTTGTGGCCAAAAACTTATTTCCAAACCAACCACCATTTATCCCTGTTTGAGATCAAAGCTTGGTGGGTCACCTGGGTCAGCCCTCACCCATCCTGTCTGCATCGTCCAGGGAAATGTGATGGTTAGATTGCCCTATAGATTAGCCTTGAGTTATCCATCAGAGCCAAGCTTGATGAGGGCTCAACCTGTGTAAATGCTGTGATCATTGTTGAGTAATTTGCTGTAATGTGGATTACTCAACACATGGACAGCAGAAAAAGTATTCACGACCTTTACTCAGACACGACACCGTTCAAAGAGTTTATTCCCACACCACAATAAACTTTCAGCCATCTGGCTCTCGTCACTTGTGAATGAAACACAATTTCTTGGGAATGTAGGAGAACAAGCTTTTTGTTGTATCAGAACATTTTGCTGCTGGTTGTAATAGCTGTGCCTTAATAACTGTGTTTCACAGGAGTTTATCGGATATGCAAGCTGAGTATGCAGTAACCGGCCATCGTCTTCGTGTGGCTTGTGTAAACTTGGAGGCTACCAAGAGCCAGTCTTGTACCCCTACTAGCAATGGAGTATCAGCACTGGAGAACCAACTGAGAGACAAGCTGAGAGAGGCCATGCAGCTGCAAGCTCGCTTTGATGCAGAGAAAGTAGAGCTTAGCTCTAGGTATAACCTGTCTTATGCTTATGAGTTCAGACTGCACAATTTTCAAAGTACACAGCAAAATCCTCTGAGTAAAATGTACTCAGTTCAGAGTGTATTTGGTCCCTCTTTAAATTGAGTAAAAGTTACTCAACAGCAGAGTTAAAGTTAATGAGACAATGAAAGGATTAGTTAAGTGAGGATTGAGCACTTATGATGAACACCTGCTGTTAATAAGCAAAATCAGAAGAGAAGCACAAAACTACATTTACCTTCAGTAACAGCATAAGATGAAATAAACTGAAAGAAAACACATTTAATCTCTCAAAATCTCAGCAGAGGATCATTAAGCAATTCCACAAACAGCAGCTTTACTTATTACCAACCTGTTTGGCTTTATTTCTGCCACACTCTACAAAATTCCTTATAGTGATATTAATGAGAATTAACTGGTTAAGTAATTTTTACAACAACAATAAACACCACCACTTTTAGTGATAAGTGAATCTGCTGCTGCTGTTTGAAGTCAGTTGTAGTTTTGTGTTTCTCTTCTGATTTTGCTTATTAACAGCAGGTGTTCATCATCTGTGCTCAATCATCCTTAATTAATCCTTTCATTGTCTCATTAACTTTAACTCTGCTGTTGAGTAACTTTTACTCAATTTAGAGAGGGACCAAATACACTCTGAATGGAGTAAATTTTACTCAGAGGATTTCGCTGTGTAGTCGTGTCACAGATGTTTTCACTCTGCATGACTGTCTGGGCTAGCGTTCTGTCTGTGCTGTGATTATGCTGTAGGATAGATTGGCAACAAGGGATTTCACTCTGCATGACAATACAATAGGAGAATTGCGACAACTTTGTCTTGATCGACAAACTCCATTTCAAAACCAAGTACACATTAAATGACGTGAAAACAACCTGCGGTCACATAGTATTTATTTTGTTATTAACTATATGATGAGAAAGAAACCTTTAGCTGGGTAGAAAATGTAATTTCTTGGGTCCAAATAGACAGCAAAGAAGCCCTTTTAACAACCCCTATCCTCCCGCTGGCCTGCAGACACCCATACTAGTGGATGCTGCTCTCTGATTGGCTGTAGGTAAATGCCAATGTTATTTTCAATCGGAACACATTACACACTGCATGACTTTGAATCGCTGACAGCTCCAGGTATTTAGCATAACAAATATCTCATGGGTGTCGGCAACTCATCTGCGATTCTCTCAGATCGCGTCTTTGATAGTTCACTTTGTGTGATTGTTACTCATGTGGACGAGCACCGATTTGCCAGTGATTTCTCAAAACCTGTCGGCGAGTCAATATCGGGGCTAAAATCATGCAGTCTGAACTAGGCGTTACTGTTTAAATAAAGCTCCAATTCATTTTAAACCAATAATATCATGTTTAAGTGCCATGCTGTTATAAATACATATGGTGTTTTGTTAAACTGTTGAATTCAAAGGATTTTGCCGTGTCATAAATTTCAGCACCTACAGTATCCCAATGGTTTGAATTGAATTATTGATGTCCTGAACTCACAGTTTCTACATGACTCATTGTGCATCGTCTTAAGTGAAATCATACAGCGAAGGTCAGCATGGATTGCCTCATCCATTCAACTCTGTGGCATGCCAAAACTAGAGAGATAGTGTGTGCCTCTTTATTTGCTGTTCATATCCACTACATTCTTCAATTACAAGTATAATGTGTCAGTGGTCTATGACAGTTTCTTTTGAGAGCGAATCCACGGATTTGACAAAAAAGGGTTGGGGTCTTCTGATGAATGGAGTCATTGCGGCTTCTCCCTTCTACATCTTTTCATCAGTGACAGTTTTATAATGAAGAAAGCAGAGATCGCTCTCCATTTTGATATATGAACTTTTAGCTGAGATTTATTGCAATGGGAACAAAGGGCCAGAGACAAACGAGGATCAAATAAGTGCACCGTGTACTGTTTGATCATCCAGACTCGGCTGCTTTCATGTTTCGCACATGCACATTTTTTTGATACTGTGATAGTGTGTGTGGTCATGTCAAAGAATTAATACCATAGGTATTAAAATACTTCAGAAACCCATACATTAAATCTATGCCTACTTCAGCTTGCAAAGTACAACATCAAATAAAGTTACAGTATATGTTATATTTCTTAAAGGAATACACCTTCTCTCTGATGTTAAACAAGTATATATAAAAAAGACAGCCTTTAACCAATGGGGAACTTCAAAAAAGGGTTCAGTTCTCTTTTAACACAAATGATCAATACAACTCCAGAATCTTCTTAAGCTACTGACCAAAGGCCCACCTGGCAAACAGTAAAAAAAAAAAAAAAAAAAAACGTCATGGTTCCACTTTCGTGATGCTTTGAAAATATTATATGCAAAGCCTAAAATATGCACATATTTCGGCAGAATCTTGGAGTTGGGAGAAATGGTGAAACAGCTCAGAGCACAGAACAGTGAGAAGGAAAGCCATCTGATAGCACTGCGGAGCAATTTGGATAAAATGGTAAGCAGAAATACAGAACATTCATAGTGTTGCTGGAATCATTAATTGGGGTGTGTGGATAAGAAGGGTAGGGTTGATAAACCCTATCAATTTCTTAATGACTTGTCTGGAGGCAGTTGTCTTGTCTGGTATGTGTCATAATGGTTCAAGAAGCTGCACTTTGACCTGAATACTTTCATGTACAGGAAAAAAATCAGTCTGAAGACAGAACCGAGAGGGATGCCTTACGCAGTGAGATCAGCAGCCTGCATCAGATACTCCACAACATTAATCAGGTTTACTGAACATGATTTAGATATTTTGGACTAGAAGTGCTTAATGTGACAAGAGTAATGCTGCGATCACATTAGAGTTTGCGAAATTCTGTTGTACGGACTTTGCAAAAAGGGGCGGGATTAAACAAGATGATTAGACATTTTAATAAAAAGCGAGGGATTGGTCCATATTGTAAATTTCTGTCCAGAGAGGTCATGTTTTGATCTTCAGTTGGTCTCACGCAGTCACGTGATGCAATTTCACAGGTCAGAGTTCACCAAGCTTGAACCTTGCAATGCTGCAAACTGCGAAACTTGTCGCACGAGCTTGCATTTCAGGTTTGACGCATTTGTGTGCGTATTAACGGAAGTCTACACTACCTGACAAAAGTCTTGTCGTCGATCCCAGTTGTAAGAGAAACAAATAATATCTTGACTTCTAGTTGATCATTTGAAAAAGTGGGTTGAAAAAGAAGGTTGATTTTTCCGATGAATTATCTGTTGAACTGCATCCCAATCTGCACAAATACTGCAGACGACCTATTAGAACCCACATGAACCCCAGATTCTTACAGATATCAGTCAGATTGGGGGAAGGGAAAAACCATGGCTTGGGGTTACATTCAGTATGGGGGTGTGCGAGAGATCTACAGAGTGGACAGCAACATCAACAGCCTGAGCTATCAAGACATTTGTGCTGCCCATTACATTACAAAACTCAAGAGAGGGAAAATTCTTCAGAAGGATAGCTCTCCTAATCAAAGTTCCAGAAAGCAAAGAAGGTCAAGGTGTCCAGGATTGGCCAGCCTAGTCACCAGACATGAACATTATTGAGCATGTCTGGGGTAAGATGAAGGCATTAAAGATGAATCCAAAGAATCTTGATTAACTCTGGGAGTCCTGCAAGAATGCTTTCTTTGCCATTAAAGATGACTTTATTAATAAGTTACTTGAGTCATTGCAGAGATGTATGGATGCAGGCGTCCAAGCTTATGGGAGTCATACTAATTAATAATAATAATATTAATTCTTTTTCCACTGCACCATGACTTTATATTCTATACTGTCCATTATTTTTGTTAAGTGACAGGACTTTTGCCTAAGCAAAGTCAGACCTTACTGTCCTAATTAAATAATTGAAAATCAAGGCATGATCATATTTATTTTGGTGAAATAAGTGTAATCTAGAGGCATTTGCCTTTCATATAAGCCACTTCTGATGCCAAATGATCAACTAGAAGTCAAGTTATTATTTGTTGTTCCTAAAACTTAGATAGGCGACAAGACTTTTGTCAGGTAGTGTATGGGGTGAGTCCAGTGTGACCGTGGCTTTACTGACCACATTAATGGTTTATTGTTTATTTAATAGTTAATGGTAATATTGTGATGTGATATTTCAACTAAATATTGTCAACTCATCTTTTGTTTTCTCTATTAGGTGGTCAATGGAGAGGTTTCTCCAGACTGCTCATCCAAACATGAGCACCCTTTTATTTCTGCAGGATCTATTTCCTCATCTCAACGAGAGGGTCCACTGATAGCTGTGCAAAAAGCACTCTTACAGCGGCAGAAACAAACTGAGGTTTGCAACAAACTTCCAACATACCAGCCTTAAATTATACAGGTGTAAAGAAATCACTGTTATTGCTATCCCTACATAGCAACACTTGCTCAATCAAGGGTTTGGGCCGGGCTGTGTATTTGTCCAACCAATTGATGACAGGTGGAATGTTCTGCAAATATGTTTTTATTTTCTGTTTGGCAACGTTTGCAGAACTTAAATCACACACATCACCTTTAAAAATGCTTTCATAGCACATTAGTAGATCACTAATCTTATCTCCTGCTATCAAGAAGAGTATGTAATTTCAGCACATTTAACAAAATCACAATATCTATCCACCCAAAGGATCTGCAAGCATGTCTGGAAGCTTCCCAAGAACAGGTTGTCACTTTGCAAAAGCAGCTGCATGTGGAAGAAGATAAAACCAGAACCCTGGAACAAAGACTCAGAGAACTGCAGCAAGAGAACCAACTATTGGAAAGAGCTGAGGAGGATAGCACCAGAGATGCTGAGAGATACCGCAACTCACTGGGAGTTGTTACCAGGTCTGCTGCAGATCGAACCTGGCACTTCAATGCAATTTCCATTGTTCTATTGTAGGCCAATCCAGAGGGCAACTAACTTTTAAGATTTGTCCTGATTTTATCTGCAACATAACATACAAGTTATGTTATGCTACATTATAGTTCCAATTAATCAAGTCTTAGATTTAGCTCTAATCCTAATCTAGATATAGAGCAGGGGTGTCCAAACTCCTGGAGGGCCGGTGTCCTGGAGAGTTTATCTCCAACTTGCTTCAACATACCTGCCAGAAAGTTTCTAGTATATCTAGTGAGAGCTTGGAGCTAAACTATTCAGGACACCAGCCCTCCAGAGCCGAGTTTGGACACCCCTGATTTAGTGGCTTAAAAAGTATTTCCCTCTATTTTTAGCTCTACTGTATATCCTGAACAGTCCCATACTGTACCAGACAACAGTTGCTACTGTCTTTCTCTTTTTCTAGTGAAAAAGGAGAGCTTGAGAGGCAGCTCTCAGCCATACAGCAGCAGCTGGAATGCACACAAACAGAGCAAGAAGGTTTGAGAAGTTCCTCTCTGGATGTTCAGAGGCAGAGAGACCTCCTCAGGCAGCAGAGGGAGGATCTCGAGAGGCAGCTGGCCCGAGAACGCTCTGAATCCGAGAGGGGGTACTACATTGCGAAACCTCAAACCCTTTGACTTCCTTCTTGGCCCTTGTTTATTTCCCTGTCCTATTGTTTACTGTCAGTATCACTAGCACATGTTGTCCTTAAAGTAGCCTTGAATCAATCCAGAATAGTATTGTTTACAAAGTCCATTAAAGATGAAGATGCATAATGCATTTAGTTTACTAGTTAGGTCAAAGTTAACCCTGATCATGTGTCATTATGTATTGTATATGGATATTATATTGAACCTCAAGCCATTTGGAGGAGGACACATTGTTGAAGAGTGTGTTTATAAAAAAAGATATTTGCCTAAACATGTATGTGCATTCAGTATACCATTGTTATCAAGCTTTGTTTGTGTAAATAGTTTGCCATGAAGCTGATTTGGTTGCTCTTTGCCATAATGTACAATATAATAGTGTGCATATCTTGACAGTTTGTTTCTATTTGTGTATGTGCTCTACAGCAGACACACTCTGGAGCAGTTGGAGGCAAGGTACTCAGATGTGCGTAAAGAGCTGGTGACATTAAAGGAAGCTTTAAGTCAGCTGTCTTTACAGAAAGAGGTTCTGGAGGATGAAAACAGAAGTCTTGCTCAGGCTCTCTCTAAGGTACTGCTTGACATTTACTTACCTGGCTCCTTCATTCATCTATTTACTCGCCCACTCATTTGTTCCATCACACTCACTCACCTGCTCACTTATTAATTCACATCACTTTCCAAACACGTACACATTCTTCCAGCATGGTCACTCACTAACATAATCTCAATTTTTCACTCGCTTGTTCATTAACTCCCTCCTTCAGTCATTTACATATTCTATTTAATCATTCATCAATTCATTCTTTAATTCACACATTCACTCGTTTATCTTAATAAAATCAGATCTGGGTTGGAATAAACCTGTCCTTACCTGCGTTCTCCTACAGTGAATTACAGCCAGTCATAAAACTGTTTACCCAGTTTTGCATTATTTATCTGTGAAGTAAATACAGAGTTTTTCCCCCTGTCAAATGTCCAACTCAGTTGTTGAATTACTGGAAACTCGGTTTACTTTGACCTTGGGTGAGTTTTGTAGCTCTGCTTATTTGTAGTAGTTGAGATTTACTTTGCAAGATTTTTCATCACTTGATCTGTCTAACTTGCAGTTTTTCCACACTTCCCCAGGTCATTCTGGGGACAGAATGTAATGGTTAAATGGAATCGCTATTAAACAGCTCTGCAAACATATTTTACCCTGACCGCTGATTACAAAATAAATGCCGGTTACGTGAACTTGGTAGCTAATGATTGTATGTAGCCATGCTTCCCACTGATGTTTGTAATGCCTCCCTATAGGCGGAGGCCCAGAATGCAGAGCAGGAACTGGCGCTCACTAAACTACGAAGTGAAGATGCAGGGCTACAGGACTCCCTGGCCAAGATGGGAGCCTTAAGTGAGGGATTGGCTAAAGACAAAGTTGAATTAAACCGTCTTCTCCTACAGGTCAGGGTCATGGAATTGAATGGTGTGCATAGTGTTTTTCAGCTTTTTACATTTTTATTCCTTTAGGGGAGATAACAGATTACAGTATTTAATTGTAATTGCATGATGTACTGCATTACATCATGGTCACAAGCCTCTTCAACCACATTAAAGCCTATTGTTACGATATATGTAATGTAATGTGTATTTATATAGTGTATTTTCCATGTATGGCCATACACCCAAAGCGCTTCACAATCATGAGGGGGGTCTCTCTACACCACCACCAGTGTGCAGCTTCCACTTGGATGAAGCGACAGCAGCCACAGGACAACAGCGCCAGTGCACTCCCCACACACTAGCTATAGGGGGAGTGGAGAGACAGTGATAGAGCCAATTTGGTGGATAGGGATGATTGGGAGGTTATGATGGGTAAGGGCCGATGGAGGGGATTTGGCCAGGACACCTGGTTACACCCTTACTCTTTACGAAAAGTCCCATGGGATTTTTAATGACCACAGTTTATAGTCAGGAACTCAGTTTAATGTCTCATCTGAAACACGGCGTTCACTGACAGTATAGTGTCCCCATCACTTTACTAGGGCATTAGCACCCCTGCTGGCCTCACTAGCACCACTTCCAACAGCAACCTTGTTTTCCCATGTGATCTCCCATTCAGGTACTGACCAGGCTCAGCTCTGCTTAGCTTCAGTGAGTAATGCCGAGTTCAGACTGTACGATTTTCAAAGTAGTCATGTCACAGATGTTTTCACACTGCATGACTATATGGGGTAGTGTTTTGTCGCTGCTGTGTTTACACTGCAAGATGGGTCGGTGACGGGCTTTCACACTGCATGACTTTAGAATAGGAAGAATTGATGAAAATTTTGTCTCGGTCTGCAAACTTTGTCTCACAACCAAACACACATGAATGTACTTATTTTGCTTACCTGGCCTTTGAAGGGAATTAGCAATTTCTCCTTAACTTTTTTCTTTTTTGACCCGTTTGTGGTATTGCTCTGATGACGCGTCAAACTGACACGGGTGCTCCTGCCAAATTTTCACAAGTTTTTCCTTCCATAACACTTTTAACTTCTCCCCCATCCTCCCGCTGGCCTGCAGATACCCATACTAGTGAATGCTTTTCTCTGATTGGCTGTAGGTTATCACAATGTTATTTTCAATCAGACCACATTTCACACGGCATGATTTGAATTGCCGACAGGTCCAGATATTTAGCATGGCAAATATCTCACTGCTGTTAGCGACTCATCAGTGATTCTCTCAGATCGTGTCTTTGACTCACGTAAAGAGCACCGTTTTACCTGTGATTTCGGGCATTTGTCAGTGATTTCTCAACTTGCCGGCTAGTCAAAATCGGGGCTAAAATCATAGCCGGTCTTGGTCTGCAGGGATGATATAGATGTGGATATACGAACAAGCAATTAAATTAAGATAGCATCATTGTGCTGTTTTACGCAAGCATAACCTTTTCAGTTTTGATAGCTTAATTGATATGAATTATCTTAAAATGTTTGAATAAGCATGTACCGTTGCCGTTTTCTGAGTTAATCAGTAGACGTCAGACATTGCAGAAGCAACTGTTAATGATGTCTTGTTCCAAATGCAACTGCGCATCTTTTAACCGGCAGCTAGCTCTCTGCAACTCTCACGTGGTCGCCTAATGCAGCTAAGCAGTGCTGTGCCCGGTCAGTACCTCGATGGGAGACCACATGGGAAAGCTTGGTTGCTGCCGGAAGTGGTGTTAGTGAGGCCAACAGGGGGCGCTCAACCTGTGGTCTGTGTGGGTCCTAACGCCCCAGTATAGTGAAGGGGACACCATACTGCTCAGTGAGTGCCGTCTTTCGGATAAGACGTTAAACCGAGGTCCTGACTCTCTGTGGTCATTAAAAATCCCAGGAAGTTCTTCCAAAAAGAGTAGGGTTTTAACCCTGGTCTCCTAGCCAGATCTGCCCACTGGTCTCTGTCCATCCTCTCTGTCCATCCAACCATTCTCCTAACCATCCCCATATCATAATTGGCTTCATCACGCTGTCTTCTCTCCATCAATCAGCTGGTGTGTGGTGTGCGGTCTGGCGCAATATGGCTGCCGTCGCAGCATCCAGGTGGATGCTGCACACTTGTGGTGGATGAGGAGATCCCCCCCCCCCCATTCTGTAAAGCGCTTTGAGTGTCTAGGAAAGCGCTATATAAATGAAAAGAATTATTAACTGGCACACGCAAATACGAGCACATCACCCCGGTTTTATCTTCACTTCACTGGCTGCCTGTGCATTTTTAAGATCCAATTTAAGTTACTTTTATTTGTTTTTAAGTGTCTGAATGATGCTGCATCCCTTTACCTCTCTGAGCTCCTCTGTCCCTACACTCCTTCTTGTTCGCTCAGGTCAGCCGACCAGCTCCTCCTGGGTGTGCCCAGGACAAGTCGAAAGCTCAGAGGGGATCGGGCTTTTGCTGTGGCTGCACCAAAACTGTGGAATGAGTTGGCGTTGTATATTAGACAAGCCTTTTCCATTATGGTTTTTAAATCTTTTCTTAAAACCCACTTGTTCAATTTGGCTTTTAGCACAGCGTGAGATGCTGACATTTTATGCTTATTCATTTATTTATTTTATTTTTCTTTGTTAAGTATGTGTTACGCTTTGTTTTACTATTGTCAGCACTTTAGTCAACTGTGTTGTTTTAAAGTGCTTTATAAATAAAATTGAATTGAATTGAATTGAAAAATGTTAGACCTCCTTTGATCAATCTGTCTTCTCCGTGAAGGGAAGAAAACTCTGAAAACTTAAAAATAAAGTAAATGTTTTTAATATAGAAGATAAAAACTGGTTAAAAAACAATGTTTACATAAATAGGCTATTATTAGTCTATTGTTTGATCATGCTGCATTTTTTTGTTGTAATGTTTTGATCAATTGTATTTTTTATTTTTGTAAATGTTTTAAAAAACAAACTCCAGTGAACAGGTGTTGAAAATGAGCAAGTCTGCTCCAGCACTTAAAAATTAAATAATTAAACATTTTTATAGTAAAGTCAGATTTATCACATCACAAAGTGACTGGCAGACATCATATTAGTTATTGATGATACTTTTTCTGCTGTCAGGCCGAGGCTGAAAAAGCAGAGCTTTGTGAGCGCAGACGGGAAGCAGAACTGGAGCGAGTGGCAGCCAGAGAGGAACTAGCTCGACTTCAGCAGGAGCTGTTAGACCTGACGGCAGAGAAGAGGGCTCTAGAGGCTTCACACATTCACCTTCAAGAGGCCAAAATAACCCTAGATTCAGAGTACAACCTCCTGCAGAGAGAGAAAAGCTCAGTCCTTGAGCAGCATGCCCAGGTCAGTCATTCTCCTCACAAAAAAGAGTGGGCGTGTGCCCCATTACCCGGCATGATTCACAACTCTCAGCTGTGCTCTGATGGGTCTTGTTGTCACATTAAAACGCTAAGGGAAGATATTGGACCCATCTGCCGTGGTACTCAACACCTTCCTCCAAGAGTTCCATATATGAATCTTGGCCCATGTGTGTTTTATGAGTGGCAAAGGAATTGAATGGGGGAGGCAAAAGGGATTTTGAGTACAAATGAAGGACAGGAAGACTGCAGAGATAGATATTACAGAAGGGTAATATCACAGTGAGAGAGACTGAGTGAGAAAAGCTGTAAATCATAAGGTTGATCTGTCTCCTCAACAGACAGTGTGGAATTTGTCTGCTCTCTTTTTTCTACACCTACAGTGATGTTTTACTGAAGTGTCACTATGTTAAAACGGTAGAGTTTTCAAGTTGTCATAAATCAGTCACTTCCATTTTAGCACAGTCTTGAAGATATAGTTGAAATTATTAGTACAGTACATTATTTGCAACATGTCCTTTCTTCATTTTACTCGCTGCGTTTTCAGTTGACCTGCTTGGCAGAAAAGTTCAATAAAACTTACTTTATTAGTTTGGTTTAGTGCAGGCTCGGTAGGGAAAGTTTTAACATATCAGGAAAATATTTAAACAGCCTGCTGTTCCTCAGCGGTCAGTTAGTGGCATAATCTGGGATTTCACTTGATTGATACTTGACTCATAACCATGACGTTGATTTAATATTAGCAAACACTGGGTTTTCTCTCCATTTATTCTGAATGAAAATCTAGAAAGTCCATATATGTGTGTGTTTTTTTAATTATTTGATTTTTGTTTTGTAGGCCAGTAAGCAGAAACAAGCTATGCAGGAACAGTTAAATGCATGTCATAGAGAAATGGAGCTGAGCGCTGCCTTGCTGCAGAAGACTTACAAAGAGAGAGATGAACTGGCAAGAGACAAAGCCAATCTCACAGTGCAACTTACCTCAGAGCAACGTAAATCCAAGGCTCAGGCCCAAGACCTGGCCGCTCTGCGGTGAGTCAGTGTGTGTTAGAGTTTTAGTGCGAGTAGGATTTGGTGTATTAATGTGTTTATATGGGCTAAGTGTTTGTATTTGTGTTGGAGTTTGACTCTGGCAAGCAAAGTAAAACACCTGTGTTTTTCAGCATGTTTTTTTTTTTTTTGAGTAATTATCAATTGGGCCTTTTCAATCATGTAACTCTTCCTAGTTTCGCTAAATCTGTTTTGGGAGAGAATCACCTTGAGGTTAAGCCTGTGTTTTGCTGTATAAATCATCTCCTTAGAACATCTCATCTGTCCCGAATGATGTTAGCTAAAGAAACAACCATTTAAAGACGTTCATTAACTACACAAAACTCAACCTATTTTTCTTTGTATTCCCTCACCATCTCTCTTGCTTTCTCTTCTTGCTCAGAGCTGAAAGAGAGTCTCTAGAGTCAAGCCTGTTGGACAGGCAGGAACTGGCCTCATCTCTAGAGGCTGTACGAGATAGACTAGATGGAGAGAATGCTAGTCTACAGCAGGCTAACAAGTCTTTGACGCGTGAGTTTCTCCCCAGGGAGCCTTTATCCCACTCTCATTGACTTGGCTGGGCCTACTGGCCACTGGGCCCCAGCTATAGTCCACAAGGGGCTCATATTTTTCTTAGGAACTGGGGAACAGCTGAGGGGTCGGCCGAGGATTTCTCTAGAGCTTAACAAAGTCCCCTCTCAGATATCATCCACACTGTACTATTTATGTGTTGTGCTGTCATCATATATTGTGTAATGATGATTCTCGAGAGCATTTATAATTTCAGGTTTCCAGCGTGCTGGAACTGAGTGTGTCCCTAATGTATATTTTCATTAAAAAGCATATTCCCTTTCTGTGTATTTACTTATTCTTCCCTCCGCACAGGTGAACTTTCTGGTGTTCAAAGTGAACTAGAGCAGCAAATGTCCCGGGCTTTGCAGGAGAAACAGGCTTTAGAGTTAAAGCTTGCTCAGGCAGAAAGAAACGCACAACAAATCCTCATTACAACCCAGCAAAGCCACCAGGAACAACTGCACACTGAGCGAAAACACAAGGTATTTTTGAAATGTTGTAATATGTAGGGGTATATCAGTGCATTTGATTTGACTAGTAAGTTTTTACAAGTCCTATTTATGAATCAGTGAGTATTCATCTACAGGGTTCCAATGCATCATGCAAAAATAGGTGAATTGTTACATCACTAGTAGTTGTAAGCTTGCTGATTCACAATGGCTCTCTCATACAGTATGTGTCCATAAAAATCAAATACAAACCTCTTTGCAACTGCTCTGTGCTCTAGACATGCCAATTGGGTTATCCTGCAATAATGCAAGTTTGACAGTTACGTAGTAGTCTGTTGCATTATACACCTTATTTCTAAAATGAAAAGGCATAGTGTTTGCTGTCAATGTGAAAGACTTCTGATTCATTAACTGCTAAACGGTAGGCATACAAAATTGAGAAATAAAAAATGCATCGAAACAGTAAACTGTGGATGTAATATGTATCTTCTGTTTGTGAAAACACTATATACACTAAGTGCATACAGTCTATATACTCATAAATTAAAATAACATTACCTGTAACCGTTTGCAACATCATCTGGCATTAGAGTTTTTACACAGCTGATTAACTGGAAGCTGATCGCAGCAGAAGCCTTGAACAGCCTAGTAATGTAAGTTAAAATGGCCTGATTTTACATTGAAAAGTGACAACTGGTGCAGACATGGTACATCAGCAAAATTCCTTGATTATTGCAACAAAATGAGAGTATAGTTCTTAGCCATGTTAGCCATTTTAGAAAATTAACTACAGAAGAGTCTAGCTTTAAACAGGAAGATTACTAAAACACTTTGCTCTTTTTAAAGTGAGATTTTAAACCTAATGGTCTAATCTGATTCAATGATTTTGTCAAGGTTCTGTCACTCCAGTCTTGTATATTCTTGTTTTGGTGGTAGAGTCCAGACACTAGCTCTGTCTAGTCCTGTGTGTTATGTCATTGTGTCTCTGTATGAGTGCCAATTGTGAGCGCGCTTGGACCGTGCGTGCTCCCGCTTGATATGGGCTTGTGAGGTTTGGGTGTGTTTACGATTGCGCACTCTCATCCTGGTGTTTGTGTTCGTCTGTCTGCAGCGTGGTGTTTATTCACAGCGCCTCAGGCCCCATTTACACTAATGCGTTTTCTTTTTAAAACACATACGTTTTGCTACGGTTACGTTATCTGTCCACACTACGCTGTCGTTTTCGAGCCCCGAAAACGGAGCGTTTTAGAAACGCTAGAGAGGCTGTTTTCATTCTAAAACGCTGCTGCTCCGTCTCAGTGTGGATGGGGAAAACGGAGGCTTCTGAAAACGGAGGCGTGGCTGCTGGACACAAGTGGGAGCGTCGTTGTCCGTTTTAGGCGCTAGTGTACAGTTAAACTCTGCCTTTTTTAACTACAACAGCTGCATATATTCGCAAGAGGCAAGCTATTGTTCGAGTACTCGCTAATCGCTCCCATTTCAAGTGACGTAAGCCCTATTTAGGATGCCGGTTTTGGATTAGCGTTTGTTGACTAACAATAACCAAACGCAGAGCGAGACACATGCTTCCTGTTTATACTTGAATGCGCATGCCCAGAGTGCGCGAATGGTCACGTGATATACGTATTTGGTGGTGTAGTGTGGATGGAGATATGTTCAGAAATGCTGGGTGAAACACTAGTGTGGACGCGGATCGTTTAAAACTAAAGCGCACTAGTGTAAACGGGGCCTCAGTCTAGTTGGTTTCGGTTTCAGTTGGTGCTGGGATAAAACATGCATGGTGCTTGTGTGAGTGCACGGTGAGTGTTTTCATTCATCGTGTACTTGTGTCTTGCGTTCAGTCCTCTGTTGGTGTTGTGTTTAGCACGTGGAGCATGTTTACATGCACCGCATGCTTTCATGTCATCATTCGAACACGCAGTTAATGAGTTATCTCATTGGCTGCGTGTTCTAGTCTTTATGTGAGCACATGGCTCGTGGTGTTTGTCATGTGCTCTCCCGTCTATTGTGAAGCCCCACCCTCCTTGTTAACCCATTATTAGTTATCATGTTCACCTGTCTGTTGGTGATTATTTCTGCTTATATTCTCCTCATGTCTGCTGTCCTGTGCCAGTTCGTCGTCGTTGATATCCCCTGTCCTGTCGTGTTCGCCAGTCCTGATCCTTGCCAGCCTGCCCAGTCATGTTTTTTTGTTTGTTTATTTGTTTAATTAATGTTTCCCCCTCAGGGTAGTTTGTTTTGCTGTTTTGTTTTATTTTTATTATAAATAAATTACCATTTTTCTGCAATTGAGCCCTCGCTCCTTTTCCCCTCTCACAAACCCTGACAGATTTATGCTAGGGAAAGCTAAAAGTGCCCCCTCCAGACCTAGAGATAAACAGAATTGATTCAAAAATGGTTCATTTCAATTTTTTAACTCTAGGAGACTTGTACAATGAGCCTGAAAAAGAGGAGTGTTCCTTTAAGATGGCACTTGAGACAGGGCTATAAGAGTGAACGGCTACACCTTGCAGGCAACACAGCCTGTGTTTATTTCAGACACAAGTAGTGAGAACTTCTGTAGATATACAACTATTAGTTGATTAACTATGAGAGGAATTCTGGCAGAAGACGCATTTGATATACGTAAGACTGAACTGTAAAACTCTCCTGTGGAGAGTATTTGGATGCTTATAACACATGCACCTGCCTTGTATGTCTCAGGAACGCATGCATGCGGAGCTGTGCGCACGGAGGGAGCAGGCAGAATCGCAGCTGCGGGCCGAGTGCAAGGAGCTGCGCATACAGAGTCGCAGAGTTCTGCAACAGCTGCAGGAAGATCTAGCCAAACTGCAGCAACACTGCACAGAGTCCCTGCTGCAGGCCGAGAGCCATAAACAGCAGGTGTGTGTGTGTATATCTTTGACTCCGAGGAAAACAGTAAAATCCTTTTGACGACTTGCTTTCAATCTGATCAAAAGGTGTGACTATCACCCCGAATGGCCTTAAACATACAATGGGCAACACTACGTTAGTTCACGCAGCATTAACTCAGAGTTGACTGTGCTTGATTGGCAGGTTCTGTCTGAAAAGGAGGCAGAGAAAGCGACTCTTATTGAGCGCATAATCACCCTCGAGCGTGACATGGAGACAGCTGATCTTGAAAAGGATCGTATGCGTAGAGATTTCCTGAGCAAACAGGAGCAAGACAAGGTATAATAAATCTAAATATACTGTATCTGTGGCTCTTGTTGTATGCTAATTAGATTAGGGCTGTAAAGTTCGAGATGGACAGTTTTCATTTATTGAATTTCACATTACAGTCTGTTTGGAGACATGAACCCACCACACACACTACACTGATCTTTTTCAGAATATAAATTATGACCGATTTTGAATTCAGGGCGCCATGGTGGCGTAGTGGGTAGCACGATCGCCTTACAGCAAGAAGGTCGCTGGTTCGAGCCTCGTCTAGGGTCAGTTGGCAATCCTGTGTGGAGTTTGCATGTTCTCCCCGTGGTCGTGTGGGTTTTCCCCAGGTGCTTCGTTTCCCCCACAGTGCAAAGACATGTGGTATAGGTGAATTGGGTAGGCTAAATTGTCCATAGTGTATGTGTGTGAATGAGTGTGTATTGATGTTTCTCAGAGATGAGTTGCAGCTGGAAGGGCATCCGCTGCGTAAAACATATGCAGGATAAGTTGGCGGTTCATTCCGGTGTGGTGACCCAAGATTTATAATGAGACTAAGCCCAAAAGAAAAAGAATGAATGATTTTGAATTCTGTTCACATCTAATTTGATGCAGTTTGAGAATGATCTGTCTGAATTTTGCCTGATATAAGTTGACACTGACTTTATTGCCCTAGCCAAAACTGTAAATATTAAAATCCATTGTAATTTGTGTACATTTATGAAAATGAAACGTATCATATTGCTATATTTATTTTTCTCTTTGTAGGACACAGCTTCAGGGTTGCAGGCAGAGCTGCATAACCTGCGGTCTCGTTTTGAGGAGTCTCTGAGTTCCCGTGAAGTTTCGGAGCGGAGCTTAAATGAGCAGATCAGAGAGCTGTCTACGCAGTGCCAGGGGGCCCACCAAGAGGTCACACAACCTGATTCACAACCACATTCGCATTCCAGTTGTTCACTCACAGAAACAAATTTATCATAGAAACACACAACCCAGGAGAGCTGGGAGAATTTTGTTTGTGCTGGTGCCAAAGAGCCAACGTCATGTAAGCTAGGAGACGAGACAGTTTATGTTGGGCCATGAAGCGGTATAAGGCCTGCAGGAGTCCAGCTTGTACCTACCGGGGGCAGGCCTGTGGAGAGCCATTTAGCATACATTCATGTTGAACTTGGCATTGGTTACTGTGTTTTGAGCACGCTCCAGGTGCCACCAGTTTGACTGGTCAGCACACGTTCGTGCTTGTATTCACGTGTGTATACACTTCTGTCTTTAATGCTCAAGGTCAACCTTGGGAATAGACCTCAGCACAAACCTCAGGCCACAGATTTAGCTGTTTGGACAATCTTTTCACAAGCACACCGAGTGAAATGTGACTTGATGGGCTGTAGTGAGAACTTCAAGCCTGGGTGAGATGGATTCTCAATTCCTGTTTGATTATTTTCTCTAATGCTCTTCCAGAAAATGACAAATTACCAGGGCACGATAAACCATATAAAGGAATGAAAAGGCTTTCTCTATGATATGAAGATGAAAAGCTGGAGTCAGAATTAGGCAGGTGCTCTGGGGTTCTTTTTTTATTTTACTTTGATGAATTACTTCTCCATGGAAACATCACCCCAACTCTTATACAGACGACGTCACAAACTGCTTCACTGTCCTGCTAACCTAACCTTCCTATCAGTGAAATTAACCAGTGTAAGCTTCGCACAGGCTTATTTCTTTTTACATTAAGATTTATGGGAAGAAAGCATCTTGTGTGGCCTAGTGAACTTACACACACACACACAGTTTACACACCAGCATCTACGCATGCTTGTACACACCGCTAATGTTTCTCATCATAGCTGCTGTGTGTGGCAGACTTTGGAGCATGTCCTGTCTTTCTGTTTTTCTTCTCTCTTTTTTCTCCTCGCATTCTGGCTGCATTTTGGGGGAAAAATGCACCGTAAAATGATTAGCCTTAGCCAAGCAATTACCAGAATGTGGGTCATATTCTTGTGTGTTTACATGGGCGAGGAGTTGCACCCTGAGCATATCTGATGAAAGTGTTTGACAATTTGAACCATCTCGCATGCACTTCGAACACATTTTTAAGTGCACGGTAGAACGTGGCCTCAATTCCGGCGTTGAAAGAAGGCAGAACTCTTTGGATGAGCCTGATGCTCACATGCTTTGAGAAGCTGAATGGAACAAGGCAGTGGAATTTTACTAATAGGCAGTGTTTCCATTTCATTCATCTCATGGAAAATTAAACTGAATTGTCCTCAGCTAAACAGTGCCACGTAAGGAATATAACTGTTAGATCTCCTTACTTCCTCTTCTGTGCCATATTTTAAAGTTACATTTAAACTTACAGTATCATTATTGAAACTTGAATCATCGTTCCTTTTGTATTCAAGGAATCATTTGGCTTTTAAGTTTCACCTTTGTCTATTTTAGGCAGAGCGTTTGAAGAGGGAACTGAGTGAGGTGGAGGAGAGCAGAGACACTGGTCGTAAAGAACTGATCGAGGCCCATCGAGAGCTGAGGGAGTGCTTGCAGGACAAGGACGAGCAGCGGCGTGAGGGCTTAGAGCTCAAAAGAGCTTTAGGGGATGCTGTGAGAGAGAAAGAAGCCATCAATACTTCCAATCATGAACTTCGAACAGCTGTGAAGAGAGTAGAGTTTGAAAACAACAGGTCTTACATATTAGTCTTGATCAAATATTAATTTTCTGTATAACATGAATGATCTTTATTAACTTGACCAGAAGAGAATGTGATTTAGAACAAAAAAGTTATCATAAAATCCTCCCAATGGTATAGCCTAAATACAGCAAAAAATGTCCAATATTTCCTGTAAGTCGCAGTTTTATTATGAAATGAGCATCATAAAATGATATAAATTTTTTCTTTTTTGTATATTTTTATCAGTTTAAAACGGGTTGGTGAGGAGAAAGACCAGAGGCTGGCAGTGTTAGAGGAATGTAAGTCCTCCCTCCAGCAGGAAGTGCTAAAGCTCAGAACCAACATGCGTGAGCTTGAGAAATCACGCTTACAGGCACGCAGAGAACTGCAAGAACTGCGAAGACAGGTCAGGACTAAAAAAATCTATGTTTTTTTTTTTATAATAATAATATTGAGAGGCAATTGAAGACAAAAAGCCCTTCTGTGAAATTTTTATAATTAAAATGATGTTCAATGGAGTTAGCTTAGCAAAATCCTATAGCGAACAAAGTTTGGGGACTACAAAAAATCACCCGGGCTAGTGAGATCACAAGCGCTTCAGGTTACGTGCATTCAGCACGTGCATACACTCTGCGCAGCAAGGGGCGTGGCCAGAGGCACTGTAATGTTATGGCAGACAAAGCTAAAATGTCGTCCAAACACTGCTATTTCCACAGAGCATGGTCCGTTTCTGTATTTGGGCTTCTAAAGTACATGACACAATTTAATTTAATTTTAATTATGTTCTAGAGAATGAACTGAGAGAGATTCTGGAAGTTCTCCTTTGTCAAATGTATATATATATATATATATATATAGCTAGGGTGCCACGGTGGCATAGTGAGTAGCAAGTTCGCCTCACAGCAAGAAGGTCGCTGGTTCAAGCCTCGGCTGGGTCAGTTGGCATTTCTGTGTGGAGTTTGCATGTTCTCCCCGTGGTTGCGTGGGTTTCCTCCGGGTGCTCCGGTTTCCCCCACAAGTCCAAAGACATGTGGTATAGGTGAATTGGGTAGGCTAAATTGTCTGCAGTGTATGAGTGTGTATGGATGTTTCCCAGAGATGGGTTGCAGCTGGAAGGGCATTCACTGCGTAAAACAAATGCTGAATAAGTTGCCGGTTCATTCCGCTGTGGCAGAATAAGCCGAAAAGAAAATGAATAAATAAATGATATATAGCAAGCATTTGACAAAGGATAACTTCCAGTGCTGGATTCGGCTAAAAAGGAGCAGCTTCAACCAAAATAGACGACACTGTGGATTGTGAGCCACAACCTTTAAGTATTTTTATTTGTTAAAATTTATCTTTTACATTCACATTTTCTAGTGCTACTGATATGTTTTAGTAAGGACGTAAACAATAATGTAAACAACAGCAAATGCTGTTTGGCACCGTTAACAATTTAGCTACAAATTCATATTTATCAGTCAACCCCTGTAAGCACCCACAATCTTCACCAGCGCTGCAGTGTCTCTCTATGCAGCCACTTTCCCTGCGTTCTGCATCTCAAATAATGAACTGGTAAAATATGTTTGAACGTTTCATATTACTTACACATTCTAATTCAGAACATATGCGAAAGACATTTGTCAGATTTTATTTTAGAGAGCAGGCATGAGGTTCAACTGTGTCCTTTTCATTTTCTGTCTGATTCAAGCTCAAACTGATATGGCTAACAGCTATTCTGACTGACAGTATTTACACAGCCAAGGCACAGCATGTGCTTAAGTGCTGCGTGACGTGTGGTGAGGTTAGTGGTGGTGAGCTGCTACTCTTTCAAAGTCAAATTTACAAACATATTCAGTCAATATATTTGCCAACTACAGATTGTGTTTCATACATCATATCAGCATTATTTCTATACACATGGCAGGTACATATTTGGCCAATAAAGAATGTAAAATGTATAGCGATTAAATATGCCTCCTAAACAAACACCCAGCTTGTATGAGGCACTCGAGACATTCGGACATACGCATGCTCCCTCTCATTTACACACACTCATACACACTCAGCACCAAGTCGGATGCGTGATTGCTATATTGAAACTGCACTCTCCCGTTGGAATTACACCAGAGTTATCATCCGCTACCATGACTTATTCGGAAATTTATTCCCACGGCAGAAGAAATCTGGTTGGGTTCTGCAGCTCCCGTGGTAGAGCTGCGGGAATGCAGACATCTAGCTTGTGCTATTCGAGGCATGGCGCTTTTCCTGATGAATTACAGCACATTTTGTTAGCTGACCAATCAGAGCCTCTTGAGGACGGGCCTTTCGGAGGAACTAGGAAATAAGACAGTCGTTTTCATGTTAGCTGAGTAGCAGTATATAATTAAAGTAATATAAATGAAAATGAAGCATGAGCACACATTGCTTTGCACCTTATAAACACAACCAAGCCTTAAAAATACACTCTGGACCACCCCTTTAAGGTCAATATTATTAGCCCCCTTAAGAAATTACTTTGTTCCATTGGCTACAGAACAAACCACTGTTATGAAATAACTTGCCTAATTAACCTAAAATTCCTAGTTAAGCCTTTAAAATGCACTTTAAGCTGAAAACCAGCATCTTGATAAATAAATATAGTATTCACTGTCATCGTGGCAAAGACCATTTTTTCCACAAATTATTATGTTTTAAAAATGTGTTGAAACTTTCAATGGAGGGCTGGTCATTTCGACTACAACTGTACATATGTCCAGTGGAACAAAATATTGTTTTACCAGGTCAAAGTAATGATCTGAAAAACGATGTGTGAATGAGCAGGTGAAGACATTGGAGGGTCAGTGTACTCAGCAAGGTCAAGAGCTGAGTGACATGCAGGCCAGACTGACTCAGGAAGAGCAGAGAGAAGAGGAAATGAGAAAGGAGACCTTTGCTCTCAGACAAAAAGTACTGGAAAGTGACGCTGGAAAAGAAGCAGCCCTGAAGGAGGTATAACAAACAACTGGCATAAATAGATCCATATACACATACAGTAGCGTGCTCAAACAGCTGGAAATGCTCTGTGTCTGAACAGGCAGCAGGTTTGCAGCGTCGTGTAGTAGAATTGGAAGAAACACATCAACAGGAGAAAGAGCTGCAGCAACAACGGGATGCCAGTCTTCAGGAAAGCCAAATGAAGCAGCGTGAGGAGGTCGCCCGCTTGGAGGGGGCACTGCAGGAATCCCAGGCCCAGCTCAGGGAACTTGGGCTAACGGTTAATCTTGCAGAGGCTCGTGCCCAAGGGCTGGAAGAGCAGCTGGCACAGAATGATGCCAAACGGAGAGATCTTGAGCACAGATTGAATGTTCTCAATTCTACTTTGAGACGCACACTCGGATCCAGGCGAGGAAGGCATTCACCCACGCCTGGGGAACGAGGACGGAGCCCCTCACCATGGAGAACTCGCTCACCTGTGAAAGGTAAAGTATTCTTAGTCCAATAATGAATTGGGTCTCTGTACCAAAGGTTAGTGTAAAGTCAAGAAGAAGATCATCTCTCATATTACAAAGGATTGTTTTCTTCAAGGCTATTAATAACTTCAAGCTTATTAAACAATGTGTGGCTCTAACTTACATGGCGCTCTAGCTTACATGTCAGAAGATTTAAATGAAAACTTGTGTGTATGCCCTCAGGTGAAGTCATATCAGATGAGACGGGGGAGGGTGGGTTGCCAGCGTGTTCCCTGTCCCCCTCCCACAGAGAAGATGGAGAGTTGGATCTGGATGCAGTTCAGATGTTACTGCATAGCTTCCAGCAAGAGCTCAGGGACACACAGAAAGAACGGGTACCTGACACCTTTACATCAGCACAAGGGACACACATTCACCATCAAAAATGTAGTCCACATCCCTTTAATGTATAGTGGTTAGTTTGATTTATAAGTAAGGGATAAAGCATCCAGGTGGTTGTTATCACGAAATAAAGACAGACAGGTTTATAGACAAAGCAAAGCGGCCTTTATTCTGCAAAAACAATTGCAAAAACATTGGATGTATTTTATCCTGCTTATTACATGGCTATTTTCCATTAAATGTGACGATTAGACACAAAACATTGTTTTGAGCTGTAAAAGTTTATTAATTCTTTAAATTTGTACAATGCTGACAAAATCAAAAATGGCTGAATGGAGCATACACTAACCAATGTATTACTCAGTCACAACTTGGGCCAAACATAGAGGGATGTTGTATAAGAATGAAAAAAAAAATCCAGTTTTTATCCAGTTTATTACATGACTATTCTTGCCACAAAACCTAAAATTAGACATCAATTCTTTAATTACAGATTAAACTGATAGAATGGCTAAATGGAGCATACACTAACCTACATATTATTCCGTCACAAGATGGAGCCAAACAGTGTAAAACAGACCTGCCTAACACAGTGTAAACACAGACATGTCTGTCTGAAACATGGAATGTTGCAACTGACCAATCAGAATGAAGCATTCCAGACAGCTATGTACTAAATAGACTATTTCAACCAGAACTATTCTGAACTCATCTATTTCTTTAACTCATATGAACATGGCGAGAAAAGCCAGTTCAAGTTCTAAAAAAATCTTAATGATTTTTATAGTTCGGTTTCTTTTTAGACATGAAATCTTTGTGGCATGTAAAGGCATGAAAATTGTGTGATCCATTCCTTGAAACTTTTTAATGCATGAAAAAATTGTGAACCATTCTTTGTAACTTGTAGAATGCCAAGTACATCCTTTACTACAGTAAATGATGACAGAATTAGGAATTTCCTTGGTTTAAAAATAGGATAAGTTACATTACACTTCACCTTCTTGTACAAACCATTGACAAAACTATCATTTCAACAATAAATCAGTCAGTCAATTAATACAAATGAGAATGGAGGTTCTCAAAAAATCCAGTGGGTAACAATGAGTATGTTTAAATACATAGACACCAATAATCCAATTTTAATACGATTAAGACAATACTCTGATTAAGAGTTTACCATTTAAACAGAGATTTTTGATTAATCCAATTAAGGTCATAATCGAACTAAACAGATATCAAATTAAGACATGTGGAGTATGCTGATTTTAGTCGGATAGTTGAATTGCAGCACAGACATGTTAACATCTTAATCAAACTATTACCATCCTGTAGGTTTTTCGCTACATTTTGCAACAGGATAGTCTGTACGCACACGTTTGACACTATTCTCTGCATCTACCGAGTCAGTGAAAAACCACAGACACCTGCATTCCAAAATGTGGAGTTTTTTTCCCCCCATATGGCATGCGGTATCAAATTCCATTAAGATAACACTTTTCCAACAGTTTATACTAACATCCAGTATCTTGTTTGTCATGGGGGCATGCATGAATTCTTCCTGAATGAAAGTGAAAAGGCCAAACTGCAGTTAAAGTTGACAAATAAAAAATGAAACACCCAAAATTACATGAAACTTCGGAAATGTGGATAGCGTGGTGAGACAATGACGTTAATCCAATTATGTGCTAAAACATGTAAAACGGGATCATGAAAGGAACCTTCAAAAAGCAACTCATGTAATCACCTTAATCATATTGTAACTTAATTAACTTAATCATAATGTCTTATTCACATTAGGGCAAATAATTTGATTACTGATAATGTCCATGTAAACAGTCAATAACAATTAAGTGTTTTGGTAACACTTTATTTCGATGGTCCATTTGAGTATTAGTAGACTGTCTACTTAATATCTGTTGATACAGACATTCAGCAGACATTTAACTGTCTGTAAGAAACTTTGCAAGTACATGTCAACTTACACTAACCCTACCCCAAACCCCAATCCCAACCTAACATTCTACTGATAATCTAATGAGAATTAGTTGCAATGTAACATAAATTCAACAAACGGACCATCAAAATAAAGTGTGACCAGTGTTTTTTCTCTCTGATTGTGTGATTGTAGGATGAGTCACATGCACAGGTCTATAGTCTCAGCAAACAGGTAGAAAATCTGCAGGCTAATCAGGAGAGAAGCAACACATGTATACAGATGCTGAAACGATCTATCAGAGAGCTGGAGGAGGGTAAGCGTGAACTGTAGCCTGACAATAGGGTATACACTGTTCGGTGATGACCAGTTTGTGGTTCTGTTTTTAATTATCATTGATATGTGGGTGTGTATTTGCCAGGAAAGCGTGAGCTGGCCAAACATTTAGAGGGGATGCAAGCATCGCTCGTTTTACGGGACGAGGCAGTTCAGCATGGAGAAACACAGAATAGGATTATGAATGAAGAGCTGGCCAAAATGAAGAAAAGCCAACAGATAATTGAGACAGAGGCCAAAGCACTGCAGGTTAACACTCACACATTCTACACTAATACAAAGATGGTTGAGAGACCATAACAATTATTACCTAATTTTATCTACAGTGATTCACACTACTGAAAGCTTGACATACTTAAAAAAAAAAAAGAAATTGACCCTATTGCACAAATATTTATAGGGTATATCTACATGTTTTTAAAAATCTTTAGAAAGAAAATGTGTAAAATAGGTATAAAAAACTCGCAGAACTTACATGGTGTGCTAACTCACTCTTTCAGATATTTTGAATGTATAGCTTGGTCTGCCCCCACCAAGCAGGAATTTTCAAGTGTTCATTGGCACCAGGTTACTTTTTGTAAACAAATCCTAAAACCAAGACTAAAACTATTAGTCAAAAACTGTTTTTGTAAACAGAAATAAAATTAAAAATGCTAAATAAATAAAAAACTAAAACTAAATCAAACAACAGTTAATAAAAAACAATCGGAAATAAGCAGTAATAAGCACTAATTCTGAGGCACAAAACCTGACCTTTGACTCTTTAGAGATACCAGTGATGGCACTTTTACAGCCAAACACACGAATCAAGCACAATTTTTAATAGAAGAAGTTGATCTGAATTCTTCATAAATTTTTCTTTTTATGCAGTTGCATGGCATACAAAACCGAAACTAATTGTGTAAAAAATAAATAGAAATGTGATCATAGAAAAACTAACAAAACTATTAAAGAAACTATCTAAAACTAAACTGAAATCATGGTTTCTAAAATGACTTTTTAGAACCATTATGAAATAAATTTCAGACTTATACAGGACTTTTCTTTTATTATATATTATATTATAAGTTATTTCTTAGCCACATGTTTTAAATAAATTGACAAAACAAGCAAATCCTAGTTGTATGCATAGGCATATGCCAATAATAATCTAAATGTCAGCATAACAGTCTGTCCAGGTCAGTGTCCTTACCATATATAGACTATAAATACACAGAGAACTGTTATACAAACATTATTGTAAGGACCATAATTAAACCATATTGGTAAATAGAGTTATAAATAGACTTTTGTTAAAAGTTCTATTGAGATGGATTGTTGGTGATTGGATGCATGTTGGCCCGATTGGGTAGCTTTTTATGGACAAAGGAAAATTAAAACCTGTTTACAATTATTTAAGACCTACAAGTCAAAATGTCAGTGAATTTAAGACTTTTCAAGGACTTTTCAAACTAAAATGTAGTTTTTGAAATTTAAGACATTTTAAGACTTTTTAAGACCCCACAGACACCCTGGAAATATACAGTACAGCTAATTTAATTTAATTTAATTAATTTAATTTAAAAAGTATAAGTGAAGTTTATTTCTAAACTATTTTCAAGATGATCACAGGCTTATGATTGCTTGCATTATCCAATTTATGATTCACCAATCAGACAATTTCTTAGTCACTATAAATACCCAAAGTTCCATATCACAGCCATCTTCGTTTTGAAGAATCCCCCTTCCACCTCTACTCCTCCCTTCCTAGATGAGAGGCATGGTGGCCCAGTGGTTAGCACTTTTGCCTCACAGCAAGAATGTCACTGATTCTAGTCCTTACCAAGCCAGACGACGTTTCTGTGTGAAAGCTACACATTCTCACCGTGCTCACATGGGTTCCCCTGGGTACCCCGTTTTTCCTCCCACTGTCAAAAAACATGCAACTAAAGTTAATTGACTAATCCAAATCAGCTCCATATACATGCTCCTAGTAAGTAGTTATCTCTTAATAGCAATCACTATCTGTTCATGAACTACTACAGCAGGGAAGTTCTCAAGATCTTCCTGAGCTTAAACTCCCTTCTCGCCTTGCAAACGGGAGGGAGCCCTGGCATTGAGGATCTTATGAGCTCAGTGTTTTCTCCTGGCACAGCATGCCAAACAAGCTTTTTAATCAATCATCAGCTAACATAACACTGAACTCTTGAAAAGCATACTGTTGTATTCAGGATAAGCTTGAGCGCTCCCAGGCCTCTGAGGAAAGTCTGGAGGCTGAGCGTCGCCGCCTGAAGGAGACCTGTGAGGCTGTGGATGCTCGAGCTGCCAGGCTAGAGCTCAAACGGAGAGGGTTGGAGGGAGAGCTGCAGCGTGCACACCTCAGAACCACAGAGATGGAGGCAGAAACCAGCTCACTGCAGGAACGGCTCAACAACCTCCGCAGAGAACTGGGAGACAGTGAAGAGCGTGCTGCTCTCCTGAAGGTATGTTAGTACTGTACGTTTGTGATGTCTAAATGTACATCAGTAATATAATGTAATCGGTTGTCCTAATGTAGGTTGAATGTGAGAGGTTGGCAACTGCCTTGGCGCATAAAGAACTGCAGGAGAGCCAGCTAAAGGACAAGCTGCAGGCCCTGACTGCATCCCTGACTGACAGCAATGCTGCTGCGGGAACAGCCCGAGATCAGACCGTCCAGCTGCAGCGAGCTCTCTCAGCCAGTGAACATAACCAGAAGATGGTGCAAGTAAGGCATGCAAAATATTGCAGCTTGATGACTGCTTTTGGGTTGTTTGTTGATATAAAGTTGCATTTTTAACTGTCACACTTGACAATAATGAATATAACTGGTATCATCAACATTTAAAATGCAGTCAGTTGTTAAACATTTCTTTATTTTCCATAGACGTCTTGTTATAAAAACTGCTGCGTTATTAAATGTTTGAGCCAAACCTCAAAACTGTCCTATGGTGTGACTGTAGCAAGCATTGTTCAATAAACAACAACTCTTGTAAATCATTAATAAATACTTTTCATCCATATATATTTCTAAAAACATGTGAACTTGAATATTTTGTCACTGAAAAAAAACATGCCCTCTGGTTACCTTTTTTGGAACCACTGTAAAATTATGTTTGTTGTTCTTTCGTGTGACTGCCTTTTTATTAAAGGGCCACGGAACCCCCCTGTCTCACACCTATAGTCTGGAAAAAGTCAGTAAAGTGGGTGTGTCCAGCTCTGTTTAGGTGGGAGTGTCGGGGGAGGGAAAGAGGGAAGGTTTTGCATAAACATGGGAGTACACACAAAACACAGACACAGGAGGAGAAAGACAGTGACTGTTTACATGGACAGTCATTGAATTATTAGCCAAATTATTAATTTGTCAATTTTAACTGCAGTTTGGCACTTTCACTTTTATTCACGAACATTTCCTGCGTGTCCCTCTTGACAAATGAGATATTAAATGTGAGGAACTGCTGGAGGACTGCAGATTTAATGGAGTATTTGATACCGCGCGGTGTATGGGAGAAAAAAAACCTCTGCATTTCTCGGTAACTTAGATGCATTAGACTATCCTGTCACAAAATGCGTCGAAAATTCTATACGACAGTAATAGTTTGATTAAGGTGTTTACATGTTTACACTCAGTAAGCAGCATTTAGAGCGGATCTTTCAGTCCATAATATTGTAGTGATATTAACGTACTGTAAACTTAGTAACAGTTCTAATAATTTGACTAAGGTCTGTCTTTAAACACTGAAAGAGTACTGCTGAGGATACGAAGTAACTTTACCATCTGAATAAACAAAAGACCACTGATCGCTTACTTACCTGTATTTTTAAAAGGAGACGAGCTGCAAATCCGTATTCAACCATTTGCAGATGCGAAAAGCTCTCGGGTAAAATATGTTCCTTATGAATGCATTTCTGTCGCGTATCGCCTGCACTTTAATCCACACGCGAGTCCAGCTGCGCTCTCATAGCGGGGAAATGAAAGCAAAACCTTCGTTGGAGCACATTTATAAACACGACACTGGTGACCTGTGTCTCCAAACAGTTCTTCTTCCACTTGTTTTTGGCAACACAACGTGGCGTCTCTCTGCCGTCTGAACACTGCAACAGGTACAAACAATCTTCGAAGCTATCATGCACATTAATGAAGTTGCAACGCATACACAATAGAGCGCACTGATTGGTTTGAACCAAGTCTTTCTCATGAATTAAAGTTGCACACTCAGAAACATCACGATACACTCGCCGGTACAGACGTCCACTCTCCATGCTGGAATACACGCATGGATCTCATCGGCGTGCCGCAGCTTCAAAAATCCGCTTTAAACCGGAAGAACGAATTTGCTCGAAATAACGCAAAAACAACCATTTTTCTCTCTTTAGCAAAATATTTGTGTCCTAATAGTGTTTATAGCAGCGTGGGACACATATACGACTGTCAACAGCTCAAAAAATGTGTTTTGGTGCTTCGTGACCCTTTAAATATGTTCTACAAGTCATGGAGAAAATATTTGTCATTTGATATAAAATAAATAGCAATATATGAAGATAAGTGTCCAAAAAGGAAGACAAATTGCTTTCAAGCTATTTGTATATGAAGAGAATTATTTTATTTTTTTTTGCTGTCACTTCACTGGATGCATGTAAGGTTTAGTTCAGTAAAAAAGTTTTTAAAAAGTGATAGAATTGATAAGCTTGGTGACTTCTTATGTTTTGTTAAACGTCAGATTTCAAACTACAAAAAAACAAACAAAACATTTGTCAACTACCCATTTCCAAATCCTCGGAGTTAACTGACAATACTCTCAGCAATACGCTGGCACCAAAGGTCCCACACATCCAAACTCGTACACCTTGATGGAACTTAAAACAAATTAAACCAAAGGCTTTCTTATAAACACTGTCAATCATTCGTCTTCATTATGAAGTCACAAACAACCTTATTATGGTCTTTGTGGTTCAGACACATGCACATTTAAGAACACTTCAGTTTTAATCTCACTTCACCTCAGTTCACGTACAGCTTTAATTGAAACCCCACAGATCATCTTACTACCATGACCACAATGTGTAATGATTTATGATGTGGTTTCATAACTTTTCCAGAATATTTTTTATTTTTTTGGATGTGTTTACCCTTGCTGTCGCCTGTTCCCTGAAGGTGCTGCATGACTGTGCAATAAAAAAGCTGGACTGAACTCATTAATTTTTCTCCAACTTCTCTGGAGGGCTTTTAAGGCTTAGTATGAGTCTGTGTTTTAAAGATGCTGTACAAACAAAAACACTGTGCCCTCAGTGTAAATCTTTTTTAGTTTGCTTGAGACATGCCAGCTCTTGCCAATAAAAAAAGGTCCAGAAGAGAAAAAGAAACAGAGAGTGGGGAACACGGATAAAAAGACAGGGCATTGGTAGTGAGGAAAAGTACAGCTTCAGCATTAAAACTGAATGTTTGATTATGCATGTATGGGCTGATGCTTGTTCATACTTGTCTCTGTGTGTCTGTGCGATGTGTGCATAGGAGAGGTTGGATAAGACACGAGAGGCTCTGACACACAGTAGGAAGCAAAATCATGACTTGAGTGAAAGATTGCAGAGCCTGCAGAGAAGCCAGGAGGAGTGTGAACTCAAGGTCTCCGAACTGGACAAACAGACACGTGTCCTGCAGGAGGTTATGCATACACACATACTCTTACAGTTTACACAATGTTTTAACGGCTTAGTTCACCCAGAATTGAAAGTTATGCTCATCCCACTGCCATTCCAAACCCATAAGACTTCAGTTCATCTTTATAAACCCAAAAGAATATATTAAAGATATATTTTTTATATAATATATAATTTAAAGATATAATTTAAAGAGTTTATTTTCCTCCATTAAAAGTTTGTTACAACAAACCTTGTGTTCGTGGAGAGATTTGAAAAGAAATCTTTATGAATTGAAGAGACAAATGACAAATAATAGACTTCATTGTGGTTTTTAATCACATATAATCACTGAGTAAATCAATAGCGCATCAAATGTGGCAAACAAAAGTCCAATGTGTTTGTTTGACACTGTAACTGTTATATCTGAGGTTTTATTAAAAGCAAGTCTTCATTAAAAAATATATGAATTTGTGTTCCGAAGATTGCCCAGGATGTTTGGGTTTGGAAAGACAAATGATAAGCAATTAAGTAATTTTTTGGTGAAATATTCCTTTAATAAAATTTGGTCCTAGTAGATAAAAAACACAAAATTATAATGAACTACAATCAATAAAAGTTAAGAAAAAATCATCACTGTGATTAAAGATGCAAAAGGAGATCTTTGAAAATGCTAACATTAGCCTGAAAGCACTGAAAGCCAATGTCCCCCCCTACTGTAAAAATCGACATTCAATCGCCATCGTTTCCTCAATGCACGAGAGCATGCTAGAAAACATCACTACGATACATTACAACATTCACCGGAGATAAAACTTTATAGTAAATTGGTCAAAATTACAATACCAAACTTTAAAAAAAAGTTTGTTTGTTGATGTTTGATTGTCATCCTGTCTAAACCTCATCCGTGAACACGCCAATGACTCGGTCTTTTCTGTGCAAACAGGGTTAATGTAATTACATATTTTGACAGGCAGGTAGGACAGCCTTTAATGTTTGGATTAAATGCTATGATTGGACATATTTTTCTTGGTCCTACACCTGAGAATAATACAATTTGGTAACACTTCAGAATAATGGTCCATTATGTCATGTTATTAATGTATTTACTAACATTAACAAAGTATGAATAATCTTGTAAAGCATTTAATTATTCATAGTTCAACATTAACTAATGTATTAATAAAATCCAAAGTCGTGCTTGTTTACATTGGTTAGTGCACTAGAGTTAATATGAACTAACATGAACTAATGTTATTTAACTTAAATAACAGTAACTAGCGTTAACAAATATTAATCTTAATATTAATATTAATAAATACAACAATAAATGTATTACTAATAGTTTGTTCATGGGTGACACAGTGGCACAGTAGGTAGTGCTGTCGCCTTACAGCAAGAAGATCGCTGGTTTCAGCCTCGGCTGGGTCAGTTGGCATTTCTGTGTGGAGTTTGCATGTTCTCCCCATGTTCGCGTGGGTTTCCTCCGGGTGCTCCGGTTTCCCCCACAGTCCAAAGATATGCGGCACAGGTGAATTGGGTAAGCTAAATTGTTGGTAGTGTATGTGTGTGAATGAGTGTGTATAGATGTTTTCCAGAGATGGGTTGCATCCGCTGGGCATCCGCTGCGTAAAATACTAATGGATAAGTTGGTGGTTCATTCCGCTGTGGCGACCCCAGATTAATAAAGGGACTAAGCCGAAAAGAAAATGAATGAATGAATGATAGTTTGTTCATGTTAGTAAATACATCAACTAACATTAACTAATGGACCATTATTTAAAAGTGTTACCTTAAATACGTATCAATACATTTGGAGCACTTGATTGCTATCAAGATGTGAAGAGACTTTTCAACTGTCATCTTCAACCACTTATCTCGGGCCTGGTGATGGGGGCAGCATTCCTAGGACAGCATAACAAATGTAACCATAAGCATAACAGTATAACAGAAACTGTTTCTGAAGACAATCACCTATTGCACCTTTATCTAGCAAACATTTGAATCTTTATTCCAAAAGACTCTTGCATCATATCACTGTCACATATCACCTTAATCTGAGTTGATCCCCTGAAACTTTCTAGTCATTTCTGGTCTATATAACCATATAGATGGAGAATTTTCTGCATATATTCTGATTCACTAGACTGTGAGACAAAGGCAACAGGCTGAGCAGGAGGCGCAAGAGAGCTGTTCACTCCTGCAAGAGCAAAAGAGTCAGCTTCAGGAACAAGTGGCTACCCTGCAGACAACTGCCCATCGGCTACAGGGAGAGAAGTCTGACCTGGAGAGGACACTGGTCCGTCTGGGAAAAGACAGGTCCTCTCTAAAACGCACTCTGGAGAAGGTACTTGATAGCCAAATATAAAGACTTTCAAAAACAGTTGGTTAAGTATGTCATTAGTGCCATGTCTCTATCCTTTAATGCAATTACTATAGTATTACTGGTTGATATAAGCATGGCTTGTTTGCAGTCTTTGTGAGTGTTTGCGTGTCTAAATTTTGTCCTGATGTGAGATAAATGCAATAATTCTAAAGGGGATTAAGCTTGGGCTGCAGTTTCTTTACATGAATGTAAAGCATATGACTGTATCATGCATTAAATTTCTCTAATACTTTGTGTGTGAATGCATGTACTGTGTGCAGGTGGAACACAATCGCCAAAAGAAGGAGGTGGAGGTACTGCACGCCGAGCGTGAGAGAGAACAGCAAGAGCAAAAAATCCGAAATCTAGAGGAAGAATTAAACGAGACCCAGGCAGAAATTCACACTCTACAAGTGAGATATTTACAATATTATCACATTTAGAATGGATCACCATCTAGTATGTTCAACTTTTAAAATGTCATCATCATTATAATATAAAGTGGAGTGCTTTCCTGTCTACACACCTCGATAGACTCTGAGAGTGATGATCTCAGAAAAAAAACTGAAAAGCCATCACAGGGGTGGTACATTTTCACAAAAAAACCCATGTATCTTATTGAAAGGTAAAGTTTCAGTAATAGTTTTACAGATAGTAATGTTTCATTCACTCCATTTTAGAAGGCATGCCAAATTCAAGACTTTATAGTATGTATAGTACCGGTTTTGCATATTAAAATGATAGATGCAGTGAAGTACTCCTATAATATAGGTGATTTTGGTTAAAAACCTTGTATCAAAAATCATATCATAAATATTCTACATATGAAACATCAGTAAGAGTCTTTTATTGGATATTGCCGGGTCTAATAATTAGCATGCGTCATCTTTTTATTTTCCGTCTTTCTGAAATGCTGCATCAAACTGTTTCTTGTTTGGAAGTGCAAATGGGTGAACTAATAATTGATCTGTAACTTTATGAAATCTTACGTGACAATAGATCGTATGGTATTCAGGAATTAACTGCTTTTATAATCATATTGTCATATTTAAATATTTGATCGGTTTTAAATCACCTGTGATGTGATTTTATGTGTTGTCTCTGCAGTCACAGGTCTCTATATTGGAGCAGACTCACTCTCAAAGACTTTTAGAAGTGTCAGCTCGCCACAAGCATGAGCTGGACCTAGAGAGCGAGCGGCTGAGGGACTCCCAGCAGCAGACAGAGAGAGCTCTGGAGGCTCGAGAGAAAGCTCATCGCCAGAGAGTCCACTGTTTGGAGGAACAGGTAGGAGAGAACTATATAGATGTGACCAAATGCATTACAATATACATTTACATTACTTAGAATACCAAGATGCCTCTGACAAATACATGACAGTTTTGTACAACTTGCTGTGTTTTTCTCAGGTCTCCACATTAAAAGAACAGCTGGAGCAGGAGATGAAGAGGAGGCAAGCGTATATGAAGCAGATGCTGAGATTGAACCTCTGAAAATCCAGAATATCTTAGGAATTCATCTGACAGTTTTTTGTTTTGTTACCAAACATGTTTGCCTATAACTAGTGAAATGGGGCCAGTGCTTACATGGATGGACTTACGCATAATAAAATCTTATACACACAGACACACACACACACCTTGGTTTTAAAAACATACAGAATCACTGGTCTCAGGGAGAATTGTTGGACTACATTTGCACAAATACTTTAAGTAATCCTGATCCACACCATAAGAGCCCAATAACAACAAACAAAGAGATCGCTGTTTCACCAAATGCTTCTCAATTGCCAAATTGTTTTAAGGATTTGTGCAGCAAACTCCTGAAGCACACTTTAAATCTATCTTAAGCCTGTCCATGTTCGTCTTACAGCATTACGTACAGTTTCTGCATCTCTCTTTGTCACACAAACACAGACTTTAAAACATCTGTAGCTTAAACAACACACCTTAGGTCTCCATCATTTTTATATTCTTGCTTTACTTACTTTATAATTTGCGGCTGATTATTTTTTAATTGTGCAACCATTTACAAAATAAGGTCATATTGAGTTAGTACTAATCATCTACATTACAGCTAGTCAAAAAATGAATCATAACTTGCTTACAAATTCTGCTGTTTCTTTTATTGGTGCCGAAATGATTCTCACTTACCAATACTGTTTCATGATGCATGAAACAGTATTGGACCATAAGAAAATGGTCCCACTTTATATTAAGTGGCCTTAACTACTATGTACTTACATGCAAATATAATTACAATGTACTTACTGTGTTCATAATGTACTGCAGAACACTTCTGGTGCTCTTGAGGTGGGATACGGGTACGGTTAGAGACAGGTTTGGCGGTGTTGGTAGGTTTAAGAGTGGGTTGAAGTGTAAGGGATGGTCAACAGTGTAAATACAGATGTAATTACAGAAATTAATTACAGCTGTAATTACTTGTAGGTATTTAATCAAGCATAAGTACAATGTATAAACATGTATTTACACAATAAGTACAATGTAAATAATTATTAATTACAGTGTAAGGACATAGTAGTTAAGGCCACCTAATACAAAGTGGGACCAGAAAATAGTTTTTTGTAGTCTGAAAAAATGCTGTCAGTTGGCTTTGTAGTTTATGATGTGTGCAAATAATCTATAAATGACCCTTTGTGATGTTCTTGTTTTGATTTGATACTAATGACCCCCTGAGTAAAAAAAAATTAAATCTGATTTTATTTTAATTGAGCTTATTCTAGCACATGAGTCTCAAACCTGATTCCTGGATGGCCGCTGCTCTGCATAGTTTTGCTCCAACCCTGATCAAACACAGCTGATCCAACTAATGAAGGTGTTCATGACTCTTTTGAACACCTCGATTATTTGCATCAGTGGTGTTTGATAGGGTTGAAGCAAAACTGTGCAGAGCTGCGGCCATCCAGAAATCGAGGAATCATATTAAAAATTAATCACATTTCATGATTTATTTGGGGGAAATCTGACTTTCAGAGTGAACATAATTCTTCAGTAAATCTGTAATCCAAAGCAAATGGCTTTTGTGTTGTATATTTAGTTATTTTTTTAATAGATTTTTTTTTCTAGTGAACAACATACAAGGAATGGTTTATGAATGCATATGACATGCCAGCTACTGGACTTATGCTGACATTTGGTAGTGTGTACCACACTGAGACATATGCTTGTGAGGAAGGGTATTTCTCAGCAAAGGTTAAGAGCAGAGGAGAGTGCCCTGTCAGAGTCTCTTTAAAGCAGTCTTTTGATTACCATAGCTCCACCCAGTGCTTATCCAGTTACCGGTCCCTTCTCAGCTATTGGATGAGAGTTTCTAATCATGCAAGGTAGTGAATCCCTGGGGGGGTGGGGCTGGGTCTGAAAGAACTCCTTTGGCAGGCAGAATAGAGGTTTTATTGAGGATATTTCTAAACTAACCATCAGGGACCAAGTCACTGGATTGTAAAAAAAAAAAAAAAAAAAAAAAATACATAGAGCCGAATCACTCTGCTTCCCCTCCTTTCTCTCTCTCTCACTCTGTTCATTTCAGCACGGAGCACGGCAGCTCTTGAGCACCCAGCAGCACACAGAATGCAAGGAATCTACCCCCTTGCCTTAGACCAACAGCCCAAGTACCAGGGCTGAGAGAAGATCTGAGAGGAATCAAAGGTGGGAATTAGAAACCAAAACAGGGAAATTGACAGTTGTACAGGGAAAAGAAACACGAGGAGAGGATCATTGGTTGAACATTTGCCACTGGAGTTAGAGTTGTGTTGTTGCCCTCTCTGAGTGTCCAGGACTCTACTCCTCTCCTCTCCATCCCTGTGCCGACAAGGTCATGGGGAGGCTGAGGAGACCGGTGCTCTCCATGTGCACGCTGCTTATTTTGCTTCATGGTGTAGAGCCGGCTGTACCCCTGGAGGAATTCTACCCATTTGGCCTGGATGAGGGTGACTCTCAGACCATTGAGCAAGATGATGGGGGATCAGGACTGGTAGCCATATCTGTGGCTTTTCCTTTTTTCGGAGAACGGCACACTGGACTCTATGTAAGTACAGATTGTATGTTTATACGTGTCTGAAGGTTGTGCAGGAGAATTGGGTCTTTCATTCAGTAGAATTGTCTATTTGTCTTTGAGAGAAATACAACCAGGTCTCTGTCAGATATTGGAAAATGAGCCTCTGCATCACAAAGTTTTTCCATGTCACATTTGGTCCCACAGAGTGCCCAAACAATTGGATGTTTTTTTTAAAGTTGTGACTGTACATTGCTGCTTGGACAAACTCTGAATTGAGACAGTGAAGGGAAGAGAAGAAACTAGAATGACTGTCATGAAGAGAACCTGTGGGAGAAACTTAAGTGCTGACCAGTCTTAGTGTTTGTATTATAGTTGCATCCTGTTTTTGGTTTAGCAAGCAGGGCTATGATATGTGTCCTGTATGCTTCTCAGCCTCAGTGCAGGGGAAGCTCCATCCTTGTAAATCAACACCATCTTTTTTAATGCACCAACCCAGTCATTCTGACTCCCGAAATATGATGTTCCACCCAGCGCACACATCTTTACTATCATCTTTCTATCCCCAACACTTTGCTCAGCCTGGCTGAGGTACCACGGCAACAGAGGCTAGGTTTCCACAAGTGGACTGATGAATGAGATCACATGCCCAATGCAGTGGACGAGTGACACAGCAGACATGCCAAACAATTATTCTCCCTTCCTTCCAGCCACTACATGTCATTCAAACAACTGTGCCCTTACATCTTTGAGGGGTAGTATTGTGTTTCCTATTTTAAAGTCATGAAGTCACAGATTCATGTACTGGCAACGCAACTTGCTGAAATAGTGAAAGGATGTCTACAGAACTTAGTTTAACTTGTGATGCATCTGCGTGTCACCCTGAGTGGTATCTCATATCTCAGAGTGCAATGTAAATATTAATGTGAATTGGAGACAAGATAAGACCTGCTGCAGATAGCAGTGAAGATTTAAAATAAGATTAGCTCGATGTGGTAGAGCAGAACAGGACGGAAGGTACAGTAATGGGTGGTAACTACAGAAAGGGTGCACTGAGTACAAACTGGGAGGTAACTGCAGGTCAATCAGAATATGATTAGCAAGTCACCGGTGCATTGAGGCATGCGACAGCATTAAAATTGCGGTCATGATTTCTGTAGTGCACTAGAGCTGCTTGAAGAGAATCAATTACGCTTTAGCTTTATTGCATGTTAAAGCCACATGTTGATCTCATCCACAAGAGAGCAGCTTTTCAACAGGTGAGATTTCAGAGGGTACACAAGGGCAGATCCTCGTGGATAATTTCTTCCGGGAGGGCATTCCAAGCCTTTGGGCCTTGCAAAAACAGAAAAGCTCTTGAACCAAACAATTTGAGGTGGTTCTTGAGAGTTGTCTCAGTGTATTGCTGTAAGAACTTCCCTAAAGCAAAAAGAGGGATCAGTACTGCCTGCTATTGCATGTTTCACCTTCTGACTTTCTCTGTCCAACACAGTCATCTAATCTTATTAATTCACTCCATTTTCACAAGTATTTGCAGAAACATGTAAGGTAATAATACTGCTCATACAGTATGACTTAAAACATAGATATGCTGATCACGAGCATGATTTTCAAGCATGGTATTTTTTATTTTTTTTTTTACAGTGATATGCCTCTTTCTTGTGATATGTTCATACTTCAGAGACCATGATGGTAATAGAGCTATTTTATACTGCAGAACAAAGGATAATGAAATGTACAATATTTAAAATATATGAAAAAAACAACAGAAGTAGCTCTACTACAGTAGACTGGTCTGTGTATTACATAAATATACTTGCTCTCTGTTAAATCAGCTCGATTATCTACATTTTTAGTGGTAAATCTCAAGAGTTATAAAAGCAAGTTCTTTGCTATTTAGAACCTTAAAGATCAGTGATCCTTTATCAACCCAGAAGTCTCTAAAATGTTATTTTTCTTGTTGCACAATTCTCTTCTTTTCACATGTATCTGCCACCTCTCCTCTCGCCTTATTTGTCCTCACCCTTCCTCTTGCTCCCCTTCTTCTTCAGCCTCAGATAACAAGTTCAGGGGTCTTCCTGCTGGACCTGTCCAGCTGCTCTATCGAAGACAGGAGAGATCCTTTTAACAAAACCCAGATGCATCTGTAAAGTATCTCAGGGATGCCAAGCAACGCAGTCCCTCAATTACAAACCTCATGAATGGCTGGGATGAAGAGCGGAGTGGATGAGATCTAAAACTAGACAACATATACTTTTACAGCAAATGTAGAAAATAGAAAGCTTGAAATTATTGTGGATAAGACTGGTGCAAGTTTTGATATTGAACAGAACACCTTGACTGATTTTCAGGGACCACAATTTAAGAAGCGAACACCTTCCAACAAATACTTTGTATAGGGAGCTATAAAAGGAGATCTAAATAATCAGCCAAGGTGTCTCTAAAAATAAAATAAATTATATATTTTTTTAAAATAAAGACACAATGATAACTTGTTTTAGATGTAACTGTTGTGTTGAGTCAAGACAAAAAGAGAAAATGGTTGTGACTGAAAGATTTGAGGTTTCACGGCACACTAAGAGCACATCTGCTAAAGCTCATCTTCAGCACTTCAACACTTCATGTTTGCGCAACTATAGAGAGGGAATCTTCAACCTTGAGGGATTCTTCTCTTTATCTTGGTCTCTCTCTCCCTCCTCCTTTTCACTTAAGTTGGATAAAAATATTAGCAAAGGGTGTGAGTACATATGTGTGACATACATATATTTTTATAATCTGGGTAAGTCGATGTGTATTGCTTTATGTCAAGATAAGTCGTATGTTTTGCCAAGCTTTGAGCTAATATTTTGACTCGATTCAATAGGGGCAGTCACTGAAATTAATTTTTCTAAACTGGGATGAAGTTATTTTTCTAAGAATGCTCTAAATCTTTTGTATATTATTATAAGATATGAATGGCTGCAATGCCATACAAAAGGTCAAGGTTTGGCATTCCTTGGAATGCCAGTCATGAAAAAGAAACACATCCCAGCCACACAAGGCCATGGAGCAAGAGAAGTCAAGGTCAGTCTCACAGACACTTCCTCTTCAGCCTTTTCCTCAAATTAACAAAAAGAGCAAGTAAATGTTCCTGTATCAGGACCATAGATCAAGACCCAATGTTTTTCCAAACTATTCATTAGATACTGTAGCTTTTAATGGAGGAATTTGTTTTTCCATCATTTTACTAAAGGTGAACATTTGTTTTAATACTAAATTCAAAAAGTACTCCAAAAAGTACTCTATGAAAACCTGTGAAATATCTGAAGAAAAAGAATAATAGAAATGTATGGAAATGGCTGCAAGAGTAGGACTATGTAGACCCAACAAAAAGAGAAATTAATCTTATACACTTAAATAATTTTTTGACAAATTATTGTTTTGACCATTCTAATCCACATTATTAAAGTTTTGGATTTTCATTTTCATTCATTCATTTTCTTGTCGGCTTAGTCCCTTTATTTATCTGGGGTCACCACAGCGGAATCAACCGCCAACTTATCCAGCATATTTTTACGCAGCGGATGCCCTTCCAGCCGCAACCCATCCCTGGGAAACATCCACACACACACATTCACACTCATACACTATACGGACAATTTAGCCTACCCAATTCACCTATACCACATGTCTTTGGACTTGTGGGGGAAACCGGAGCACCCGGAGGAAACCCACGCAACCACGGGGAGAACATGCAAACTCCACACAGAAATGCCAACTGACCCAGCCGGGGCTCGAACCAGCGACCTTCTAGCTGTGAGGCGAACGTGCTAACCACTAGGCCACCGTGGCACCCTGGATTTTCATTTTGACTTATATATAAATATTACAAGACAGAGCTTACCTGTTTGAACTTAAGTTATGCCTTTGATCATATTGAATCTGTGGTTAAAATTCTGCACCTTATTTTATAACATAGCTGTAAATGGATGTAAAAAAAGATTTTCCAAACCTCTTCTAGATGCTAAAAAGGATCAGACCAAATGCTAGACCATAATGCAACACCTGAGAATAACGCCTGATCTATTGCTTTGTGAGTTTACCACTACTAATTTATAAGCACGATAAGCTAATTCAATTTGCTACGTTTACACTGCTACTACTTCTCCAGTGGCTGTACTGGTCAAAACACAGCCTTCCTTAATGACTATGCAGCTCTCTGTTCCCAGTTTGCTGGATATATCATTAGCATACAATAGTTTGGTACTGCAAGTGTTTTGGTCATCTGTGAAACATTTGCTCTAAATCACATTTTGGTTCCTGTCAAGTGTTTGTATCTGTCAGTGAACTGTGCCTGCACTTTCCATCCCTCCATCTTTTCCATCCCTCCTGCCTCTCTCACTTTGTCTTTTTTCATTCTCTCGCTGTTGCAGGGCTCCTCTCAATGACCCCAGAGTTGTGGCCCTGCAGGCTTCACTCTGTTTCTCCATGTTAACCACACTCTTGCCACAGCACGTTGATGCAGAAAGGGGAAGACTGCGGTCGGCCAATTAACCAAGCACCCGAGTCAGGCCAAACAAAACTTCCTCTACTGTTTTTACAGCAAAGGCCTCCGAATTATGGTTTCCATACGCATGGGGAGGGGAGAAGAAAGGCCATGTGTCTGACATTGCCTTTGTTGCTGTTGCTGCTTCCAGAACTGGGTAGAAATGAATGAAAGGAAGGGACAGGACAGTTGCCATTTGGGACCGAACAGTTGGAAAAGCGGGAGATTGTTGGAGATGCAAACTGACCAGCATAATTTAGGCACACTTTTTTGTTGTATCTCTGTGATTAATCAGATATGGCAAAAAGAGGGCATTGATGGTATTTCTATAGTAATTATTAGAACAGTGTAGATGAGTCACAAGCTGTGTTTCCATCCACCTATTATTATGTGCATTTTGCAATATCACATAATAAATTTCTTAAGGGAAACACCATGGTGCGCGTATTGAAAACGAGCATAAAAAATCTATGTGCACAACTGAGTCAGATAAGCGTTTTATCCGTTAAGAAAACATGCACATAAATTACACTCACCGGCCACTTTATTAAGTACACCTGTCCAACTGCTCATTAAAATTCAAATTTCAAATCAGCCAATCACATGGCACCAACTCAGTGCATTTAGGCATGTAGACATGGTCTTGAAGATGATCTTCAGCAGTTCAAACAGAGCATCAGAATGGGAAAGAAAGATGATTTAATTAACTTTGAACGTGGCGTGATTGTTGGTGCCAGACGGGCTGGTCTGAGTTTTTCAGAAACTGCTGATCTGCTGGGATTTTCATGCACAACCATCTTGAGCTGATAGAAAGGCAACAGTAACTCAAATAACCGAAATATGCAGAAGAGCGTCTCTGAACGCACAACATGTCGATCCTTGAGGCGGATGGATTACAGCAGTAGAAGACCATACCAGGTGCCACTCCTGTCAGCTAAGAACAGGAAACTGAGGCTACAATTCACATAGGCTCACCAAAATTGGACAATAAAAGATTGGAAAAACGTTGCCTGGTCTGATGAGTCTCGATTTCTGCAGCGACATTGGGATGGTAGGGTCAGAATTTGGCGTCAACAACATGAAAGCATGGATCCATCCTGCATTGTATCAATGGTTCAGGATGCTGGCGGTGGTGTAATGGTGCAGGAGATATTTTCTTGGTACACTTTGGACCCATTAGTACCAATTGAGCATCGTGTCAATGCCACAACCTACCTGAGTATTGTTGCTGTCCATGTCAATCTCTTTGTCGCCACAGTGGCCACAGTGGCAATCACCACAGTGTAGCTGAGTGTATCTTCTCATGGTGACTTCTAGCAGCATAACACACCATGTCATAAAGTGCAAATCATTTCAGACTAGTTTCTATGTTTCAGACTAGTTGACATGACAATGACTGTTCTCAAATAACCTCCACAATCACCAGATCTCAATCCAATAGAGCACCTTTGAGATGTGGTGGAACGTGAGATTACCATAATGGATGTGCAGCCGACAAATTTTCAGCAACTGCATGAATCTATCATGTCAATATAGACCAAAATCTCTGAGGAATATTTCCAGTACCTTGCTGAATCTATGCTACAAAGGATTAAGGTAGATCTGAAGGCAAGATGAGTTCCAACCCAGTACTAGTAAGGTGTACCTAATAAAGTGGCCAGTGAGTGTATAATGCAAATGCACTTATACCAGGATGCACATCCAAATTGTAATGTGATTTTGTTTTAACAGATCATGTATAACAAAAATGATCATAACGGAATGGCGCTAATAGACAAACCAGCCAACCAACCACATTGTAAAACATCTGAAATGTTGTTTTGGTCATTCTAAAATCCCTTAGCCAAAGTCTATGATCAAAGTGGTTTGGTAATATTATCTCCCAGAACTGTCTTGAGAGACTGCACTCCTCAAGATCGGTCTAGTGCCTTCAAAAGCCACCACACATTTATTGCATTTTGTCTTCCGAGACACAAGTCATTCATTATATAAGAAAAAAGACCCACAGTAGGTAGCCTTCTCCTACAAATTTATTTTTGATATGTACTGCCAGTTTATCGGGAAGTGATGGTTTTGTTCTCTTTGACCCATTGGATGGAAATGACGCTTTATTTGCAAATGTTTTATGCAATGTTCCAGTTTTGTGCATCAATCTAATTAACATCTTAGGAATCTATGGAAACATAGCTACCGTTCAGTAAGGGTTTCAAACCATTAGAAAACTTCTGAGGAGAGTTTTGTGACATCTTCACAGGAATAATTTTATAAAAACATCAACTTATCTTTTTAGTGTGATTGCATGCATATTCATGTCAATTTAGCAACACACTGAATCTGCGAATGCTTTAAGTTTTCCTCAATGTCAGCCTGGCTAGATATTCAAAAAGAAATAGACTCAGTCAACAGAGCAAAGCCAGCGGTCAGCAAAGCAAGTGTCGGGCTCTGTGGTTACTTTAGAGACAGTTATAAAGGCCTCACCCTCTAAAACCACTTCTAGTGGACAGGCGCCAGGGCAGGTGTGTCAAAGTGCGTATGTGTGTCTGAACAGTGATCCGGTTTTCTCAGCTGCAAGACGTCGATGTCTGGCAGAACAAGGCAGCTGTCTGTTTCCTTATGGGGAAAGGATACATCTGCCACAGGGCTTGACCTTACTCTTTCATCCTGCAATGCTACTGCTCACTCTCGAGTGTCAACACACTACTGGACACCTCATTTCTGCTTATCCCCAGTCAGCATGATTCATACATCACAGCCGTCAGATTACTGTTCCAGGCCTTTTTGCAATATATCCCCTAAATGTCACTATAAGAAACTGAATTGTTGATGGGTTGAATCCTACTTGAAATGTCCTTAAAATCTTCTGTGATGGCTTGTCTCTGCAGTAATACTTAGGAAACCAACCCAGCCCCTGTTGTCAGGTATATTATAGTACAGAAAGACTTTCATGGAGATGAAATATTTTATTTATGCAATTCAGAAAATGAATGTCCAAACATGCAGATCACGGTGTGGTAAAGCTTAAGCATTGGAATCCAGAAATCAGTGCCAGGAAGGTAAGCTGCAAGCTTTGTGTGCAGACTCTGCTAACCTCGGGCATGTACTTGCTCTTCTGTTCTGTGGCATCTAGGTCAACAACAATGGCCTGGTGTCTTTCTTGAGGGAGGTGTCCCAGTTCACCCCTGTGGCATTCCCTATTGCTGGAGACCGCAGAGTGGTGGCTCCATTCTGGGCTGATGTAGACAACCGACGCGCAGGGAAAGTCTTCTATCGTGAGAGCAAAGATCCTGCTGTCCTGAGGAGAGCTACTGCAGATACTAATCGTTACTTTCCGGAGTTCCCAACATTTGTGACTACATGGGTGCTAATTGCTACCTGGCATCAAGTCACATTTTTTGGTGGCAGCTCAATAACTCCGGTACAATGTCAATGACACTTAAACATAGAAAAGCAACACAGCATTTGTAATATTATTTTTCTGTAATAGGCCTGTATTTTTTGTAATTCAGTAATGTAACACAGAGTTTCTCTACTCTAAGCCTCAAGGTCCACTGTCTGGTTAAATTTCACTTTTTGAAGTTCCAAACAATATGTATGCAAGGTTAAAAAAACACTTTCAATGTCTTATAATATCTATTTATTTTTACCTCATTTTCCAACCATATTAATTGACTGAGCGAGTCTTTTCCCCAAGCACCTCCATTACGTCACGTCACGCTACCACGTCTCACGTCCTTTACGTGTCAGCAGCGCGATGCCAGAACATATTGAAAAAAATCACTGCAGTTGTACAACAGCGTATTGCTATATTCTTCATCATAACAACAAACATTTAGTAATAATTAACACTTCATGGACTATTGTAAGCCAACAAATATTTACATTCTAAATGTAACTAAATGGCCACCGCTACATGCTGCACGGAGCAAACACAATCCAGACAACTACATCCATATTTACCTGGTTACAGTGAACAAGCTGATAGTTATTTTAATCATATTTACAGGTTGTGATTCGGTGGAAGAACATGCTGGTCCAAATAAACTGGGTATATTGATTCATCCTTTAACAACAACCGTGCAACAAATCCCCCGTTGTAAGCGTGTAGATTGGTGTAGCTCTCTTCAGAGAAATGACGCGAACACAGCACCATGTTGGGGCTATAATTCTCAGGTATTTTACCAAAAATAAACCTCAACCGCTGACGCTTCAAAGCTTCATCTTTAGGTAGGAAATAGAACACAGCTTTTCCCTCGCACTTCAGAGCACAGCGTCTACGGGACATGATTTAACCGGAATGCGATACAGTGCTTGTCGTCTTCCACTTTTTCTTCCTGTCTGTTGGCGAGTCGGGGAGTTCAATTTTGCCAGGGGCTGTGCGCACAACTAGTGGGCGGGGCTTATGTTACCGTCAAGCCGAAACGACTAAAGACTCTTTCTAAAAATGATTCATTTAAACAACGTTGAGTCGACTCTTTTATAAATGAATCAATAGTTTTAAACACTGTGCACTTTCAGATTTAAGCCTAAACTGGACCTTTCACTTCCCTTAGAGCTGTGGTACACACTGCATGGAGGGTCATTTTCAAAAATCCATAATATGGGCTCTTTAAATCCAATCCTGAATAAAATTCAAAGTTCATATAGTGGATCTTGAGGGCCTGAGTGAACAAAACTAATCTAACTAGTAATTCTAAACTAAACTAATATAAATATTAATTCTAATAATAAATCTGCAGGCTAGTTGGCAAATGACTTGCTCTGTGTTCTGTTCTGAAGGTCAATACATTTCAAGTAGTTCTCATCACGGATGGTGAGCTCTCCTTCACCATCTTCCAGTACCACAATATTACCTGGACAACAGGAATGCATGCTACCAGTGGTGGAGACCTAGCTGGCTTAGGAGGCATAGCTGCACAGGTAAGGTCTTTGCCATTACTTTTCAACTTTGGCACTTTGGATTCTTAACTTAAATGAATAAAAATGCAATGTGAAAGAAACTACTCTGAGAGAGCTCTCCTCCACTTCCACTCTCTTCCTAGGCAGGTTTTAATGCTGGTGATGGGAGGCGCTATTTCAACATTCCAGGCTCCCGAACAGATGATATTGTCGAAATTGAAACCACTACGAATGTGGGCTATCCTGGCCGTTGGGTCTTTCGTATTGATGATTCTCATGTTCAAGTGGGTGGCTGCAATGACTCAGGTATGCCGCCAGAGGGGGGAAAAAAAGGAATAGGCAGTCAACCCAACAAATTAGAAAATATTATGGAGAATACATACATTTCTATTGTCCTCTTCAGCTTCAGTCTGTGCCAATTTAAGGCCCTGTCGAAATGGTGGACGTTGCATTGATGACTGCATCACTGGAAATCCCTCTTTCACTTGTTCGTGTTTGGCTGGATTCACTGGACGCAGATGCCAGATAGGTAAACCAATGATGAAATCCTTCCATCACCCATGACCTGTATCATCCTTTGTGTTCTTCCTTGCCAGGAAAGAGAAAGTCAGCTTGTAAAAGCAGAATTCCACCCTGTACGCCAATGGGACAACCCAATGGAGAGAATTTCCCCTGGTCACATCTGTATGCAATACACATACAGTAGAGTCTGTCCAATGTTTTGCAGTGGTCAAATCATTACCTTTTCCTCCACCCCTTGCACTTTTAGGATTCCCTCATGTTTTCATTCCTGTGCGCAAGTCTAAGAAGTGATGACATATTTGTTGTTATTTTGTGTTTTAATAGAGGTTGATGAGTGCTCCTCATACCCCTGTCAGAATGGAGGCACATGTGTGGACAAGATCAACCATTTCATCTGCCTGTGCCCAGTGGGATTCATAGGGGCAACATGCGAGACAGGTAAATTACAGATTCTTCAATTATCTGAGCATATTGCATGCTGAGTTGACAAAAACTAAAACTTTCTTCTTCAAAAAAACTTGGCCAATGAGGTCTAAGATAGTTAGTGAAAGTGATGTGAATTTTGAACTCTGTATACTCTTCATCTTATGCTGTGGACTCTTTCCTCGCTGACATTGTCCTCCCCTCCTCCCTTAGCACTCTGTTGGCTTCAGCCTCTTTCTCGTTCCCACAGTCCAGCCTGCAGAGATGTATCAAACCTCTAATACCTTTCACAGCCAGAAGTGCATAGTTTTAGAGTGAGGGGAACGGTGTGGAGGATATATTAATCAGCTGAATAAATATCCAGTGTGTGTCTATGTGTACGTGTGTGTCTCTGTGTTTATTGCCTGCAGACATAGACGAGTGCCAGGAGACCCCATGTCTCAATGGAGCACAGTGCATACAGGGTGTCGGCAACTTCACCTGCATATGCCAAGCAGGTTACACTGGGTTCCTATGCGAGTCAGGTGAGTACGGATCTTGGGAGTGTCACTGAAAGGCCATGGCTTTCCCCAGGGAACATTTCCTTTTTTCCACATTAGGCTTGCACTTATTCATTTGACAGATGGTGTTATCTAGACCAAAGACTGCAATAGCACAATACTTTTAAAAGGCAGCTAGTAAATGGAATTATTTTATCAGGTACTTTGATTTCTTTCCCTGTTTTCATTTTGGGTCAGGTTTTATGTTCCAAATATTGAAAGCGCTCTGAGCAGACCTTGATCTGATTTTTTTTTAAGAAAAAGCACTGACATGACTCCCCTGGTTAACAAATTGGGCTTCCCACTATGGAGTTTATTGATGAAATACAAACCCAGTTGGGAAGTTCTTTGAAAACTAAGCCGCTTGCCTTTGTTTATCTTGAACTCTTGTTTCTACACGAGACCAGATTGATGTTAATACTACACACCAGATTGATGAAACAATACACCTGCACAAATCTTCACATCTTAAAATATCAATACAGTCAAAGCCGAGCTTTTGCAAGGCCTAACTTTTTCAAAGTATGTGCACTAACCAATGTCTCTTGTGTTTTTGAATACAGACATCAATGAATGCATGTCAATGCCATGTTTGAATGGAGGTGTGTGTAAAGACCTGGTGAATAACTACACCTGCACCTGTACAGCAAACTTCACTGGAAGCACATGCGAGACAGGTGTGCTTTTACTCTCAAGTTCAGCCAACCATCTCACTTTATAAATGCCAGGCGCAACACATTATCCGGTCTTTGTTTTTGTTTCCATTTGTAAGGCGAAAAATGTTTAATGATAGAATGTGTTTACACAGCCAGCCACCTACTTTCCCCTTTACATTTGGCTTGCTGTTACATTTTCCAAGAAGCTGAAAAAGTGAAATGGATAAGGAGAATGAAACACTATAGGATAACTATGTCCGACTACTTCAACTAATTTCTTTGTTAATAACACCAAGTTATCAGGTTTATGTCAACTAAGTGGTCTGAACTTTAAGTGAAGTTTATATATAAACTAATTTCGAGAGGATCACGTGCAGATGATTGCTCGCAGCTGGTCCCGCATTATTCAATTTATGATTCCCCAAATCAGATGAGTCCTAAGCCACTATATATACCCTAAGTTCCATATCACAGCCATCTTCATTTGAAGAATCCCCCTTTCCGCCCCTACTCCTCCTCCTTTCCTAGATGGGTGGCACGGTGGCCCAGTGGTTAGCACTGTTGCCTCACAGCAAGAACGTCACTGGTTCTAGTCCTTACCAAGCCAGCTGATGTTTCTGTGTGTAGTTTAAACACTCTCCCCGTGCTCACGTGGGTTTCCCCCGGGTTCTCCGGTTTCCTCCCACCGTCCAAAAACATGCAACTTAAGTTAATTGACTAATCCAAATCGGCACCATAGACATGCTCCTAGTAAGTAGTTATCTTTTCATAGCAATCACTATCTGTTCATTAGCTACCCGCAGGGGAGTTCTCGAGATCTACCTGAGCTCAAACTCTCCTCTCGCCTTGCAAATGGAAGGGAGCCCTGGGCTCGAGGATCTTATGAGCTCAGGGCTCTCTCCCGGGACAGCATGCCAAACAAGCTTTATAATCAATCATCAGCTAAGTGTGAACTCTTGAAATGGGGTTTTGATTTGGTTCAGTTTAAATGGGTTTACCTTTATTTTACAGATTTCACTTTAACTTGAGTTAATGATTAGATTGTGTTACTCTAGTCATTAATTAAGTACTCTATCCTCCATAAAACAGAGTTGGTTGTTGCTGATGCTGCAAATGAAACAGGTAAGTGGTAAATGTTCTTCAAGTTCCCACTAAGCTGAATCACTTAACTCATAAAATATCACACATATCATAATCTTCATTAACAGAACCATGCGTTGGAGAGATTTGTGATAAACATCAAATCTGCGAATACACTGGCTCTGGAAACTACAGCTGCACCTGCACACCCGGATACTACGGTGACGACTGTGAAGGTAAGTAGTCTCAAGTTTTAATGCACGGTAGCTGCTTTCCTCAAGTAACTGGGCAGGAACATGGCACAGAAAAGAACAAGACAGACACCACGATCCCACAGGAATTTGAAGCACTGCCTGAGGAAGACTATGTAGCCGTGATGGATGAGCATAATTATCCAAACCTACAAAACCTCACCAGGTTTACTGCTCAGACCTTGCAGCAAGTCGCTTGATGTTGTAAATAATTGCTTTATGGCACTTTTTACTACTTTACCAACAAGAGGAAGGACTCTTGTCTAGACTTTAAAGGGCCTCTGTTTTATGAGACAGTGCTAATGTTTGGAATTCACTTCCCTGCAACAAAGCCAATGAAACCCGTTTGAATGCTCTGACATCCAACTACAAATCTCAAAAGTTTTGGGCTATGAAGATGATACGAGGTACAGCATCCTCGTTTCCAGCTTTCTCTCATTTAGTCCGTTTACAGGGTTCGAGCCTGATTTGAGCCCAATTTGCAAGTTAATAAGTTTGCTGACAGATCAGGCTGTGATCTAGGGAAAATCAGCAGGTGATTGGCGCTCTGCGATCTTTGTGTGAACTACTTAACGACACGTCAGAGAGGTTCACTGACACCTCGCAAATATCTAGCATGCCATATATCTGCATTGGTCGGCCCAAATATCACTGGATGTCAGTTGTAGTGATAAGCTGCAGCCAGTGAGACCACAAGTCAACCCGTGATGATCAATTCATGTTCTCCACAGAGCACTTAAACGTATACTGGAGTGTTTGAAAGCCAGATATATGAGTGATCTGCAAATAGATCAGCTGATAGACACAAACACAGTAATGTAGAGCACATTCAGAACCATAAACAACTATTGTAGAGAGCTGGCTGGCTGTGTGTCTGTGATGTAGGGCATTAATAAGCAGCCAACTGCTCTTTCTGATAGTTCAGCCATGAACATTGTAAAGCGAAATATCAATAAATGTGTTTAAAATCAAAAACTATATCTATATATCTATATCTATATACAGTATATACACATACGTTTTTTTTTAATCATTTTCCTATTTTCCTCCCACTTTCCTTCATTGAAAAATAAACGTTAAGAACCTTACCAAAGTGCATAATTAAGAGTACAAATTAGCATTTGTTATTATTAACAGCTATTATGAAGTGCTATTTAACATCAAATAAAAGACTGCAAATGTCAGACACTGCAAAACAGCTCAGTAATAGCATGACAGTCTCGATCTGAAATACATCACACAGGAGCAACAGTCACCTGTTACTAGCATAATTGTTAAACGGAGACTGGCTTGTTGACAGCTCATTTTGCTGGAATCACTAAGGGGCTGCTGGGTGTCAAAGCCTAGGGGTTCATTTTATGAATTGACAAGACTTTTAGTGTAAATCTTAAACCTTTCAATTATAAAAACTGTCATTTAAATTTTTAGCACCCTATCTAAAGTGTTAAGCCCCACATTAGTACCCCAACAACAAATAATCCTGGAGTCGCCACTGTTTACGTAGTGTAGCGTGAATACCACAACAACTAGAGACTGACGATCAAGTCATATAGTATGAACACAGCGATCTGCCGACCCTTAAAACTGTGTAGTGTGAACTTAGCATGAATATTCCTAGATTTAAGTATACATTTTGAGCTACAGCAAATCCATCCTACTATTCCCCCTGGAGCTGAAATAACAATCGACGCTTATATAGACTCTCTTAAATCTCCAAAATACCTTCCTGCCTGGCTCACTTGGAATGTGCAGCGGAAAAAGTAATGCAGTCCTCGCAAAAAGAGAAGGTAGCAGCTCACAGGCAGAGTGTAATAGGGCACAGAGATCAAAGACACAGAGCTTAAAGACAATGAATAAAAATGGCTCCAGCATATTAACAACCTATGAATTGCCCCTAGAGTCATACAGGTCGAATTTAAAATTGTAATCAGATAATTAACACCCTCATGTAAGCCCCCTGGAGTTTTAAAGGAAGTATTTTTTTTTAACAGAGATATAGTAACTTGTTTGATCCACAATTATTACAGGAAGAGGAAAATAAAAGTGCTCTGATACAAAAACACTGAACACTGACTTAAGAATCATTGAGCACACCACAAACTGTGTGGGAAACATTGTGGGAAAGACTGACCCAAAAAATAAGTTTATAATGGACAACAGTACAATAAACACCACCACAGCAAACTATGCTAAACTAAAGAAACCCACAATATTCCCACACATGCCTCTGATGAATTTACACTTTGTGCCAATTTGAATGATGTGAAGAAAGAGCCACATATTTTAGATTGGTTAGTGTTTACTTATTCAGAAAATTGAAAACTATGCTGATCTGCTGCCAAATGCTTCTCTTCATTTGTCTCCTTCCCTTTGCTTTTAAATCCCTTACAGAGGAGTGTCCCTGTCAGAACGGAGGTATTTGTGTTGATGTGAATGGCACATGTGACTGTCCTACAGGCTTCACTGGGCTCTACTGTCAGTTTGGTATGTATAAACTCCAAACAAATACAGAAAATACTTTTTAAAGACTTTACAAAAATAGCAAAATTTTAAATTGAAGGCAGAAGGAATGAGATATTATTTTGAAGGATGCAGTGTGATGAACAATAATTCTAATTACGGGTCTACATAATTAATTGAAAATGTTATTTGTTAGGAACAGATACAAAAAAACAAACAAACAAACAAACAAATAAACATATATTAAACTGAAATAAATACCACACCATGCATGTCCCATAATGATTTTAGCCAAAGCTAATTTGCAACACTAGAAGGCCTTTTACAAATTAACATAAACAAAAACTACAAGTTGTACGTAATTATACAATTTTTAATTGATTTATCAATCAAGATTTTGTATCTTTTTATAAATTATTAAAAGTCACAATGGATTTCAAGTAGTTTAACAATGAATTAAAAAGTTTCCCAAATTCTTTGGGCTCTATTTTAATGATCTAGGTGCAAAGTCTGAAGCACATGGTGCAAAAGCATTAAGGATGTGTCCGAATACACTTTTGCTTTTTTAAAAATGGAAAAATACGCTTTGCACCCTGGTGCATGGTCTAACAGGGTTGTGATTATTCTTCTAATGAGTTATGGGTGTGTTTTGACCATAACGTGCATTAAACCAATTCTTCCATTCGCTTTAAGAGTCAGTTGCATCGCACCATGGCACATTTGCTATTTACATGACTTTGTAAGTGGGAAAAACTCGTTTACAAGCGAGAAAACAGTTAAACAGACCATCTGCAGCGCAAGGATAAAGAACAAGCCTCCTCCATTTGGCCTCTTTACTTTCTCTTTTACTTTTACTCTTTACTTTACTCCTTTACTTTTGTGGATAAGGAAACCGTGTTTTACGCACTCTATTGAAGACATCCATTAGCCTACATTTTTTATTTTGTTTGTTAAGAACAAAGATTTGTTTCAAAACTATTTTTAAATTCAGTTCTAATTTCCAGAAAACAAATAAATGAACAATAAGAACCAAATGTGGTCAAATGTGGTGTTATAGCCAAACACACGCCCTATTCTTGTGCCTCAAATAGTGACACATACATCTCTAAAACCTGACAGGTGGAGATATCTAAACTAGTTTTTATTAACACAAATATAAATCTGCATATAATAATACTGCTAAAAATAATAACATTATACAAATGCAAATTGTCATGAATACTTGAAAAAAGCTCACTGGACACAAAGAAGGCATGGAGGTAGAAAATAATCATTTTTGTAACATTTAATCCTTTAATTTTTTTCATATGTTAAGATATTTATGTTGCTATACATCCTGTGTGTATTAAGCAACGTGTAAGTATTTGAATCCACACAGGCGCATAACTAACGTGCTTCATGCTGGACTTAAAAAATAATTTTAGTTTGTCAACGGCATGGTCTATTTCAGTTCTTCAAAATAACAACGTGCCAACTATGCACCTTAACACACCTCCTTTATAGACTGGCACACCCCTGAGTCCACAAAGAGGCACAAATATATTTGCTATTTAAACGTGAAAATTAGGGTTGCACTGGTCTGAAAATAGCAACAAATCGAGCCATACACATCTTACTCTTAAACACAAAAATGAAGATTCTCATCTTCTTAAATGGGTAGAAAAGACAAATATAGCGCTGCAAATTCAACTCGCATTGGTGTGGTCCTTCTATCTTTAGCACAGATTGCTATTAGTTAACTACTGAATGGCATGTAATTAAATCACACTAAATAATATTTTTTCTGGAAATTCACCACATTATGAAATCAAAATCAGAACACTCTAGAATACCAAAAGGGTGGGCAACATTTCATCATAAAAATAAGTTATGTCAAAAGTACTTCTAAATATTTGTAAAACAACTAAATACTGTCAATTATTATTTTGCTCCTTAGAGGTAACACAAACACCTTGCAGTAACAACAGGCCATGTCCAGATGGAGGTCCATGCTTGGAGTATGGTGGAACATACCTTTGCACCTGCCAAACCGGTGTTGAATTTGATCACAAGGATTTCTACCCCTATGGTAAGACCCTTGGAGACCATTGAAGCCATGTGCTGAGAATGGGCTCCATGACAAATGAACTAACTCTGTGCCATGTCACCGGGATGGCAATGTCGCCAAAGCAATAAAGGGATTATGTTATGAGCAAATGAGAAAAGAAAGATTTTTTTTTTGTATGTTGACATAATGTTAAGATAAAGTTTCAAGTTGGCTACCAAAATACACAGAGGATCTATGACATGCTGTGCATTTAAACAAAATCATTCCAACACATGCAAATAAAAGTTACTAGTGAGTGGTAAAAATGATCACCCGCTGTGAGGGAACGTGGTGAAGCTGGTGTGTGTGTTTTTCAGTACAGCCCCAATCAGCCTGTGACTCCTCACCGTGTCAGAATGGAGGGTATTGCTATGAAAGAGATGGAGACTACATCTGCGAGTGCAAACACGGCTACAGAGGCATGCATTGCGAAAGAGGTATGCTGTGTTTGCCATTCTTGTTAACATTTTGTCTTGCATGCTTACACATTTAGTCACATGTTTAGCAATTCGACCACTGTGCTTCATATTGCATGATGCAGCACATATTCATTTGCATGCTTGCTTATCAAAACATAAAATATTTAATTTTCCTTTTTTTTCTCTTCAGTCAGATTAAGTGTCTGTGCTTCTAGTCCCTGTCGTAACGGAGGTTCTTGCAAAGAAGAAGCTGACAGCTACCATTGTGTCTGCCCCTACCGTTTCACAGGGAAACACTGTGAAGTGGGTAAGTGTTTAATGTCAAGACATCTTTGCAGCAATAATTGGTTTTTGGTTGTGCATTTAAACAGAGAAAGAAAATATGAGGAAGTTGTTTAAAGTGTCTTATTAATTTTGTAAGCATAAATGCTCGGTCACAGCAGTTTCTCTTAATATACTTGATTCTAATGAGATGAGATCTGGGACCAAGTGCACTTAATGGCAACTCTGCACCGTCAGTGATGGCCAATAAAGGGCCATGAAACCCCCCTCTTTTGTTTCAAACCTACCTCAGAATCTTTTCAAAAAATGCTTTGTAATGAGGGTGGAGAACCATGATCAAAGGGAGGAGTGAGCGTGGCCGGCAAAGCAGAGGAAAAAAGAGAGAAACGAACAACTGTCAGTTGGCTCACTAAATGAGACAAACCATAAGGAGACTCATGACTTTAGTTTAAATACAAAGAAATTAGCAGTAATTTATTGTCAGCTGCATTTGTTATTCATAATTTCATATACACAAAAACACAATTTGTTATATCATTATAAAGATAATCATGTTTATGTAAACAATATACAGTAAATAAGAAGGACTTCTGTTCTCCTCAGTCCCAGGGTCTGAATGCAGACACAGTGGATAGCAGTGCAGCAGGTCTCTTTCCCTGTCTATTTCAACCATTAGCATTGCTTGTAATCCGGACAATTTTAAAAATAGACGAACACAGCATCACGGATATAGACAATGTGTCTCAGTGGCCACCATTCTCTAATTCTCGTACAGCTCTCCTGACAAAATGCTTGCTGCAAACCAATAGCTTTGCTGTATCGGGCCTGACAGAATTGAGGGGGAAAAAACATGCAACAAACCCTGTGGATCATGAAAACAAACACACACGTCCCATGTGGACGCTGTCTCACCCAGTCATTGGGTCTTACAGCTTGGCAGGTCTGCCTTGCTTTTGGAAAGCATGTGCTCTCTTAAATAATTAAGAAGCAGGGTCTTCTCATAGGATAAGAGAACTCCGCTATGAATAATAATGAGAAACCGATAATCCTGTCCCAAAAAGTATTTTAAACCCGGAAGATGAAATTAGCTGACAAGAGCTCAAAATTATCCAGTTTTCCCTACAAATAAAGTTGACGGGTGCTAAAGTTGTCTAAAGTGATGCTCAACACACACATCTGATAACATATATTTTTTAAAAGTATTCCAGGGTGCCGTGGACCTTTAACAACAGGACATTGTCTCATAAGAGACTGCAAGAATTGTTAGGGGTTGGCTGGTAAATTTGTAATAATGCCATGACCTCCAAATGTACTCACCACGAACACAATCAGCCATTTGTAATTAATCTAAAAAAGCAGGTTCATGCCACATCACCACCACCACCCTGCAATACACAGAAACTGGAGGACCTGATGCTGACATTACAGTACATGCAGACCTATCGTTACTTCAGCTAATCAAAGCCTCACCACATGGCAGATGTTTTATGGTCAAAAGCATGTTCTACAGGTTTTTAAGAAGGTTGTCATTATTTAATTGCTCTTCGGGGAATATGATGGGGGAAATAAGTGTTGAACACGTCATGTTTTTTTTTTTTTTCCTGGGAATTATATTTCTAAAGAAGCTGTTGACATGGAATTTAACCAGATTTTGGCAAAAAAACAAAGCAATACAAACATAAAAATAAAACAAAAAATCTGAAAAATTAGAATGACACAAGGAGAAAGCACTGAACTACTGAAATGCATTTAATACCTCACATAAAAGGCTTTCCTTAGCAATGGCAGCTTAAAGACGCCTCTCATATGGAAAATGAAGACATATGAATTGCTTAGGTGTGAGTTTTTCACAGAGTGTAAAAATCTTGATGGTTCTCTGGATCTCATCTCATCAGGTGATTGGCTGGGCCATTCTACCGCTTGATTTTATTTCTCTGAAACCATTTAAAACAGGCATGTCCAAAGTCCGGCCCGCGGGCCAATCACGGCCCGCAGTCAGATTTCATACGGCCCGCAGATTCCATCTCATAATGTGTTATTTATGGCTCGCTAGCTCTGTTAGAATAAATAAACCAAGGGAAAGTAACCAATAGCATTACAGATAACAAGTAAACCAAGGCCCGCCCCAAGACAAAAATCGAAACAGTTTGGCGTAAGCAGAGAAGAGCCAGCGAGCGAGCGGAGAGAACTGAACGTGCGCGCGGTGCAGGCATGACCTCACTCGCGAGAGCGTACATCGTGCGCACAGATGATGATGTGCGCGCGAGGCCCGTTTCCTCGAGGTGGATCAGTTCAGCGCGCGCGTGAAGATCTCGCGCTTAGGACTGAAATTTGCTCGCTATTCACTTTCTGTTTAAACATCACAGCTGCGCTCGATTAATTTTGGCATTGATTTGCCGCCATATATAATCTTCCTGTAGTTGTTTTGCAAACTTTGGCTTCCTGAAAGACCTTTTAGAAGGCAAGAGCAAAATTCACTTTTTTTTACTTTAATGATAACAGACCACTTTGCATTACTTATAACTCCTGTTTAAAATATTCATGAGGCAAAGATAGATATCAAACTCATAGAAATGTAAGGTATTCTATACAGTTTGTTCAATTTTATCTGACTTTCCAGATATGAAAGAAAGGCATAATTGTGTGTTTAGAGTTGTTCATGCATGAGTGGCTTATATTTGGTTATATTGCCATTTGAAAAATAAAGGTAATTGTGACAATGAAAATAGTTTTATAACAGTGTGTATTTTCATGAAACTTTTGTGGTGAAAAAAATGTCAGAAGGAACTATTGGCCCCCGGGCATCTTCACTTTATCAAATTTGGCCCTTTTTGCAAAAAGTTTGGACACCCCTGATTTAAAAGTTTTCATGCCTGTGTTTTGGATCATTGTTTTGCTGAAATGTCTTTCCTGGTTTCAACTTCATCCTCCTGGTAATGTAGATATTGGACTGAAGCAGCTTATATTATTTTACAATGACGAAGGGCAGAGGGTTGTTAAAAAAACTACTGAGAGATTTCAGCTACTGTCTGGCCTTTCGCTGCCTTCCTTTCTTCATGTACTTTTTCTCTTTGTTGATTCATTTTATTATATGTAACTTAATTTGTAAATCAGTTTTGTTTTCTTTGCATATATGGATTTCTTTAGTGAAAATTTCAACAGCACCTCTAGAAACATGTTTTCTGAGAAAAATAGTGACGTGTTCAATACTTTAGTTTCCCCGCTGTGTATATGAGGTTTAAAGCTGAAGCTTGTTGACAAAGCATTTTTTTATTTTAGTGTTTTTCTTTGTCCGTTGATAAAAATGTTGTTCAAAATCTAGATCTCAAGGATTGCTTTGGATCAAGTATCCAGCCCTACAAAAGCAATTATTAGCATTTAATTGCTCTGCCAAAATGTTGTAATCATTTGACAAGTCTGAAAATGTTGACATTGACATTGTGTTCCCTTCAGCCTTTTGTTTGAAAAGTTTACCACAAAAGGGAATTAGGTGTGTGCGAGTACGTAAAATTCAAGCCAGCAGTTATACTCATCGTATGTTACTATTCTCATTCACTCTTCCTTTTCTCTTTTCTGGTCAAATAGAATAAGTGTGTAATCTGCTTTTCTTCATGTTTGGAAAATGGCATTTCAGCACACACAGAGTGCTATAAAACTACAAAAAAATACGACATCTTCAAAGCCAAGATGCTTTTCATCTCTGCATTTTCATTATCCCAACTTTGTCCCACGTTAGAGTTGTGCAACTGTTTGGCCTTGTGTTATGATCCAATATGCTGGAGTTTGTTCAACACTTGGATTCCTTGCATGTAGGAAAAACAACTTGCCCTGGCACATGCATGAAAAGCTGTTTCTCTTTCTCAGTGCTACTGTAATGATCGATGATTTCTCACACATGTTGACCTCGTTTAGATGCACACATGGCCATGCATGCTTTCACAAATACATTTGCAAATGCACATTTACTGTATGCATACTTACTGTAAGCATAATTTATAGCAAATTTCCTCAACTGTTTCAAACCATCTGATGCCTTATGTTTAGGAAAACCAGATCCATGTGCTTCCAGTCCCTGTCGAAATGGGGGAACGTGTTTCCACTACATCGGTAAATACAAATGCGAGTGCTCCCCGTCCTTCATGGGAAGACACTGCGAGATCAACAGAGGCTCTAATCCAGCTTTGGAGGGTAATCAAACTCTGTTTTTACTTCAGAAGTACACTGAGCTGCTTGCCAAGAAGTCAGGAATCAGGAGCTCACGCGGCTCTTTGTGGTAGTCACTTTTCATTCATTTAGGTGTAACCGATATGCGTGTTAGGAGGAGAATCTTCATTCAGATGATGCCAGGACGAAGCAGCAGGTGCCAGTTCCTGCAGTAAAGCTGGGTTGTGTGTCACCTCCCCAGAGATGGAGCTGGATTAAGTCCTCAGTGCATCTGATACTCTCTCTGAACCTGGGTTATAACTCTGCCGTACAGGCCTCTGTGTTACTGTTGATTCTACAAGGTTTTCCACAAAGTGCGGTTAAATTTGTGTCCTGCTGCTCCACGATAGGATGAAATACCATCCCCTTGTCTCCTAAAACATTTCACAAAAAGGATGTTTTTACAGCTTCTCTCTATTTATGGATCTGCTCGTGGCTGTAAATGTTGCCATGTGTATTAGGTAAAGTGAGACAGGTTGGTTCTTTATGCTTTCGGGAAAAGCAATAACTTTAGAAAGCAACAAATATCTGTTGCTGCCTCTGCTCACAGTGTATTGTTTTATAGTGTTCCCAACCAACTTCAGCTAAGAACTTTGTCAATGCATTTGCTGTTTATGTTAGTAAGTATTAACAAATTTTGTTTATATATATTAAATACCTTATTTAAAGTATAAAAATCCTTGGCACATGAATTTATAATTTGTTTAAATGGCTAAAAAGTTTATACAATCTAGTATTTATTCAAATCAATCTAATGCTAATGTGAGGTGTATACAAATATTGTTGTTTGTCACATTTATTGTTTTCTTTTAGAAATGTTATAATTGCTTAAAACTGATTCACTAAAAACGGTTTATTATTTTAGAATTACAGTAAATATTAGGCTTAAGAAATCTTTCAAATCTTTCAATATTGAAAATCTAGCTCGTGTACATCATTTTTGTCCATTTTTGCTGCAGGTCTGGACTGTGGCCCCCCTGTGAAAGCCAAGCATGCAGAGGTACAGTATTCCTCCACTACCCCAGGTTCCATGGCTCTGTATTCATGCCACCCAGGCTACACTCCACTCACTAGGGCCACCCAGATCATCTGCAGCAGCCAGGGGTCTTGGAGCCAGCCTCCAGTCTGTGAAGGTAGGTGTAGACTTGCTGTATATTCAAAACCCTTGTTGTTCAAAGTTTGCCCAAGACCTTTCCACCCTGAAACCAACATTCCAAAATGGTTGGCTGGTTTGGAATGCTGGGAAGAAGAGTTGATGAGCCTACTAAATGTCAAACGAGTAAAAACACTCTAAAACAAATTGTAGTTTGAAACCAACATAAAGTTTGTATAGTGTGTCAGGGTGCTAACATAAAGCAGTCAGGCCTTAGCACACAGTACAGAGCTCTTGAACACAAAATTCTGCGGTTTCTTTGTGGAACATTAAGCATGATGCTACTCTGGCAAAGTGAGCTACTACATCATCTGTATCGCATCAAATAAACAGGCCATGTACACAGTAAGACAAGGAGGAATCCAAATGCCTTGGTCAGCTTTCTTGCTGCAGTAAGGATGGTGAAGGGTTTGTTATGCCCTTTTGTTTTATTCTTGTATTTTCAGAAAGAATGTTTTAAATGGCTATTTCATTTCATCATGAGAACTTTTGGAAAGGTACAAAAGCTGTCCCTGGGCCGGTACCCTTTAGGTTATAATATTACTTTCAAGCTACCGATATGATTCCTTTACTAATTGACTATGTTTACATGTGCACAAATAATGCAATTATTTACAAAAATCAGGCTTAATCACAGTATGTTTACATTTTTTTTAAAGCTGTTCAATCCTGTTTACGTGCAATGTACATTATTTATATTAATCCCTAAGAATTGTTGTCATTATTGGTCTTACACCCATTATTCAAATGTCTCACTTTACTGCACAAATAATGGACTTACAGTCATTGTGTTACTGACTGCCTTTTTTATTAATTTACGTCTAATGTAAAACATTTTTGTATCATTTTATTGCTTGCATTAAGGTAGCATTCCACAAACTGCACACTGCTTTGTCACCTTCACACACACATGCACACTTTGGTCCGAAGGGCAATAATGCGTTTAAGGTGTTTACATGCCTATATAATTGAATTAAAATGTTAATACAATTATGCTTACTGTGATTATGAGCTTAATCACAATATTTAGATCGAATGATTGAAACATTTACATAAGGAAAAGTTTCATCGCATTGCTGAAAAAATCCCATTATAAGTCACAATAAGATGGTCCATGGAAAGCCATGGTCACACAAGAGTTTGTGTTTGCAAAATTCTGTTCTATGGCACTGCAAAAAAAAGGGCAGGATAAAACAATGGGAGACAATATTAGACTTTATTAAAGCGAGAGATTACCCCATATTTTAAATTTCTGTCTCATACAATCATGTGATGTGGTTTCATAGGTCAAAGTTCACCAAGTTTGAACTTTCGAACACAGCGGAATGTAACACTTGACGCATTCTTGTTGCAAACTTGTCATTTCCGGTCTGCTGCATTCACTTGCATATGAATGGAAGTCTATGGAGCGAAAAGTGCAGTGTGACCAAGACTTAAATGTACTCACCACAATCACCTGGATCCTAGTCCGTCTGATCTCACTGACCTGATTACTGATTCACAGCACCTGTGCAATCCCTCATTAGTCCCCTTTATAAACAGTCAAACTTGACTTAGGCCACGTTTACACTAATTCGTTTTCGTTTTAAAACGCATAAGTTCTGCTATGGTTACGCCATCCGTCCACACTACACCGGAGTTTTCGGGCCCCGAAAACGGAGTGTTTTAGAAACGCTGGAGAGGCCGTTTTCATTCTAAAACGCTGCTGCTCCATCTCAGTATGGATGGGGAAAACGGAGACACTTGAAAACAGAGGTGTGGCTGCTGAGATTCGCAACTCGGATTCGCTTTTGGGTAATGCATGGGTAACCATGGCGTATCCTTCCCTTATTCATCAAGCTCCGATCACATGACTATAACGCCACCAGAAGACTGCAGACCAGCCTTCACTGTAAACAACATGGACAGAAATGGCAGCGTTGTTTGCACTATTGTCCATTTTAGGCGCCATTGTGCAGTTAAACGCTGCCTTTTTTACTGCAACAGCTGCATATATTTGCAAGAGGCAAGCTATTGTTCGATCACTCGCTAATCGCTCTTGTTTGAAGCAGCGTAAGCCCTATTTAGAATGCCGAGCGAGACACATGCTTCCTGTTTATACTTGAACGCGCATGCCCAGAGTGCGCGAATGGTCACGTGATATGTACAGAGATGTGTTCAGAAACTCTCGCCTCACTCAGGCCCCGTTTACACTAGTGCGTTTTCGTTTTAAAACGCAGAAGTTTTGCTACGGTTACGCCATCCGTCCACACTAAGCCAGAGTTTTCGAGGTACGAAAACGGAGCGTTTTGAAAACGCTGGAGAGGCCGCTTCCATTCTAAAACGCTACTGCGGCGTTTCAGTGTGGATGGAGGGAAACAGATATCTTTGAAAACAGAGGCGTGGCTGCTGAGATCCGATACGTGATTGGGGATTTGGGTCATTGCGTATCCTTTCCTTATTCGTCAAGCGCACATGGCTATAACGTCACCGGCAGACGGCAGACCAGTCTTCACTGTAAACACTGTATTTTTGATAGCCATGGATGTTTTATATTCATTTGTTACTTTAAGTAACAACTCAACCTCGTCGTCTGTCCACAAAAAGACCTCTCTTGCTTTCTTTGCTATATCGTTCATCGTTCAACCAGCGTTTGTTGACTAACTATAACCAAATGCCGAGTGAGACACGCGCTTCCTGTTTATACTTGAACGCGCATGCCCAGAGTGCGCGAATGGTGCGCGAATGGTCACGTGATATACGTTTCTGGTGGAGGGAGATCTGTTGAGATCCGCTAGTGTGGATGCAGATCGTTTTCATGCTAAAATGCCGTTTTTAAACTAAAACGCACTAGTGTAAACGGGGCCTCACTCAGTATCTGGTCTACAGTTCACACCCATGAACTTGCATGTCTCACCTATCGCTACTTACCTGTGTGCTCCTGCTGTTGTTTCTTTGTCTCCTGGTCCCTTCATCTCTAGGGGCCTATACAAACCAGATAAAGTGATGGCCATGGTTAGCCAGTTAAGTTTCAGTTTAGTAAGCTCCACTTCTGGGTTTTAGGTACCATGAAGGTACCATTTAGGTCAACTCAGCTGCATCATAAGACCATGGCACAAAGACTGATTAAAGTCAAACTGCTTTCATGTTACCTAAAACCCAAGATTGGTGCAAATTAAACTGAAAATTAACTGGCTAGCCAGCTGATCCAACTTCATGGTACATGCTCCTGGTTTCCTTATCTCCTGGTCTCATCGCATTCAGTATTCCCCTAGATCAGGGCTATTCAATTTGCCCCTGAGGCAACTAGCTCCGGCCCTTCAAATAGTGTGACCAAGACATCAAAAATAAATTGATTTCAGTTAAAAAACGGTCGCTATAGTTATGAAGTGACATGCGTCTGTTCAATACAGCACGAGCTGCAGCTGAACGCTGCGCAGAGAGTGAGTCAAGTGACATTAAGCGAGTGGCGCAGGCAGCCAAAAACATTTAGATATGTTTGTAGAAAAGGCCCTTTGTACAATGCACTGACATCGTTAATAGAGATGCAATAATTAGGCGATTTCTACGATTTCACTATTAACCACGCTTAAGTCCATTATGGTTTATTAATCGTAAAGGTTTCTGTTGCACAGAACAAAACTACTGCAACTGAACAAAGTTATGCCAACTGTGTGCTAGTTTAAAGATTCGACCTTATACCAAGGCTAATACACACGCGCATTGGATTAACTATAGCAGCAGGCTGTTCACATCACGTCTTTTCCGCACGCAAGTTCATTATTTCCAATGGAGACATACGCATATTGGGAGCAGTGTGCGAACAAACCTCCAGGTGCACACAGAAGAAATTATCTCATGCTGTAGTGCTGAGAGTTTTGCGTGGCTTTCAGTGCAACGTAAACAAAAGATGCTTTAGACAAATTATTACAAATTATAAAAATGATTACGTATGGTTGAACGCAGATAATAACAACAGTCAATTTAAATTCCTAGCTAATATATTGCTTAAATTAACATTAGACAAATAATTTTTTTATTCATTCTTATTCTTATTTTTATTGATGTATTAATTGTTCTGTCATTTATTTTGATTGATTTGTATTTTGATTATTTTGATTGTCATTTATTTTGATTATGTTTGATTGTGTTTAAATCAAAAACTTTTTCAATAATTTAAGTCCAAGGAGAGAAATGGACTATTATTTGTTTTTATTAATATTTTGTGCTGTGTTAGGTTCCAAAACAACAATAAACAACACTTTAAAATATAAGCAGTTTTCTTGTAGTTTTCAAAACTAGTAGTGTTTTGAATCTAATAAATGCATAATGATCGTGATAACCGTGAAACCATGATTATTCCTAAGACTATAATCGTACAACCAAAACGTTGCATCCCTAATTGTTACACAGTTTAAAACATATGAATGTATCTGAATGTAGAAGAAGCCTACTTGAGCAACAGACAGCTTTAGTTGTGCTTCGAAAAACAACATTTGAATATGTTTGTAAGAAAAAAGAGCCACATACATTTCTGTCATGTCGTTTCAAAATACAACATAGTAACGTTTTGATGTAAAACAAGGCCAACATGGGTGTCTTAAGGAGCAAAAATACAGCATAAGGGTATATATTGCTGTTGTGTCATCACTTATGTTGCAAGTCATATCTCTCCAGCTTCTCATTTGGGATGCTCTTCATGAACAGGACCCCATGACAAACTAATTGAATAGCCCTGCCCTAGATTGTACCTGCTACCTGCACACAAAGACTTTCAGATAAGCACAATGCCAACAACGATTACCTCCTCTGCGTTTTTCTTTACATTTCTGGCAATAAACTTACCTGATTGATACTAGTATGAACCCTTTAGGTACAAATGTGTAATTTTGAGAGTGTATTGCCCCAGTGACAGCTTTTTGTACCTCTATTTCTGATTTAAATATATATATATATATATATATATATATATATATAATTTTATTTAATTCATATATTTATGTTTTCAGTTGTTTTTTAAGATGAGATGTCTGAAAGTATTGGCAATTGAAAAACAAATCTATACGAAAGGGAGATAAAAACAATAAAACTACAAATTTACCATTATTGATCACTTCAAAGATGTGAAAAGACGTGATTTGCATGTTAATGACCCGCACTTTTTCATCAGAGATCAACGAGTGTTTGTCTCAGCCATGCATGAATGGGGGAATTTGTCGTGATCGTGTGGCCTCTTACCTTTGTGAATGTGAAGAGGGTTTTACCGGCCAGCGCTGTCAGACAGGTAACATGACACACACTTGTTAATTTGGCAACCTTTTGATAATAAGTGCCAACAGCATATAACTGACCTATGCGAAAGCACATGCTGCACTGATCAGTGTCAAGCTGTCAGAGTCTCATATCCACAGCGGCCACACAAATAGTTTACCATAGCTATGTGCATCTGTTGACTAGCACAGGTTAACATTTACACTTTAATTGTATTTGAAGATCATAACAGGTTGTGTGACCTTTGCTTAAATTAAATACTTATAGAACACCTCTGTTTCTACTTCTTGCATGACAGTGATTATCCCTACATGTGCTATAGATTATCAACCTAATTATCTTGTGTCATATTCACAACTAGATACGTCAGATTTTGGTTTATATGTTTAAAAAACTGGCTTGATTTCATATATCTGTGAATGTTTTAACAGATATGGATGAGTGTCTTTCTGAGCCATGTAAACATGGAAGTACGTGTGAAGATCAGCCTGGCACTTACTTTTGCCACTGCCAGCAGGGCTACACCGGACAAGACTGTGAGATAGGTAAAATCAGAAGTCTTAACTGTTTTGGAATTATGTTTCATTGTTTTTATAGTCTTTACTTGTGGGATTAATTAGCCTTTTCTGTCCCTGATTTTGATAATATTTGTCAAAACGAAAACAGATCTATATATAAAGTGATTTCAAATACATTAAAAGTTAAAAATCTTAATGGAACTGTTATCATATGTTATCAAATAAATCGCTAGAGTAGCCAGTTTAAAGAGTCACTTAAATGGCTAAACGCTGTTCAGCTGAGTGTAGCTCTTGGATTTCAACTGATTGTAATGTAAATACACTTCTACTTGCAATGTACCATTTCTGCTGAGTCAATGTTGCGGTAGAACTTACGTTCTCGAAAAACATTCCAAAGAGCTCTATGTGAGTTATACAAGATTTCTGAGCTGTTGAATGTCTGTTGGATGATTCAAGTGTGGCATAGCATTTTGAATGACTAAACGCTGCTTTGTTTAGGCTTTGTGCACATATCATCTTCTGGTTTTCTTTTGTGGACTAAAACAGACTGTTCCCCTTTCTTGGTGCTTAGGTCCAGGTGCTTAGGCCCAAGACTTAGGCCTAATCCCAATTCTACACCCCTTACCCCTACCCCTCATTTTGCGCATTCACGTGAAAGGGAAGTGGTGTTCCAATTCTCTTTAGCTTCAAGGCATATGGCTAAGGGGAAGGGCTTAATAGCCCATGAAATGGAGATTTATTTTAGGACCACACTTGAAACCAAGGGGTACAAAAATTTCCTAGAATATACTAGCTACAACAGTAGCATGGCTGCACACAGGAGTAAAGAGAATTTTTACTTTTTTTACGAATTTTTACAACAAACAAGCATATGTTTAAATACATTCATAATAGCGTTCGTGTTTTACCATCAAGCTTTTTTAAACGCTAAAATAAAAAACACTAAATTTTACTATCTATAATCCCTAATAATAATTGCTGTATTGTAGATCCACAACATACTTTCACATCTGACACTCGATGACACTTGAATACCCTCTCAGAAATGTCTAGTGCCTGGGAATGAGCTTTTTACAGTGTCTGGTGGCCTCAGTGTAATTACACAGTGCAGTTACTAGCTTATTGCCACATTATATCGTTATGATAACATGGTTTTGTTGACTTCAGTGATTTCCTGAAGATAAATACGAAAAAAATAACACAACTGGAATAACTACAGCAGTCACCATTGTCGATCTCAAATAAAGCAAGAGATTGCGATGACATTGTTACGTGTGCTGGTGCAGTCCCATTTCTTAGGTGTAAATTTTGAAGCCCTTCCCCTTCACACTCTGTTTCAAGGGGCAAGGGGAACAGGTAAGGGTATAAAAATTGAATTGGGATTGAGCCTTACTCTTACACAGGCAAAAAAACGCGCTCTCTCGTTTCAGACGGCTGCCATTTAGTGGTGTGTTAATGCACAGCTCTTTGATCTAAATGAGATGAGATACGAGCCAACATAAGCTGACAAAGTTGGTTTTCATTAGCACTAGTAGTTTGGCGTCTGCTTGGTGTGTCTCATTTTTTTTCTCTACAAAAGTCAATAGAATTTTTAGTAGTAAAATTGTCATCGTAATCATTAATACTTGTGTATATCTGTTATTGCTTTCACACAAGCTTTTGTCAAAACAGCAATCTGTCAGTTTTTGCAGTATTTAGTAGTTTGTTGTTGTTCTTCTCCTGTCTCCTCTGTTTCTCCTCCTACTGTGAAACAAAGGCCTAGTGAAGTTGACACCTTGTGGACAAGCTACTGTATATAGTGCAAGTACAAATTGAAATGTGAGTTGCTAGCACATTGTGCATGGTTAGAACAATCTGGCTGCATACATACGGTATATGTTTTCAGTTGATGACTCTTCTTAATGTTACACATACACATACTGTAATGAATGTATAAAAGCCAAAGAGTACTTTGGGCTATAAAGAGAATAACACGATATTTTGCTTTAGACCCTACATGAGTACCTTAAAATAGATACAATATGATAGCTATTGTAAGCAAATCTGTTTTGTTGATTCATTACTCAACGTCCAGCTTGAACTTGCACCTGTATTGGCGTGGATTGATTTGCTTTTCGATTAATTTTGACTGTGAATCTGAATTGCAGCACAAATATTTCACACTTTACCCTGTTTGGTGGAAAGATTTCCCATCTTTATATACAGATGTGTGTGTTTTCTGCAGAACAGGATGGTTGTGAGCCAAATCCCTGCTTGAATGGAGGTATATGCAGAGGCTACAGGAGAAACCACCTGTGTGTGTGCAAAGAGGGTTACGTTGGAGACCGCTGCCAGACTTGTATGTTAACTAATATATTCTTCCTGAAAACAATAACTTACAAATTTGAGAACGCACATTTAGGCAACTTCATATATAGATATAAAGCTAACACTTTACAATAACAGTACATAAATAATGATGTGTTAATATGTAAACTAAACATTACTAATGACTAATGATGAGTTAATGCATGTGCTAATCATGAACTAACTTCAACTACAACATGAATCACATAAGTGAATGTGTAAATAACAGCTACCTTAATTATTTGTACATGCTTGTTTGTTAATGAACTCATGATACGTTAATGTATAATTGTATTGTGACTACTTGGAGGGGCACATCATCATTAACCCATTCTTAAGTACTCATGAACACGTTATGCACATCCATCTAGCGCAGGGGTGTCCAAACTCGGTCCTGGAGGGCCGGTGTTCTGGAGAGTTTAGCTCCAACCCTAATCAAACACACCTGAACCAGCTAATCAAGCTCTTACTAGATATACTAAACTCTCCAAGATCGAGTTTGGACACCCCTGATCTAGCGCATGCATTAACTTATCATTAACTTGTTATAAATTAATGTTTAATTTACATATTAATACATCATTATTCATGTACTGTTATTGTAAAGTGTTACCATTATAATTGAAGTTTTTTCGTTAAAATTTATAACAGATTCATTAATGCTACACAATGCTTGATGTATTTTTTTTATTATTATTCTTAAAGCTTGAAAGATTCCCTTTCTCGATAAAATGGTAAAAACTATTAATGAACTCTTTGAACCCTTCCACTTGCTGCAAAAGTATGTATCTTAGTTCTGCCCATTTGTCAGACATTGTGCTTAAATATAAGGTCTCGATTGGTCCTCTGTTGCCGTCTAGTGGAGAACCCGTGTGTACTGCAGCCATGTGGGAACCGAGGTGTCTGCCGAAGTGATAGGAGGGGGAACTACAGCTGTGCCTGCAGGGTGGGCCACACAGGGAGAGACTGTGAGAGAGGTCAGCTCCTGATCTTTCATTATTCAAAATCAGCCCGTATTCATTCGTTTCATTTAAGTGGAGGCTATTTAGAAAGAAACCAGATATTAAGATAGAACAGAGTTTGTATGTTTTTATTGGCAACGCGATTTGTTAAATTGCTTCCAGGGAAGTAATTAATTAAGTAGAAATATGGGAATTTCTTAGCTGTTACAAACTTAAAATGCATGCTTTTCACTGGTATGGGAATTTCTTATCATAGTAAAGAGCAAAGGTTGTCAACTTTTTTTTATTCCCAGGCTCCCCACTGTCCAGAACTCTACTGTACTGAATGCACCCATGTAGTCTGTAGGTCTAAATGGCTTTAATAATAATAATAATAATAATAATAATAATTTACATAAACTGAGAGTCCATCGTTTAAACAAATCAGCAAAATAATAATAAGTAACCCTGAAATACATTTAAGTATAACAAGAGACCCTACCTTTTTAGGAAATAGACATTTTAGACATTACACACAGAGTTAGACATTTTATGTGTGTCACATGTTTTATGCACTTTCATTGTCTTATAATATGCATTTATTTTTACCTAATTATCCCAGCGACTCCTATATGAATCATTCAGCGATTCATTTGTTCCAAAACCCCTCCTTAGCGCGATACTAAACTGCGCTGATTGGACCGATTACCCAGTCTGTTGCGATTGGTCGACATCATTCAGCGCGAGAGAATGCCCACCACGGCTTATCATTATTGAAGTAGTCATAGTGGGTGCGTGAGCATATCTGCCCACACTTGTTTTTATCAGGAGTCGCCCGTATTTCAGACACCTCACCCCCGAAACTAACCCCCGATCTCACAGCATATTCCCAGCTCTATTCCTTACCAGAAGTAAAAACGGTGACACACATGCAGTATTAGTGCACACAGCGGCAAAAGCTGAACCATTATGAAACATGACCGCCGCACGTGTATAGGATAGCTGATGTAGCAATAGCAACGACAAACAGCAGTCGCGCGCGTCGCGTTTACAACGTGCTTTTAGACACGATATGAGAATACAAGTTAACCAGATACACTACAAGCGGTTACAAGTTACAAAACACAATTAAATGCATAATTTACAAGCTAGAGAAAACAATGAGGCAACCGTTTTAATCACACTTACTCACTTGTTGGATAGCAGGCCAGATTCACCGTCAGGCCTCTGGGAAATGTTCCAGTCCAAACCCTATCCAAAAGGTTTTTACCTGCACAATCACATTCAAAATCGCCCAATCTGGCAACCTTTGCTTGCCGCTGTTGTTTGTGGGTGGGGTTGGGGGTTTCGAATCTCCCGGGGCTGCGCAAACAAATGGGCGGAGCTTATGTTTCGTGTTCACGTCATGCCGAAACGGCTAAAGACTCGTAAGCACGGCGATTCGATTGAGGAACTATGAGTCGACTCTTTTATGGATGAATCAATAGTTTTAAACACTGTGCACTTTCAGATTTAAGCCTTAGCTGGACATTTCACTTCACTTAGAGCTGTGTGACACACTGTATGCAAGCTCATTTTCAAAAACCCATAATAGGGGCTCTTTAAAGCAACACAAATCACCTTTGTCAAGAACTTGCACATACTGTACCTATAGACTAAACTTGTCATTCGCTAATCATTTTTACATTTTATAGTTTATATGAAGATATATACCATTTTCATAAATAATAAACAAAAAAACTGTTTGGATTTTTAATGTCTCTAAAACAATGCTGACGTGGAAATGAACAGCCAAAATTCATACTCCATTTATAATTTAAAAATCAATACACAATGCAAAACAATGTGTTGTATAAAGTTCTCAAAGGCTCAATCATTCTGCTGTCTTATTTTTAAGAAGTCTTCTTTTTAAACCTGTCCTGCAGACCCCTATCACTTTGCATTTTGGATGTCACCCTCATCTGATTCATTAGCAGAAACTAAACGATTTTAATTGAGTTTATTCAATAAAGGACAAATCAGCAAAAGTGCAGTACTAGAGTTCTGTTTTGAGATGCAGCAATTTAGATGGTATCCATCATTTAAAATACTTTCCCTGTTCTCAGATCTGTTGCCTCCATCTGGCCTACATGTGTTGCGGGTAGAGGAAAATGAAGTGGAGCTACGCTGGGATCAGTCAGATGCCACTCAGAATTTGATCAGTGGCTTTGCTGTGGCCTTTGCTCCTGTTGGCCGTGTACCAAGGAAGACAGACTTCCTGGAGAAAAAGCATTCCACCTATGTGTTGCAGGGTCTGAACCCCGGACAGCTTTACAACATCTCGACCTACTCCGTCAACAGCAATGACAAAAGCCAGCCAGCTTTCGCTCTTATCCGCACTAGTAAGAGCTATCAATTTTCATCCTGTTTCAATATTTGATTTTCTTTTTATGTTTAGTTATAGTTCTAATCGTGAACTAACATTTAAATGTAAAGTAGGGATTTCCAATAGTACTACTACTACTACTACTGCTACTACTACTACTAATAATAATAATAATAATAATAATATTCACAGTTCACTTTCACAGTTCCGCAAGTTACAGGACTGTGGAGGTGTACCTGAGGTGATCATTGTCACAGTTTATCCTGTTGTTCAGTTGCGAGAAATAGAAACCGTTTCTAAAATTTTAGATGTTAATTAGGACAAGAACTCCTTTTAACATGGAAAATTTTCATTGTATCGCATGTTGCTGCTTGTAGTTAGAACACAGTGTTGGCTACATATAGTCAGGCACGCTACTGTAGGTGTCGTCAATCTAGCAACCTGCGCTTGCATCAAAAAAGGGGCTGAGTGATAAAGGCCCAATGCCAATTCTATTTTTGTACTCCTACCCCTTCCCCTTGGCCCTTGAAATAGAGTTTAAAAGGGGAGGACTTTAAATTTTACCCTAAGAAATAGGACAGCATTACAGCACCAAACTTCTCTGACAGATTCGTTGTCATTAAGTAACAGAATGTTGTGGGTCTACTATACAAACGTTTTTATTCGGGATTATAGATGGCAAAATTTAGCGGTTAGTATTTTAGCGTTTCGTTTTTTTTTTAAGCATAACGGTAAAACACAAACGCGGTTATGAATGTATTAAAACATGTTTGTAATAATGGCGAAAAAATTTGTGCCTCTCCTGACCTCCGTGTACAGCCATGCTGTCATTGTAGATGGTGTATTTTGGGAAATCTTCGTCCCCCATGGTTTCGAGTGTGGTCCTGAAAAATTTTAGTTTCAAGGGCTATCTAGCTCTTTCTCTTAGCCCTACGTCTTCAAGCTAAAGAAAATTGGCACACCCCTACCCCTTCACGTGAAGGGCTAAGGGGTAGAATAGGGATTGGGCCAAAGTGTTTTGAACTAGGAGTGCAATACCTTTACATACTGCACCTTTAACCAAATACAACATTTCGGTCAAATTTGCTTAGGGCCCTGCTTAGAAACAAGGAGCACACTCACGCTACCCTATCCAAATTGTGCCCAGGCACGTTTCCCAGTTCATTTGTGAAGTGTGAGTGCTCTGAATTGGGCTCAGGTGCGGTTCAGTTGGCCGGTCCTGGCCCAGTTGGAAGAGGTGTGCCAAAGCGCATTTCACTTCAGTTCCGAAACTGAAGACACGATGTCACTTCAGGGACCGTTTCATATGGATTTATAAATCATTATTACTGTTCAATGAACGTAAACTGTAGTAGATCATTAAAGATGCAAACCCCTCGCTGCACAACAGCTGCACCTTCAGCAAACCTCCTAATTCGAGGACTTTATGATTTTTTATGAGCGTCAAAGGTCTGTTTGGCGATATATTTGACACTATATTTGAAATATGTGTCACTGCATCCCAAACGACTAAAATGATATAACTAAAGAAATCTCCACTCTACTGACCAAGAGCACTTCTTAAACTGAACAGCGCATCATCGTAAGCGTGCTCAGGCTCGAATGTAATGTGAGTGTGGGCCGTCGGGGGAGAGGGGAGATAGGAAAGCATGCTTCGGCCCGGTTCAAGGCAACATATATAGTTTTTTTTTATTATTGCTACAGTAATGATGTGGTCTGAACTGTGATATAACATTTAATCTCATATGAAAACTATACAGGGCGCCACGGTGGCGTAGTGAGTAGCACGTTCGCCTCACAGCAAGAAGGTCGCTGGTTCGAGCCTCGGCTGGGTCAGTTGGCATTTCTGTGTGGAATTTGCATGTTCTCCCCTGTGGTCGCGTGGGTTTCCTCCGGGTGCTCCGGTTTCCCCCACAGTCCAAAGACATGTGGTATAGGTGAATTGGGTAAGCTAAATTGTCCATAGTGTATGTGTGTGAATGAGAATGTATGGATGTTTCCCAGAGACGGGTTGCGGCTGGAAGGGCATACGCTGCGTAAAACGAATGCTGGATAAGTTGACGGATCATTCCGCTGTAGCGACCCCGGATTAATAAAGGGACTAAGCCGACAAGAAAATGAATGAATGAATGAAAACTATACATATCTAGGGGGATTTTACACTAGGCCCATTTTTTTGGCACTCTACATTGTTGGTCTGGTGTTGTTTTACATCATCACAAGCAGGTACTAGAAATTAGATTATCTACAGGTACTAGATAATAGAAAACAGCTGAGCACATATCAATATCCGCTTGTTAAGTGTAATGTAACACGAAGCGGCTTCCGGGTCCAAGCGCTCTAGTAAACTCAACAAATGGTTTTAATAATAACCGTTTACATGTAATACTTTTGAAAATCATGAACACAATATATATATATCCGTGCCTAATATTAGATTGCAGAAAGTGATTTATTACTTTTTTTAATTGTTAAAATATTGAGTCCAGATACTGAATATTTTCTCAAATGAGTAGTGGCTTGGAGTAACGACTTAACCAACGGATACGGTATATTGTGTGCTTTTGTTTTTTGTGATATTATGCACAGCAAAGTGTATGACACTTTTTGTTGGCATCTGTATACTTTATTTGTGTTGCATTAAAGCTTTATGCTACTATTATGTTGCTCAAATTGAACTCACAATTCTTGTGTGCACAATGTACTGTACAATCTCTTGTGCTCATATCCAAAGCAGAAAATGCAGGAAAAATTCAAAGTTGTCTGGAATGCGGTATAAAACGCATGCACATGGTTCTTCCTGAACGAGTGTGCACAAGTGTGGAGTTCAAGGTTATTTCACATTTACAATAGTCCCACAGTTCCTTTCGCAAACAAAATCACACCACCTCCTCAAGGTGGTCTCAGGTTTGATTTTTCCAGTACTAGAGTGCACAATATATCATTTCAGCATTAACATTGCAATGCGTGAATCCACAATATTCACATTACAGAGTGTGCAATGTCAAGTTCGGATTATGTTGAACGGGCACAACAGTTTAAATTAAAACGTGATTTGTGGAATCACTAGACATTTTAACCATAATAGAATGAATTTATCATTTGCATGTGCTTTTAAGGCATGTGACTAGTAATTCAAGCAGGATTAAAGCATTCAGGCACAAGAAATGATAACATGTGTAGTTTCATAAAGATTAATTTTATTTTCTTAATTATTCAGTGAATACTTTGCGGTGTTATTTTACATTTTATAATTCAATCTCTGTACCTGAATACTGTTAGACTCCTCAGAGAACGTAAAGCACTGTTTTTAATTTGCTTTATTCCATTTATGCTTATGCTTGTCGCAATATTTATAGGTACTTCTACTCATAAGTACACGATCCACTTTAAACAAATCACATAATTTTTCTATTCCCACAGAAGATTCTGTCATTACCCCCTCCATTCAGGTCAAGAGTCTGGGGGTCATCTTCGACAGCACCCTTTCATTCACTGCACATGTTAATAATGTCACCCGGTCCGCTTATTTCCACCTTCTCAATATAAATCGTTTAAGTCCTTCCCTCACACCGCATTCAACTGCCATTCTTGTTCATAGTTTAGTCACATCCCGTTTAGACTACTGTAATTCACTTCTGTTTGGTCTCCCTAATAAAACACTTCATAAACTACAACTGGTACAAAACACTGCAGCCTGTATTATCACAAAAAAAAAAAACTCTATCTGTCACATCACACCCATTCTACAACAACTTCACTGGCTCCCCATCTCTTTCAGGATTGATTATAAAATACTTCTCACAAGCCATCCACAATCTTGCTCCTCCAAACCTCACTAGTCTTGTTCATATCACCACACCTTCTCGAACACTCAGGTCTTCTTCCATTCACCTCACTGTTCCCTCTGTTCGCCTTGTCACCATGGGTTGCAGATCCTTCAGCCACTCTGCTCCTCAGCTTTGGAATTCACTTTCTCCTGATCTCCGTAATTTAAACTCTTTTTCACAATTTAAAACCAAACTCAAAACACATCAGTTTAGAGCAGCCTACTCTTTTTAGCTCAACTGCATTATTTAAGTTTGTATTGTATTCTTTTGACTTTTATATTGTGTTTTATTTGAACTGACTGTTCTAATATATAATATACTAATTTATACTGAAGAAAAACAATAATATCTCAATGCCATTTTCCCCCTATATTTTTCAGTCCTATCAGCACACTCCTGAGCTGATGTTTTTTACATGCTGCTCGCTGTGTTGTGTTTCAAAGTAAACTAACTTTGTTAAAGCTCCCGTAAAAGTGTATTCAGAAATCACAGTGCAATATCGGTTTTATGTCAATCAATTGTGCATCCCCATTTCTTTTTGGTTTTAAATCGTTTTAGTTTTTGGTGTAGAGATTTGGCTCACAGGCTGTTCCTCTCCTGTTCTCCTACCTCCTTAGGGCCACGTAAGGTGGATCAGCTGGAGGTAGTGAACGTGTCGTCCTCTCAGGTTTGGCTGCGGTGGTTGGTGCATGTCGGACGTCATGCTGCGATCAGTCAGATTCGAGTGTCTTTGGTGCCAGCTGATGGTAGTGGATCTCGCACGGCTGTTCTCAACAGCAGCGTCACAGATTACACCTTCAGGTCAGCAGCACAAAACACAGAAGGATAAAACAAAGCTGCAACTTAAAGAACAAGCAAAACGCAAATGCACTGCAGTGTCAAGACTTAAGCTTGACATTTTTTAAGGCAGAATGTGTTCACCAGCATACCATGAAATGAGTGGTTTCTTTAGCTTAAGGAATTTCTTCAATTAGAACGTTTGTCTGCAGTACAGAATATCAACCACTAGATGGCAGCTCATACAGTACTTGACTGCTTTTTCAGTATCCAAGCAAACATACTATTGGCTATTTAACTTTAATTATTAGTTTAATATTAAGAATATGCTAAAATTAATTAGCTTTCCTGATATTCTTTAGCAACCTTTCAAAACATCACCAATGAGAGAAAGTCATGATGGGTTGTGTTTATCACATGAATGTGAGTAGCCTACAGTACATGATGACACACTTTTTGATTGAACTTAAATAGACTAAATTAAATAAGCTTACTAATTTCTTACCAATGAACTGGAAATATTTCCTGTGTATTCCACTTCAAGCCTCTTGCATTAAACTGGATGACTGTTGCTTTTCATTTATAATTGTTTAGTCCATTGTTTTTAGCTGTGGCGCAAGTAGTGCGTTTTCAACAACTTTTGCTTGAAGCTGCCAATTTCCAGGGCGGGAACACGTCGTTAACGGTGGCATTTTTTAAATATATTTTTTTGTACTATTTTCTATGTATGCTATATTTTTTTATTTATGTATGTTTTGTAAATACATGCTAAAGATCTCGTTGTGGACGGTTTGTTTAGTTCACGTTTCACTAAAAGAAAAATGTACATCGAATTAATTTTGTTATTGTTATTATTAATAATTGTTATTGTTATTATTTGTTATTATTAAGGTATATTGTTATCTCATTACAACTCAGTATTGAAAAAGTAGTGTATATTAAGATTAATCTTGCTAATAAGCCTGGTGTAGTGATCATGAGCTGAGCCATAGTATCAAAGTCTTGCACATATTACACTCAATTGTTATTAAACCCAATAATAAACACACAATCATGGCACCACAGTGACTACACCATTCAAGACATTTCACAAAGTTTGTTTTGATAGGACATGCATGACAATTGATTGTGACAATATGCACAGTTTGACACCTATCAATGCATTAGCAAGCACAACTGCCAATAAATGTGTTGTATTTGAGAGATAATATTTGTATGTGACAATGGCATGATGTTATTCATGATTGTCATGAAGAATATGGGGTCCCACTTTATATAAGGTGGCCTTAACTAATATGCACTTACACTGAAATTAATTATTTGTTACAATGTACTTATTGTGTAAATGCATGTTTTTACATTATACAATTACATTTATGATTAAACACCTGCTTGTAATTACATCTTATTCATTTCTGTAACTACATTGGTAATTACACTGTTGACCACACTTTACACCTAAACCCAGGGGCGCCACTAAGGGGGGAAAAGTTAGGACGATTCTAAGGGCCCGTGCAACCCAGGGGCCCACAGAGAACTGCTTTATAATTAATACGTAACAGTACTCTAATGTAATATAACTTATGAATGTATCTCTAAATTACAAGTAAAACAATTTTTAGAAATAAAAAATAAAAATACGGCTTATGTCTGCCCCTCGTGTCTGTCACTGTCAATAAAGTCAATAAAAAAATGCAAAGGTCAGTATAACTACATTGCAGACAAAGAGTTTGGATAGCTAGCTTGGTAGTAGGGGGCCCATCCTCATATTTTTTCATGGGGCCCAAAATTGCTAGCGGCGCCCCTGCCTAAACCCACCCTTAAACCTATTCATACCAACAAACCTGTCCCTAACCACACGTATCCCACCTCAAGAGCACCAGAACACATGTTCTGCAATACATTATGAACACAGAACACTGTATTTATTTTTTGATGCAAGAACATAGTTAAGGCCACCTAATATAAAATTGGTTTGGATACCGTTATGGAATGTTGGCATATACATATTCCAATATCAAATAGTATATTGTTTTCTGTAAAAAATTCAGCATCTCAGCATGATAAAACTTTTCATGCCTAAGATTACTAAAGATGTTAAAAACTGCTGCCTTCAAATAGTCTTAAAATTCCTTTAAAACTGTGACATGATAACAGATTAGAAAAATAAACACTTGAACAAATATCAGTGTAATGATAACTACCTAAAATTATCTAAACTAAGTAAGTAAGTAAGTATAATTTTAATGTTTTGTTTGGCTCATGTTCATTTACTCAGAGAGATCTATACTGATGCCAGCCACCAGAGGGCGATCCAAATATTTTTGCTTCACTTTTCAGGATGCGTGAGGTTCACAGTGATTGCATTCACAGTGATTGCGCTCCAGTCAAGATGAAAAAAAAATCATCTGACTTTCTCAAGAAGCAGACATTTCAGTGTATCACTAAATTTGCTATGAACTTCTAAGATCATAAAGATTTAAAATATAAACATTTTTTTTCTGATTAGTTGTGTGTAACCCACAGCACATTACTCCCAGGTCAGATGTACACAGTAGACGTAGTCACTCAGAGCGGTTTGCGCCCTGAAGACCTGCCGTCAACCAGCAAATCTTCTGGGCCTCTACACTTCTGGACCAGTGAGTATCTCTCCAGCTCTGTGTTATAAACTCACGCACCACTGTTATAACAGCACATTATATATTCTGCTCACTATCAGGACCGTTTCCACTTCAAAATCTATCAATTTCCCATATCACCACCACCTCTGCTCGGGTCACATGGGACCATCATCCACGCAGTCTTCCAGATGGTTTTGTGGTCAATATTACTCGAGGTCTGAACACCCGCAGCCGATACCTACCTGAGGGAAGTTTAGGCACATATACCCTACGAGACCTCATTCCGGGCCAACATTACCGACTTGCCCTCACTGCTGTACGCAAAACGGGCCAGGACAGCATTCACAGCGTCCCTCAACACCTAGCCTTCACTACACGTGAGTTTCCAGTATGTATGATCTCTGCTTGTCTGCATAATGTCAAGATGTTGTCATCATTGTGACCCTTTTTTGTATCCTTTATTGCACAGTACCAGTAAAGAGCCCTAGCAGAGGGGACAGACCTCAGGGAGGACAGGACTACCATATGGGGCAGACTTTGACACAAATTCAAGATGGAGGCACAGATGAGAACACAGAACTTCTTGAAGAGCCACTAAGGTAGAGTTCTTTACAGATGTGACAACATAATTATCGACACAATTTTGAAATTTTCAATGAGTTACCTTGGACGAAGTAAAGCTTTACTTGTTTTGACATTATTTCAACTGAAACATGAAGACAGAGCGGGACACATCAAGGAGCCCCTCCTCTTTTTTAAAATAGACAATAGTGTGTCATTTTTTTCTAATTCTAGCATAATAATGGAGCTGTGGTATAATATTCTAACAGTACCTAGCTGGGGACTATTTTCAGGCAAATCATTGCGCCTGCTGCGGCCATGGTACAGCAGCAAAGTTACTTGATTATTATACCAGAGACAAAATCACTGTATATTTAGAGTATAGCTCGTAGCTATATCAGAAATGATCAACTTTTAATTTTCTGTTGTTCTTAGTACACAGTGTAACTACTGAAGGGTTATGTTTTAAAACAAAACACCTTTTAAGTTTTTTTTTTGAGTGAGATAATGGTCTCATTCGATCCAATGGTTTATGCAAAGATAAGCTAAAAGTGCTTCTGCCAGACCCACTAAATGGAGTGCACAGGAGCCCCTCTATGGTCTAGGTGCACAATTTGGCGCTAGTAAGCTTCCGGGACGCAGGGGTGTGCGCTTTCACTTCTGGTTATATAGAACTATGAAGGAGGAGGTGAAGATTTCCCATTTTCGTTACCAAAAATGAGCATGTTTAAAATAAAAAAATAAAATGATCAGCAACAGGAGAGAACATCCTTACTACATTGCTGCATACCTCAGTGCACTAATTTGCTTTCATTCTGTTGATGCTGAAGTTCATGCTCAGTGGTTACTCAATTTCCGTTGGGATCATGTCCTTATTGTAGCAGTCTTTTCTCTGCATTGTGTTATAATTATTTTTTATTGTTAAAAAGAAGTTTAACACAGATATGGTCATGCTGAGGTGATTTTATTTTGCTCCTGCATAACACACACAATTAGGCAACCTCTTTCAATATCAGTTGAGTCACTGTTTTGCCTTTCCTCTCAACAGACATAGCAGCCAAGCTCTCAATATACACTCACACTTTACATACATATGAGATGTATAATATATCACATATTGCAAATAGAAATAATAGTGAATATAGTCATAACACAATAAATAATCTTCCTTAAATAAAAATGTACAAATTATTCACTATAGTGTTAGTGTTTTTTTATATTAATCAACACTCATTACATACACATTAGGCAAACGCTTACAATATCAGTTGAGTCTTTCTTTTTCCAGTTAACCACAAGATATGTTCGAACACACATAAATTCAATTATAAAACACAATGCTGCAATGCACATCCTATTAATAATATACAATGTGTCTTTAGTGTGTTTACAAAATACATATTTACACTTATATACATATACATGTAGTCACGATATTTAAACATGATCAGGTGCCGCTTGTGATTTGCTCATAGATGGAGATATCTCTGGGATGGAGCATCTTAGTCGATGATCCCAAACTCTCGGTGTGAGAAGAGTATTGTTACACACAAAATGACAAAACAAAATTATCTTTAGGGTGTACATTATACATTAGTAGTTTTTGTTGGACTAAAGTGATCCCAACCACTGAGCATGAACTTTAGCATAAACAGGGAAAGAAAGAAAGCAACTTAGTGCAGCAATGTAGTAAGGATGTTCTCTCCCGTCACTGATAAATTACTTTATTTTTTCATTTTAAACACGCTCATTTTTGGTAACGAAAATGGGAAATCTTCACCTTGTCCTTCATAGATCTATAAAGCCGGAAGTAAACAGGTGCACACTTGCCTCTCGAAAGCTCATTAGCGCCATCTTGTGCAACTGACCCATAGGGCACGTCATGCATTACTTCACCCCACCGGACTCTGATTCCCATTACTCTTTGCACTTATTACTCATTCCCTAGCTGTACCTTAACATTCCTAGCCTGTTTTTATTATCTCTGTTTGTGGATTAATGATCTTTTGCTGCCTGACCTGACCATTGCCTTTATTTTGAATTATTCTTATGGATTACCTTTGATACTGTTGTTTGCCCCTGTTTGGACACTGCCTGTTCCACCATCTTTTTATTCAATAAACTGCACGTAGATCCTCAATTACAACATTTATCAGGATATCCTATTCACTCTCCCTGCTGGTGCCAAGACTCAAAGCTGCCATCTTTGAATCCAACTCCAACCATTAGGCCACAGCTACCCCCAACCATTTCTTGTCATCTGTTATCATTTCCTATGGTCGTAGCAGCATGTTCACAACACAAAGTGCACAAATTATAACACTACATACACATTAGGCAGTCCTCCTGACCAACAGCAAATTAGTATTTTCTCCCAGGAGTTTATCCGAGAAACTGATGCATCAGGACACACAAGATTATGAGTAGAAACTAACAATAAGGTATAGAATTTCATTAGCATAGGCGACAACAAAAACGAGCACCAGTTTGGCCACAGTCTATGGATTTTGACATAGACTAAGGAAATCTACAAAATCTTGCCAAAGTTGTGTTGTTAACTTGTCTTTAGGAAATTATTTGATCAGTGATCAATTCTGTTGCTTTTCTTTTTCAGATATACAGAGCTTATCGATGGAAGAGGAAGAATTACAGCTAAATTTACCAAACTTCCACATAAAACCATCAGACACCGCATTAGTGAGTTATTATTTCATACACGACTGTTTACCTTGTTTTGGGTAAAAAGTTTTAACAGAATTTTATGCTGTGTCATTTCAGATTACCATAACTTTTCGAGGCTTGAAAAGAATTTTACAAATGTTTTTTTTAGAGTTGACAAAGTTATCAATTTATTTGGGGATAAATTGAATTATTCTTTACCAGATTTACAGATAATGTGGTAATATACTGTATATGTAGATATACGTACAGACAAGCCCAAAATGATTCATACCCCTGTCAAATTCTTACGTAAAGTTTGTGTTCAACTGTAAATAAAAGCTGAGAATTTTATTTTTTTCACAATGATGCCTCTTGTACATCGTCATATTATCTTTTTGGAGAAGCCTGTGTCACTTCGGGTAAAAAAAAACAACAACAACAACAACAACTTGCTATTACCTGTATTTTGGTCAAATATCTTTTTTTTTATCTTACTCCAGACTATTTTGTAAAGATGTGTGTGCAGATCTCTTAACTGCTGTCTTTAGTATAGTATATAAAACACCAATTTGTCAAAAAGTGAAGTGGTCTGTAATGCCTTTACTTCTCTTTTGGCAAGAAGCTTGATTTTAATCAATTGAAAACAATAATTTCCCTCTTCTTTTAAACAGTGGGCCAATGATGTGTTGCATTTCCTTAGTTTGGAAAAAATAAGACTTAATTTAAATGAGTCTGCATGTGCCGTCTTTTCATAAATTACTTCCAAAGCCAAATGTAATTCTAAGAGGGCAAAATTATGCAGATGCTGTAGGGTTTTGCTTGTACTATACTGTGTTGTCTTCATTTTTTTGTCTTTGTTTATATGTACACAATGTTAAAGCACTATGTTTATATGTATGTTGTGTTGTTAGTTATGTTGATTAGTAAATGTTTTTTAAAACTATTTAAATAAATAAAAAGGGAGAAAATCATTTAAAAATCGTGCTGCTTGAATGAAAGTAAACAGTAAACTTAAGTCAGAAATTGCCAGGGGCT